>JAQIUQ010000782.1:10000-113524 GCA_030378365.1 Hybognathus amarus | reverse complement strand
AAACAATAGGGCTCTGTGCCCTTTCAGGGCTTGGGCCCTAAAAACTCTACCCAAGTTGCAGACTTGATCATGTTGGACCTTCAGGACCACATAGTTCGTGGACTGGACAGCACCATGAACATAGTCAAAAAAAAAAGGGTGAAAATAGTTTCAGGTTTCATATTTGCAGAGTATTCACCTAGATCACGACTGCTTTAGTGCACTTTTGTGTAGGCTATTGTACATAGGCTACAGTACGCAAAAAGTTTTAAAACTTAGAGTAATTCACCAAAGAAATTTTTTATGTTCCAAAGTTTGTAGTATGTTCCTACTGACTAGACTGAGGTGGAATTTTGACAGTAGGCTACCTCCCTTACTGTAGGCCTATGTACTTGAAGGGTAGGGGTCAGAATCCTGTCTCTTCAATTTAATTATATATCCTTTTATAAATATTTATCCTTTGGAATGATTAATTTATTATTTTTAAAAAAACAACAACAATCAAGTATGTATTGTAATCATTTCTTTATTCATTATCTTTTAGGTGCATTCCAGTGTGTGCCCTTGGGTTGTATTCACATGCAAGGCGCCTTTTGATTATAATTGTCTTGGGATTCAGAGAGCAGCGAGAGAGAGACATACATACATTCAGTTTTTTACAGCCAATTGGTCAAACACACAATCTTGAACTGTCATTATTTGTAGAAGAGCCCTTAGGACTTTTGCATATAAAAGCATTCATTCCTTTGTCCTCTTTTTCTGGACCTTTTCATCATCACTGTATCTTCTGTATCTCGTCCGCAACATATAGACGGTAATGATGGCATTCTTCTCCTTTTCTTTTACAAAGCTCTTTCTAATAAATGTTTAATTCCTCTCTACTCTGTCACCATCATCTGCTTAATAAATGCTTACAACATTCAGTGTGCTATGTTTTTCTTTATAAACCATTTTCATAATACAAATATTTAGAAAACAAGTTACAGTGTTTTCATTAATAAACCAGCTTCATAATAAAAATCATTATAAAACAAGTTGAGGTGTTTTTCTTAATAAACTATTTTCTGGTTACAATGATTATTAATACAAGTGTTTTACAGTAAACGCTTTCTTAATGAATTGTTTCACAACTAATTCAAGGCATTCTCACCCCCAAGGCGTCACCTAACTGACGCCTTGGGCAAGCATTTGACCAAGCTTCAATATCTGACGCTTTTGGGGCACCCTCTCAGCGTCAGTCCATGACGCCTGAGGATCACGTGTAACCCTACCCTACCCCAGACCTAAACCCGACGCTGTAGGATCGCGTCATGAACTGACGCCAAAGGGCGCCCCAAAGCGTCAGATATTGAAGCTTGGTCAAAAGTGACGAGTTGGGGTGAGAATGTGTTGACTAATTAGGATACTTTTCATTACTTTTCATTGCACTTTTTATTGGTGACAATTGTGGCATATGCCAAAAGCCTTGATTATAATATAATAATTAAATATTTCATAACAATATCACATATCTTGTCATAGTTGACTTGTATAACTTTGAAGGTCAATTTATACACAATTTCACCTTTTTCCATTAAGAGAACATCTCATGTGTATTTCTTTAGGGAGTGGAGTAAATGGGCATAATATTATCGTTCCTGCTTTCCTGGAGTGAAATTTTTAATCATCCTGTTAAGATGGACTGCTCTTCTGAGCTCAGGCCTTCTTCAGCCTCGAAGATAAATGTTTTTTTGTCAGTGTTGTGTGTGCGTTTGATATTCTTTTGAGGTTCTAAACTTTGTGATATACAACATTCTCCTACCCTGGAAGAAGGTCACCACAAACTTAAATCTCAGAAATGGACGACAAATAACCTGATTATTGGCTATATAGCCACTTTTCTATCAAAAATTTATAATTGTTTAGACTTTATGTTGTCCAATCAGAAGTAAATGATTATGTAATGCATGTTCCTACACTGGCTCTACTAATGTAACTGCTAATTATTCTTCAGTAAACTTTTACTTATTTCATTGAATTTCATTACTCCTGGTTTTCTATCAGCATGTCTGGTCCTAGGTCTTACAACTGTACACTCCCCACACCCCCGCCCCCAAAACAGTACAATAATCGAATCATTTTTTCCATTCAAAGATTTTAGTGCTTTCCCAGTGACCACGCTGACGTACTTCAGGTGAAATTTTGACAATAACTCCTTTACTGTACGTACAATAAACTAATGAGTACAAGAAAAAAATACAGTAATTCCCCTGAACTATTTTTTCCCGTTTCAATGTCTGTAGTGCTTTCCCAGTGACTAGCGCTGACCTACTTCAGGTGAAATTTGGACAATAACTTCTTTACTGTACGTACAATAAACTAATAAGTTCAAGAAAAAATTACTGTAATTCCCCTAAAGCATTATTTTCAAGGTTGGAAAATATTCATAGTGATCACACTAACTTACTAAAGGTTAAATATTGCCAATACCTGCCTTACTGTAAGTACAGTACATACAATTTTTTTATGAAAAAATTACTGTAATTCACCTCAAGTGTTTCTTCATGTTCCAAAGGTTATACTATGTTTCTAGTGATCGCTCTACTCAATTAATTTTGATAAATGTATTAGGTAAAAGTAGGTATTAGAACTGTTTCTGGTACAACACATTTCGTTCGTTGATTAAAAACAGTAAAGATTTTATCTAAATCATATTTTTAACGTTATAAATAAGCAACAATCTTTTTGTAATGATTTTAATCTGGAATCCAGTGCTGCTTCAGTGTATATCTAATGACAAATTTATTCAAGGTATTATTCAATATTTTCATTCTAAATATCAAATGAGTTGAATGACTTCTCTATAGGCTTATAAGATTGTACATTGTTATAGAAATTACCAGTGTCATTATCGAAAATGTTATTTCATGTATTCTCTAATGTCTGTATTGAATATCTGAGAGGTGCACTGTGAAACCCAACACGTTAAGCTAACTCATTTCAGTTGAGATGGATTACCTCAATTCAATTAAGGTTATAAAAAATAATAGTTATGAGTACTCTGAACTTATTTGAATCAAGTCCACTAAAACAAGGATGTTTATTAATACACAATTAAACTTCTGCATTCAAATATCTTGATATTTTATTTTATTTTGAGTAAAAACAGTGAAATTACACACTTTAAATGAACTTTGAAGTGCTTGTAGTTACTACTAGCTCACAATATCACACACAAAGTCAAGTCCTTTAAGTTAAGCTAACTCATTACATTTGAGGACACCGATTACCTTTATTGAATTTTAAAAAACAAAAAGAAGATATACATTGCAATCAATAAGTTTAGCAATTATTTGAGTGACTTGTTAAGTGATGATTGAGCATTAGTGATGAACACCTGCTGTTAACAAGCAAAATCACTGAAGGAAAGAAAAACTTGAAATGCAAATGAGCTGCTGCTCCCTGCACAAGGGGCAGAGCCTCAAGAGGTTCTGTCCTTTTACCTCAAACAAACATGCACTGAAAATGTCACAAACGTTTCATCTTTTATTGTCAAACAGGAGTCAGACATAGATGGAGTGGCACAAGAAGAAGTGACAGAGGTTTAGAAGGTGATGATTTATTGAGTTTCGTTCAAGGTCACCACATTGGAGATTTGTTTGTGTTTGGCTGCTGTAACTCATGTGTTTATAAAACACATTTGTAATTGCACAAAAGTCAAACGAAAGTATGATCAGGTGTCAATGGTTGTGCTTTGATGATGAAATTAATTTCTTAATGACATGTTGACTGAACTTTTACAGAGTCTAATCTCTGATTGAACAAGTGTTGTATTATTAGGTTTGCCTATTTATTTAAATTATACCTGAAGATATATGTTGTGTATATTGGATTATAAAAAAAATCATATAAACTATCAGATAAATGAAAGGATTTTACAAAAAGTTTGTGCACAAAAAGTTTTCATTAAATGCATTAAGACAAACACAGACATCAATAATCAACATATGAATGTCAACAATGGTGACCAAAGTGATTCATGCCGCACTGCATGCTGGGAGGCATGGATACGTTTTGTATTATGCCAGTACCCAGCATGCATTGCTGCATGAATCATTATTTAATGGTCACAATTATGAGATTAATATGCAGATTCTGGATGTCTATGTTAGTTTTAGTAAAGCCATAGATGAAAACTTTTTGTGAACACTGCTTGTAAAATCCTTAATTGTATCTGATACCACAACACTGCTGGCACTTTGCTGTAAAATCATAGTTCTGAATAAAACTATAATATGTTACCCTTTTCAATCAGATATTAGACACTGAAAGAAATCATTGAATCAGGTCACTACATCAATGAAAGAGTTCAGATACATACAGAGTTCAGAATCAATGAAAGAAATGTGTTGTACAAGGAACAGCAGTTAATACATACTTTTACCTAATACATTTATCAAAGTTAATTGAGTAGAGTGATAACTAGGAACATGCTATAACCTCTGGAACATGGAATAAGTTTTTCAGAAAAATATGATTGTAGTATACTTACAGTGCGGTAGGTATTGGCAGTATTCAACATGTAGTAAGTCAGTCTGATCACTAGGAAATTACTACAACCATAGGAATATATATATATATATATATATATATATATATATATATATATATATATATATATATATATATATATATATATATATATATATATATATATATATATATATATATATATATATATATATATATGGTTGTAGTAATTTCCTAGTGATCAGACTGACTTACTACATGTTGAATACTGCCAATACCTACCGCACTGTAAGTATACTACAATCATATTTTTCTGAAAAACTTATTGTGTCTAACACTATAGGTCAGTTACAGTTTATTACATAAACATATGTAATAAACACATGTAATAATGTTTATTACATAAATATATTTGATAATTGTACAGTAAGGGATTTATTGTCAAAATTGCACCTGTAGTAAGTCAGTATGGTCACTAGGAAAGCACTACAGCCTTTGGAACGTGAAAAAATACTTTAGGGGTATTACAGTAATTTTTTCTTGAACTTATTAGTTTATTGTACGTACAGTAAGGGATTTATTGTCAAAATTGCACCTGTAGTAAGTTAGTGTGGTCACTAGGAAAGCACTACAACCTTTGGAACGTGAAAAAATACTTTAGGAGAATTACAGTAATTTTTTCTTGAAATTATTAGTTTATTGTACGTACAGTAAAGGAGTTATTGTCCAAATTTCACCTGTAGTAGATCAGTCTGATTAGTAGGAAAGCACTACAGCCTTTGAAACAGGAAAAAATACTTTAGGAGAATTACAGTAATTTTTTCTTGAACTTATTAGTTTATTGTATGTACAGTAAAGGAGTTATTGTCCAAATTTCACCTGTAGTAGGTCAGTCTGATCAGTAGGAAAGGACTACAGCCTTTGAAACGGGAAAAAATACTTTAGGAGAATTACAGTAATTTTTTCTTTAACTTATTAGTTTATTGTACGTACAGTAAAGGATTTATTGTCCAAATTTCACCTGTAGTGAGTCAGTGTGGTCAGTAGGAAAGGACTACAGCCTTTGAAATGGGAAAAAATACTTTAGGGGAATTACAGTCATTTTTTCTTGAACTTATTAGTTTATTGTACGTACAGTAAAGGAGTTATTGTCCAAATTTCACCTGTAGTGAGTCAGTGTGGTCAGTAGGAAAGGACTTCAGCCTTTGAAACGGGAAAAAATACTTTAGGAGAATTACAGTAATTTTTTCTTGAACTTATTAGTTTATTGTACGTACAGTAAAGGAGTTATTGTCCAAATTTCACCTGTAGTGAGTCAGTGTGGTCAGTAGGAAAGGACTACAGCCTTTGAAACGGGAAAAAATACTTTAGGAGAATTACAGTAATTTTTTCTTGAACTTATTAGTTTATTGTACGTACAGTAAGGGAGTTATTGTCAAAATTTCACCTTAAGTAAATCAGTGTGGTCAGTAGGAAAGGACTACAGCCTTTGAAACGGGAAAAAATACTTTAGGAGAATTACAGTAATTTTTTGTTGAACTTATTAGTTTATTGTACGTACAGTAAAGGAGTTATTGTCCAAATTTCACCTGTAGTGAGTCAGTGTGGTCAGTAGGAAAGGACTACAGCCTTTGAAACGGGAAAAATACTTTAGGAGAATTACAGTAATTTTTTCTTGAACTTATTAGTTTATTGTACGTACAGTAAAGGAGTTATTGTCCAAATTTCACCTGTAGTGAGTCAGTGTGATCAGTAGGAAAGGACTACAGCCTTTGAAACGGGAAAAAATACTTTAGGAGAATTACAGTAATTTTTTCTTGAACTTATTAGTTTATTGTACGTACAGTAAGGGAGTTATTGTCCAAATTTCACCTGTAGTGAGTCAGTGTGGTCAGTAGGAAAGGACTACAGCCTTTGAAACGGGAAAAAATACTTTAGGAGAATTACAGTAATTTTTTGTTGAACTTATTAGTTTATTGTACGTACAGTAAGGGAGTTATTGTCAAAATTTCACCTGTAAGTAGGTCAGTGTGATCAGTAGGAAAGGACTACAGCCTTTGAAACAGGAAAAAATACTTTAGGAGAATTACAGTAATTTTTTCTTGAACTTATCAGTTTATTGTACAGTACAGTAAAGGAGTTATTGTCCAAATTTCACCTACAGGTAGTAGAGTCAGTCTGATCAGTAGGAAAGGACTACAGCCTTTGAAACGGGAAAAATACTTTAGGAGAATTACAGTAATTTTTTCTTGAACTTATCAGTTTATTGTACGTACAGTAAAGGAGTAATTGTCCAAATTTCACCTACAGGTAGTAGGTCAGTCTGATCAGTAGGAAAGGACTACAGCCTTTGAAACGGGAAAAAATACTTTAGGAGAATTACAGTAATTTGTTTCTTGAACTTATTAGTTTATTGTACGTACAGTAAAGGAGTTATTGTCCAAATTTCACCTGTAGTGAGTCAGTCTGATCAGTAGGAAAGGACTACAGCCTTTGAAACGGGAAAAAATACTTTAGGAGAATTACAGTAATTTTTTCTTGAACTTATTAGTTTATTGTACGTACAGTAAGGGAGTTATTGTCAAAATTTCACCTGAAGTAAATCAGTGTGGTCACTAGGAAAGGACTACAGCCTTTGAAACAGGAAAAAATACTTTAGGAGAATTACAGTAATTTTTTGTTGAACTTATTAGTTTATTGTACGTACAGTAAGGGAGTTATTGTCAAAATTTCACCTGAAGTAAATCAGTGTGGTCAGTAGGAAAGGACTACAGCCTTTGAAATGGGAAAAAAATACTTTAGGAGAATTACAGTAATTTTTTGTTGAACTTATTAGTTTATTGTACGTACAGTAAGGGAGTTATTGTCAAAATTTCAACTGTAGTAGGTCAGTCTGATCAGTAGGAAAGGACTACAGCCTTTGAAACAGGAAAAAATACTTTAGGAGAATTACAGTAATTTTTTCTTGAACTTATCAGTTTATTGTACGTACAGTAAAGGAGTAATTGTCCAAATTTCACCTACAGGTAGTAGGTCAGTCTGATCAGTAGGAAAGGACTACAGCCTTTGAAACGGGAAAAAATACTTTAGGAGAATTACAGTAATTTATTCTTGAACTTATTAGTTTATTGTACATATAGTAAAGGAGTTATTTTCAAAATTTCACCTACAGGTAGTAGGTCAGTCTGATCTGTGTGCTATTGAAGAACCCCATAGGAGTTATGCTACTCTTTTAAATGTTCACCTGTTAGGGGCACACAGTCAAAGACCCAGAACCAGATATGATGAATGAAGAGCAGGAGTCAGAATTACAATAAATTAAAGATTTACTTAAGATAGTTTTTAATTTCATCAACAGAAGTCAGCTTCAAGACTCTCACAGGAGTTTTTAGGCCATTACAAAGATCACAGAATCACTAAATGAGCAAGCACTGTTACTACATTCAGATATCAAATACAGACAAAAAACATTGAACAAACATTTAAGTAATCATACAACTTCTATAACTAAGTAAAATCTCACATGCCTATGTAAGTCATTCCACTCATGTGATATTTAGAAAGAAAACCTTGATTATAATCAGTCAAAATATACATTAAAGCAGCAGTTTATTCCAAAATCCACACCCTTCACACCCTAAACAACATCATGTTTGCTTTCATGCTTTCTGAGTACTTGTCAATAATCTAATGGATTCAGTACCATGGACAGTGATATTTCTGCAGGACTGTAAACATCAATCAATGCAAACAAATTGTGTTATTGTGAGAGTTTAATATTAACTGAAGATACTATACACCAGGAAAGAATAAAAAACTGTTGGGCCATTCTTTTTATTCAGCACCTGGAGAACACTGTCACACTGTAAAGTCTTTATTACACTTAAAAACAGAAAAACAGAGGTGGATAAAACAGAAAGACATGGGCTGTAGTAGCCTAGTATGTTCTGTAGGGTCCAGACAAGACGATCCAACTTGCTTAGGAACAGTCGGCCCATCCTTTCAAAACCTATTGAAATAAATCATGTTATTATTAAAACCAACATAAAACCAACACCAACACTGTTCTTGTTCATTTTGATTTCAAATAAATAGATAAACAAAAATTTAAACAGATGTAAAATTAAGCGATTAACTATGTTCAGGAGATTACACATGATTTTCCACTTTCTACAGTCTGGATTGATATCAGATTACAGTTCATGTATGACAATTTCATTCTTCATTATTTCCTAAACACCTTTTTAAACACCATCATTATAATGCAGTTTTATTGTTGCTAAAGGACATTCTATTGCATTAGAACACATAATGTGAGAAATATTTTCTGGTACATCTGTAGTTGGCTGGAATGTAATTGTCTGTTTGCACACAATGAAAAAATGTAAAATTTTTAGACGGTCCCTATCTTGGTTACCACACAGCATTGAATATTCGCTAAATTATGCATGCATCAAAAATATACTTGCCCATTTTGATCGATTGAAGAAAAGGTTGTAGTTCACTATCTTTGTTGTCAACATCATGTAGCTGCTTCAAATCTGAAAAAATTGCTTCATTGACTATTTAATTGAAAAAGTTCTTTAACGCGAATGTGCGAATGTGCGAATATAAAACCAACTTTACCTAAGTCATATTAGCCATTTCAAGGTAAGGAATACACAATATTAGTGCATCAACATTAACTGTATGTTAAACATTACTAGTAATTATTATTATTATTATTATTATTATTATTATTATGTGTGTGTGTGTGTGTGTGTGTGTGTGTGTGTGTGTGTGTGTGTGTGTGTGTGTGTGTGTGTGTGTGTGTGTGTGTGTGTGTGTGTGTGTGTGTGTGTAGCCATGAAAGTTAAATGTCGCTGGTGTCATATTTGTGCAAAGGAGAACTTGGAGAACATCATACCGGATCATCTTGAGGTTAGGATTAGGTATAAGTCAAGGGACAGGAAGCACAGCTCCAGTAATAAATGATTTTGGTGCAGGTATTGTCAGGAATTGAATGGTTAAGCTTAGGTTTACAGTAAGGGTTTGTTGTTGTTCGTTGTGTTGATAGGTTCTAATCTCTACAAATTATCTGTGACCTGTACTTTTTTCAACTACAATGCAAGTAAAGAGATAATTGTAAGTTTTCCTTTTGAAATAATATGGTTGATTTACTAACATTATATTTAATTTATTTAAACAGCATCTTCTGCCTGAGGGGCACTGCCATTTTATTTGCACCTACACACCATTGGAGATGGGTTTTACAGCTTGTATAAAACTTCAACTTGCGACCAGAGAGGAGGCAGAGGCCGGTTGGAGGACTTTCAACAGTCCTCAAGAGTGACCTTGAGAGTGGACAAAACCTATCCTATTACTGAGGATACGGTTCGACGAAACAGCTACCGAGTAAGATTTACAATAGGCATGTTTCTTCTTTTTGTAATTGTTTAAATAGTCAGGGCTTAAATTAAACATTTCTGTGTTCAGGTTGACATGAAATGCCAGCACAATACAAGACAGATGGGCTCCTCAAAAAAACACACACTGTCCTGATGTGCTCTACCTTGTGCTGAAAAAGCACAGGCATAGCCAGAACAGGAAGTCCAGGTTGGCTATTACAAGTAACAGAACAATAAATGAGAGATTAACGTTAGATACTGTTTAATCAAGGTTACATGCTCATGTTTCCTTTTCATATTTTATAGATCTAGTGATACTCATATTAAGGAGGGTTTATTGTTGCATGTGACCATCAAACATCACCACAACCACCGCCTTGGCTGTTCCGAGGTCTTACAGCATCGGGATGTGGCCAGAGAGAATGTGGAGAAGCTGGAGAAACTTTTTCAGAGTGGGCACTCACCCTCCTCAGCCCTAAACACCCTGAAATATGACCTCCAGGAGGAGCAGGGTGATTCATATGTGTATGCCTCTGCTGATAGGTCCATTTGTCCTGATGTACAATACTGCTACCGGTCAGTGTCTTATTTGCTTATTCAAAAACAAAGATCTAGTGAATAGCATTGGTACTCAGTGGTAGGAAATGGAGTTGTCTCGATTTTGTGCACACGTGCAGCTAAAACCATAACACATTGACAGTTGATGAGCTGTTAAATAAGGCTTTGCTATACTATGTCCACACTAGAAATTTTTGTTATTTATCGCCTTTACAGATTATACTACTCAATTTTTAGAGGGAGTATGGAGCTCATCAGGGATGCCATGCTTGAAAACCTCCAGGAACGTCTGGAGGTTTACAACTAGGAACAGGGTGAAACATGTGCACGGATGGAGTCCACCGCTGACGGACAAACAGTCATCGCTTTGTGCACTCCAGTCATGAAGAGGATACACAGACTGGAGAGACACAGTGGAGAAATACTTTTTATGGATTCATCAGGTTTGTCCTGAAGGCAACACTGGTAGCAGGGTTATGTTTTTACTAGGGGTGCTCCGATCAGGATTTTTGGGGCCGATCACCCATCACTGGAAGCTGTATCACCCGATACCGATCACCGATTATAGAGTCTATTTGAAGCCTTCTATTTATCATGTAGCATTATTATTAAACTATATTTAACAACAATGTACATTAAGTATTACAATTAAGAGAAGACAATGTATCATGAATTTACACCTGTGTATTTATCAGACATGAAAACGGGTCAGGGGTGAAAAAGGTGAGAAAGATATTACCCCTCTAGGGGGTCCGGGGGGCCCAATTATTTTATAGTCTACTATAAAATTAAGAAAATAAATATAGCACAAATGTATAGCACAGCTGTTTAATGAGGCAGCAACTTATGATAGATAGGACAGAACAAAAAAATGCAATTAATAATCTTTCATTGCGCAAAATTATTATGATATGATTATGAAAGACTCTTATGAAAAGATTTATGAAAGATTGTGAATAAAGTGCGGCACACAGCGCTTATGCGCATCACGAGCGCTGAATGATGTGCTTGAGGCAACATGAGTCACAGCGCGCAGCTCTTCGAGTCCGTTTGGAAAAGTTCTAAGCACAAAGGAAATACATCGATGCATAGTGTATTATATACAGTATCTATCTATGCAATAGTTTATTGAGCCTTTTCTTTTAACAGTTTTACATTTCAGTTACTGTGCGCGTGAAGAACAATGATAGTGCTCTCCAGTGTTGTGATACAGAAAGGAACATGATTGAGGTACAGCAAGACAGAGAGTCAATTTATGCAAAACCAGAGCTTTATCTACAGATCAAGGATAATAATATTAACATTTATTCATCTTGGAGAGAGTTTTCATTGTTGCCGAACGCGACGCGCTGTGCTGTTTTAATGCTGAATGGAGAATGACTGACGGACGCGCTGTTTTAATGGAGAATGACTGACAGCGGACTGAGCGGAGGGAAAAGTTTACGTGAACTTGCATTTAATGACAAACATTAATTTCTATCTCACATTATACTACTGTATGGCTTCATATATTTTATGAGTTTTTAAACTCAACCTGAGCGCTCGTTGCCGCGGCCATCAGTGGACACAGCTTGTTCTCTGTAGCTCGCGCAGTCTTCACTCGGACGCGCTTCCGTTGCGGGACAGACTCTATTCTTTCTTTACATGTTGATCACAGTTTGACAAGCAGACAGCGGCGTAGTACACACATTGCAGATGGATTGCTAGTGAATTGCTTTTTCACACACCTTGTACAATTGCCAGACAGCTGAAGACATTTTTACCAGGGCATAAAAAAATTGTCTCGCGAGTTTTGTGTCATCTGATCGGCTTTTCTGGATCGGCCTTTATAGAGACCGCCGATCACACATCCCAATTGCAATTATCGGCCGAATCGTGATCGCGATCTCGATTAATTCGGAGCACCCTTAGTTTTTACACATGTATGTTTTTTTGTCTGTTTCATGTTGAGATAACCTCTCTTGTGTTACTAGTTAAATAGGTATATACATATTCCATGTACCTATCATAGGCTCTTGACAGCAGACCTCACTAATCTGAAAAAAAAAAAATTTGGATGTTATTTTCAGGGGACCCTAACACATTGTGGGACTGAAGATTTTTGTTAGGGGTTCAAGCACGAAGTGCTGAAACCCTATTGTAATTGTACTGATTTTTATTAGGGGTTCAAGCACGAAGTGCTGAAACCCTATTGTAATTGTACTCTGCCAAGGGGTCTTCCAGAGTCCATAGAGGAATTGTGCTAGACAATAAAGACAAGTTTTGGATTGCAGCAAGATATTCGTCTTCAATATCAAGATGCAGATTTTGGAAATGAGTACCTAAATCTGTCAGAAATCTGTGAAATACAAGATAAAGCCAGTCTTAAAGTGATCTACTTGCAAATTAATGCAACAGAAGATGATGCAAGAACACAAGAACTCCCCCAAGAAGTACAGGGGCCAACAGAATGCTCAATCATCTCTTCGGGTGAAACACAACCGGTTGCATCTCAAGGTTCAGCTCCATCTACAAGGCAGTGGGTCTGGCCAAGTGTTTTTACTATCCGCAATTCAAATATGACGCAGAACTTGAACTTGAGAAGGCTAATGCTGACTACAAAACAAATGCAACTCTTTTGAAACCTTCACCAAAACTAAAATCACACATTTTGGAGAGACTTGCAGAAGAAATAATTAAGTTCAAAGCCTACCCTAGTGACAATAATCTGAATGATGTTGCAGAAGCTCTTGTCAAATCACATCCTTGTCTGAGAGAACAGGGGTCTTTCAATGGCTTTTATGGCTGGAAGATTAGCCTGAAGTATAAAATGGCAAACTTGAGGACCAAACTAAGAGGCCTGGGATGTGCTGAGGTGGAGATAAATTCACTGAAGAAAAAGGCCACTGACAAAAAAAGTCTAGCAGCACTGAATGTGAAGAAACCAAAACGAGCCGAAATTAATTACTGTCCACAGCATCCAAAAGGAGAAACTGTTGACAGTCTGGAGCAGGAGAGAATCGCAATGCTTTCAGAGATTAAAAAGAGAAACAATGACCACATAGTGATTGAGAAAATGGAAAAGACTTTCTCTTACAGAAGACAAGAAGTTCTTCAAGCAGAGCCTTTGGTTGCAGATTTTAAAAACAGATGGCCAGCTCTCTTCAATGTGAAAGAGGTGTGTATCTCATCACATCAGGTTTATATATGCCCCATAGTATATGTGTGTGTGTGTATATATATATATATATATATATATATATATTAGGGGTGTAACGATTTTCGAACCGAACCGAAAAACCGCGATACTGAACTCACGATTCGAATCGCGATACTGTCATTGCGTACCGAACACGCCCCGCCCCCTGCTACCCCGGCCCCGCCCAACCCGGCTCAATGGACTTTATGTCTTATGTACACAACGAATTCAGTTTTGTAGCCTAACCACCATTAACACCAAATAACAAGCTCTGTGTTTTGTTACGTTCGATAACAAGCAAGGTGTAATCTTTCCAATTGTGTCTATTTGATCACGAAAATAAAACAGTAAATGGCGTTTTGGCGCTCTTTGATGTGGCGTGACAGACCGCTGTGGGCTTACTATAGGCTCCTCATTTCAAGCGGCAGCGCGACGCGCGAGTAAACGCGATCATCTCTTCCTCAGTTACAGAAAAGACACCTGGAGGTATGTTGAAAGATACAGTATACTTACTGAAAGGCATCATAACTTGTGTAATCGCTCAATCAGTGTTTTAGCCGCGGAAAGACGTCAATAAAACAGCATAGCTTAGCTTGTCCTAGCATTATATTTACCTCAACAGGCAAGTGATTCAGTGTCCACAACTTCCTATAAATGAACTCTTGCACTGAAGAAATGCACTATGTATATTATATTTTGCTTAACCTGTTTATGATATCTTGATTATTTAATGTATGTCTTTCATGAAAATTACAACTGTGTAAATTATTATATTTCAACAACAAATAAGAGTAAAAACACAAGTTAATGCAAAAACTGCCTTATGTTCAGTTTACATGTTTTCATACAATGTGTTGTGTGTTGATTATTATATCTAAAAAATAAATAGCATCTGAATTTAGGTTAAAAGTCTACAACCTTTAATGTTATAGTAATGTGTGGCTCCCTATATAGTTTACAGCATAGCAGATTTTTTTTAAATCCTTGTGAAATGTTAAATTGTAATTGAATTAATTTAAAGACAAAGACCCTTTTTTTCATTAAACCACTGGTAAAAAAAGAAAGAAAAAAAGCCATTTTAGCTTTCAAAACCGAACCGAATTGAACCGAACCGAGATGTAAAACCGTGGTAAAATCTGAACCGTCAGTTTTGTGTATCGTTACACCCTGATATATATATATATATATATATATATATATATATATATATATATATATATACAGACTGAAACACATTTAAGAGAACAGAAAGATAATGAAAATTCAGCTCTTATACTTTTAATTAAAAAAACAAGTAGGCCATATTAAGATTGCTGTGTAAATATCTTATTAAAGGACAAGTTTGGTATTTTACAATTAAAGCCCTGTTTTAAGATCGTCCCTGATGAAATAGAATAGTTAAGATTGTTTTTTTTTTTTAGACAAATTCTAAAAAAACAAACCCCCCCCACCCCCACCTTTACAATGAAAGCATAAGTGCACTCAAACAATCATTCATAAAAAAAACATAAAACTTTAGTTTACAAAGATGTGAAACTCACTGAGTGGTCTGGGTGTTCACTGATATGCTGCAAAAATCGCTGCAAAAGATGCTTTCCAACAGGTTTTATCGGTAGTTTTTCATTCAAGTCCACAGTAGTCGATTGTTCAGTTTGCGTGTCGCGATCCTTAGTTATCTAGTTACCAATGATCGTGCGCGTGAACTCGACAATCGACTACTGTGGACTTCTACCGAAAACAGGAAGAAAATGGACTTGGACAAAAACTACGATAAAACCTGTTGGAAAGCATATTTGAAGCGATTTTTGTGTCAGCATATCAGTGAACACCCCTGACCACTCGGTGAGTTTCACGTCTTTGTAAACTAAAGTTCTATGTGTTTTTATGAATGATTGTTTGAGTGCACTTATGGTTTCATTGTAAAGGGGGGGGGGGGTTGTCTATTTAAGATCTTCTATTTCATCAGGGACGATCTTAAAACAGGGCTTTAATTGTAAAATACCAAATTTGTCCTTTAACTATCTTGTTGCTGATAGAGATGTTAAACAGTTTTTTGTTTTGTTTTATTCTTCTGTTATGATGAGAGTTAACAAATGTATTATCAATATTTTTTTTTTCAGATTGATAGGGAGTTCTTGCGAATTTCTACTAATCCATGACAGCAGATGGACTCTGACACGGTAGGCATCGCAGTACAAAACCCACACTGACACCTGGTGGCGTTGCAAACCCGCTCTTCGCCCCAGACCACCACCGGCTTTTCTACACAGCAACGTAACTTACATGGTGTTGATGAGACGGGAATATGACGGCAGACATCGCGAACAATGTTTCTATGTGCAGTTTGTCAACATATAACATTAGACGTCGAATGCCCAGCTGGCAGCAATGGGGTGCTTTGCAAACATCAAAACTCTGTAATGCAGGCATTCAAGCTGCAGCAAGGTCACCATCTTCCAGTGATGTCCTTCACAGCAAAGAAGTCCTTCTATGAGATGGCCACAGTATTAGATTGCTTGTTCTGAATTAGCTTGTTTTTTTGCAGCTTACTTGTAGAGGGCAACTGTAGCTCAGTTGGTAGGTTGTTTAGTACCTGAAGGGTCAGCAGTTTAAATCTTCTCCGTGTGTGACGGTGTATGTAAAACACCACACCGGTGCACTTGATTTATGATGCCTGCGCATAATCATGGCTCTTTGTACCTCCTATCTTGTCTGTCCAAAAAGGAAAGTTTGACGTACCAGACAGCTGGTTTATGGGCTTGCAGTTTGAGAGGGAGAAAGACTGCCCAACAGTTCCACTCATTCCAAGTAAGTACTTTTCAGCAGGCCAACTAATAAAACAGAACAGTGGGCCATATGTTGTAGTATTTTTTGTCTTTAATCCTTTTCCAATTACATGCCCAGGATCTGAAATTAACATGTGTTTTCTGTGAAATAGGCACCCAAGAAATAGGCACCCAAGCTGGAACATCCACTCCCACCCAAGGCACCCAAGCTGGAACACCACAAGACGGCTCTGGAACTGAAGCATCATCTCAACGTGAGCATCTCAAAGGTCGTCTCAGAACAGTGTTTAATGACCTTGTGGAAAAGCTTCAAAATGATGAGACCTTTCAAGCACCAATACAATCCTTTGTCTCATCCTACAAGTCCATTCTTACTGACAGCGGCCTGATTTCAGCATTGTCTACCTTTGGGAAGATGAGGAATGCTGCTGCAAGGAACATCAGAATGCAGCCAAGAAAGGGTCTGCAAATGAGCACACAAATAGGCGTGCAGCCTACAGCTGTTGCTCGCCGTAAGACTCCCCTGGGGGGCAGACAGGCGCTCATCACTGGTAGACCTCCAGAAAGAGCCCGAGAGGGAACACAACTATGGGAAGGTAGAAGAGAGGGGAGTGGTGCTCTGCCAAGAAGACTGGCACCACACTCCCTTGCCCAGTGTGTCTCTACTTGTGTGTCCCTCAGGTAGCCAACATAGCAAGAAATAAACATACTCACTCTGACACACACACACACACACACACACACACTTACTAACTAATAACATAACACAATAATTACTAGTATTTAATTTATTATTTACATGCACTAATATTGTCTATTACTAGCACTTATGCAATGTTAGGTTGACAATAAATAAAATCTGTCATATTTGAATCATACGTGTGGTGTTGTTTCTACAATTGGCTGACTGCGGCTTCATTCATCTGTGACAGCCTATTAAAATGTTATGCCTGTGACTTTACTTTGGTAATAATTTCGATGTAATAGTTTAATAAAATAGTTTCTGTTGAGCAGGCAGGATACAAGTTAGGACCAGCACATCTCTCGTCACCTTCGGGGGCCTTAATGAACTCTGTTGACTGTTCTGTTAATTTTGCTGCTGTTCTAAGCCTATTTGCTGGTTGGGAAAACTTGTAGCCTATTTGTTAGAGGTTGGTTGTCAATGTTATTCCACTGCAGTGTACAATAGTCATTACATATCTCACTGCTTTCCATACCTATTTCCCTCTGTGTAATTGTTTGTATCATTTAATGCAGTGGTTCTCAATCCTGGTCCTTGTTTTAAACACATTTAAAAATAAAAGCCCAATTTTATTTAAATTTTTATTTTTATAATTCTCCATTCATTCTTATGATTCCTACTTAAAAGAACTATGAAACCTACAGAAACCTATAGGGAATGCGGAGTTGACGTCACGCCATGTTGCACTATGGGTCCGCCGCCATATTTAGCAGTATCGCGCCCAATACCGCTGTGTTTGAATGCATGCTATTATTGGAGGCTGCATGCTTTTTGGGTTTTCTGTCGAGATATGTAGTGAACGCCTGAGTATGAGTTCCTCAGGTTTCAACTGCCATAGCATGTCACACGATCGTTCAGTGAGGAAACCGAAACAACGGAATGCCGTTTTTTCAGCCTTTCTTACTTGGAAATAAGACAATAGAGGGAAGCAAGGTCGAGGACTGCTGACCGAGAAGAAGCCGAGATCGCGTTAGGGTGATGAGGAAGTAATGAAGGAAAAACGCAATAATCAGGAAAAACTTTACTTAATGTCCTCCACAGCATACTATGTTTGTAAAAAGTTGCTAAAAAGCAAGAAAGGTTGTTGTACTTTGTCTGTTCATAGATAGACTAACAGTTCAGGAGGATAGTTGACTTTGTGGTTCAAGTTCTTTTGTTAGCAGATGATAAAGCTAGGACACATTGCATGAATCAAATTATATTTATTCTGTTTTCAATTAACAATTTGCTTTGATATCTACTGTACGGCTCTGTTACATGCCTTTCTTTAAAACGTTTGTGAATCATGTTTTATGTAACATCGCTTAGGATCAATACACTTGAGTGACTTCTCTGTTTCTGCTACTCATTCGCATCCGCAAAGACCCTTTAAGTATCACATAAATGGGCAAAGATACATCAAACTATTTTTAAAATGAACTACCAAATACCCTCATTTTTACACGTGTCATCAACATTAAAGTATGACAATAGGCAGCACAGTTGTGTATAACAAGATTACCACATCTTGTGGCATTATAAAGTGATGTACATTGTTTTTCTTCTGCCACAACCTCTGATGAAAACTCAACATCTAGACTGAAAATAGACAAGATTAACATTAACTATGACTGAGCTACTTTTCAGGTAAAAATAGCTCCTGGCAACTCTGTTATGTACAATAGGAACGATTAATCAACTTAGCATAAGGCTTCGGTAACACCAAAACTAAATCAGATGTATCTGACAGTCTGTCTGTGAGGAATAGTTGTCCAGATTACTGATTTTTTGGCAGTGGCATTTAGTTTATCCTGGTCAGGGTCCCTTCTCTCTTTCTTTAAACATCTCCATTTCTTCCGTTCTTCTTCAAATTTGCCTCGTTTTCAGCCAAACACTACTATTATCCCGAAGGTAAACAAAGATCGTGCCTGTAAAGATGGCGCCCACGTCCCATAATGCGACACGGCGTGAACGTACCTCGCGCATTCCTGTATTGGATTTAATGGGTTTCATGGGAATTTTACTTGGTTGTAATGGAAATTATAGTGGTCTGGTCTCTGTGGGTCTCTACTGATATGTGTTGGGTTCTATAGGTGGGGGCAACACGAATCTAAACAGGCTATGAAATTGTGAACTTGGATTATAAATCTGAAGACACAGCTGCATAGTGCGTTTCTTATGTTGGATTTTCCTTCGTTTACTTCAGTTGTTAAGACGTAATATCTGTCTCAGGTGTCCCCAGAAATGTGTAGGGAAGGTATCGACTTTTTCGCACTTATCACACTGTTTACTTTCATAATTCACTTATGTTCGGCGCGGTAAAGACAATCAAAAACAGACTAGTCGGCGGCCTGTCATGAACATGAAATGACGTTTCACCAGCCATATCAAATAACCAATTAGGAGAAGCCCTTCTAGCCAATCAGAGGCGAAAAGGCGGTACCTTCCATGTCTATGGTACCTTCCCCCATCAGACATCATATAGCCAACTATAGCCTGGCCTTCCCCTACCATCCTGGGAAAAAAAATATCGCTGCAGCACTGGCTTGGTTACTTCCGGGTTCTGGACTGGCTGCAGTAACACGTCTCTGTGCCATGCGGGGGCGCTGGCGGTGAAGTGCAGAATGAATGGGAGTCAATGGGGTTTCACCCCAGAAATGCCACTTTCTCAGGATGTAATTTTTTGTCAAGTAATTTGAAAGTTGCATTCGAAAGGCGAGGGCCTAAGATGAATACACTCAGCTGAAAATTGCATTTTTAAGTTCACTTATCTGTTTGTAAAAATCCGTTCAAAAATGTGATGACGTCACACAATAGAAGAATGCTAGCGTGTTCCGGCCAACAACGGCCTAACCTGTAAGAAATCAAAAGGACATACGTACTCGTTACATCGACTTTTGGCCTATAATCTATATTGAACTTGCGGAATCAACAATAGAATCTATGTTAATCTAACGACAAGCAGGTGAAAGAGACACATTTAGCCGTTTAGCCTCATCGACTCCCATTCATTCTGCTCTCGCCCGCGATCACCTCCAGTGGAATTCGTTAATGGAACTGCAACCAAGATGATACACAATGGGGCTAATAGGAAGTGCCAAGGCTCTCCGTTAGACGGGCTCTGGTGCTGCGGGAAACGCGAACACGGTAAATACTCCTGTATATGGTCAAATATCAGTAAGTAACTAAACGCTGCCACGTTAAATATATTCAGTAGATCCATCGAATCGCCTCGAAGTTTTTGTTTCAAGATACAATGTCTAAATCAGGGGTTCTCAACTCCAGTCCTCGCGACATAACAATATGCAGAGCAGTGGGTCGCGAGGACTGGAGTTGAGAACCCTGCGTCTAGATGATGTTGATTTTATTGGTTGGTTTATTTCAGGTAGGCCTAGTAGTTTAGATAATTTAACATCATTTTTCTGTACTTCTCGAACCTTCCCCATCACTGCACAGTTTGTACAGTCCACTCACCAGCTCATGCTGCGGTGGAGACCCCAAAAGTTAGGAGAGGTTTGAGAGCAGAGATGACATACTAAATATAATCAATTCTAGTAACGTTAGTGTAACGGTTAATTAATCCATTAACGTTAAAGTTTTGCAAGAGAAAAAGGATACTAAAGACAAGTAATTACATAGTATACTGACGTTATATAATATAACAGGGTTTCCGCGGGGCATTAAAAAGCATTAAAAGTCCTTAAATGGATTTTGTGAAAATTAAGGCCTTAAAAGGCATTAAAAATCATTAAATCTGATTCTTACTGGCATTATTATTATTATTTTTTTCGTTTTGAAGATAATTTTATATAAATGTATTTGAATATAGCCTTCATGATTTATAATTGTAAAATAAATTGTCACATTATAAACATCTCTCTCTCCAAATATTTTATATTTTATACTCCTAATTTTATAAGCACTAACTAAATTAAAGTGTATTGCATAGTCGATGTTATAGGTCACTTTTGAAATCATATTTTATAATTATATCCGGGCCATGGATGCATTAATCATTGCATCTGTATGTATACGTGGTTAGTCATGGGTCATATATGGCATTAAAACATTTTAAAATGGAATTAAACGGCATTAAAAAGGCATTAAATTTTATTTGAAGATACCTGCAGAAACCCTGTATAAATAATTACAGATCCCAATGAAAAGCTTTGAAAAATAAAATAATTTACAGGCGTTATTATACAATGACAAATGAAACGTTTTAGTTTTCAGGTACATTATGGACTCATCTCTGCTTTCTGTTGCTGAGCAGCTTTTGAAAGACCTTCAGAGAACTTACTCAGAGACAAATAAAGGTAAGTTTTATGCTCAAGCTATTGACCGATAGAAACTTATTAAAGTTACAGAAGCATTTGCAGTTCACTAGAAAACTAGTTAACATACTAGTACTACAGCACAGTGTACAGAACTCTCTTGATCGCAAATGTACATAATGTGCATATATTGTTTTTTTCTCATAATAATAATTTTCCTTTCTTTATAAATGATTATATCAAAGTGAAAAGTAATGATTTTCTGTTCATAATTACAATACAAATACGAGTTTTACATTATTTGGATAGTAGGTTTAGCATGTTGGTATGATAATCATGTAGCTCAATGTTGATTTGATTAGTTCCAAGAGCAACTTGTGCTTCACTTTTGACCCGAAACATCTAGACCCTAAAATTTTTGTTTATTTCTAGGTAAAAGATTTCAATGTGATCTCAGACATAAACGTAAGCTTAGGCCTAATGATAAATATGTATCAAGTGAACAGTGAGAATTATGAGAGGAGAGAGGAGCAATAGCTGCAATTCCTAATATTGACACAGGGCAGCATGCTGAATACCATGGTCTATCAGACAGCAGCATGTCTTTCAAAGCACTGCTTGCAGTTCACAACTGCTTGAAACAGCAAACATGTACTGTGGGGTTTGTTTTAATGTGTTTCTTATGGCCTATGGCTATCTGAGGGTTCCTTTAATATAGCATTCAAAATATAGGGACTTCAGTGAAAATATGTACTTAATGGGACATATTTCTATGTTATCATGAAAATATGTCCTTATCATGTTCCTCAGAACTTAATTGACAATGATTTGAATCCTTTGTATTTAATGTGTCAGAATGTCAGATAAGTTCATAAGAGTTTCTGTGAAACCATGTGTGTGCAGACAAGACCTAATGCAGAACATCTGGATAAAGAGTAATGGCATTATTCTGCCGGAAATGTTGATGTCACATTTATTTATATAGCGCTTTTTACAATACAGATTGTGTCAAAAGCAGCTTCACAGTGATAACATGAAAGTAGTACAACACAGATCAATAATATTGTTAAATAATAAATAATAAATAACCCCAACTAAGCAAGCCAAAAGCAAGGCAAAGCAAGGCAACAGTGGCAAGGAACCAAAACTCCATCAGATTGGATGGAGAAAAAACCTTGGGAGAACCCAGGTTCCGTTGAGGGGCCAGTTCTCCTCTGGCTCAGCATTCATATTGTTTATATATAAATATAAATATTAAATATAAATATTGTTTATATATGTGAATACGGAGCCATAACATATCGCCAACGTTGAGTGCGTCTCTTCACAGGCGTTGGTCTTCTCATCAAAGGCGTTGGGCATCTGAATCCCCGTGAGAGGCTGGATACAACTGGACCTGACAAACGCCATAACAGCAGAAAGGCAGATGGGAAATAATTAGCATAGCTGATGTTCATAATGATTTACATTATACAGGAGTCGGTGTTAGAAAAACACTGTCTCACAGAACTCTCCGCAACCCAAATCTTCGCAAACCAACCGCAACCCAACCATGCACGCGCTTGACCCGTTTGTCTAAAAGGCTGTCAAGCCCCACTGGTGCGTTAAGCAATTTCAGTGGCAAACGGTTCCGTATGGCATAACAGAGGACTAAAAGGTAAGCATTATGTGAATGCTTGACTAAAGAGATGCGTCTTTAGTCTAGTTTTAAACTGTGTCAGCGAGTCAGAGCCGTATCTGGGAAGGCTATTCCAGAGTTTTGGAGCTAAATGCGAGAACGCCCTCCCTCCTTTAGTGGACTTAGATATCCTAGGAATGACCAGAAGCCTTGAATTTAGTGATCTTAAAGAACGCGGTGGATTGTAATGCGAAAGAAGGTCCGTTAAGTACATAGAGAGCTAAACCATTTAGGGCTTTATACGTAGGTTAGTAGTAGTATTTTGTAGTTGTATACGGAACTTAATAGGTAACCAGTGTAGAGATGATAAAATCGGTGTTATATGATCATATTTTCTTGACCTAGTAAGAACTCTAGCGGCTGCATTTTGTACTAACTGTAGCTTGTTTATTGAGGATGCAGAACAACCAGCTAATAAAGCATTACAGTAATCTCAGTCTCAGAGGTCATAAATGCATGAACTAACTTTTCTGCATCAGAAACAGATATCATGTTACATAGCTTAGCAATGTTTCTAAGGTGGAAAAAACTAAAACGATCCTTGTGGTACTCCATCAGTCTACGTTATCTTCTGATTTTTCCCTTTTCAAACAGAAACAAAATGATAACGGTCCGATAAGTACGACTCTAAACCAGCTTAATTCCTGTCCCTGAACACCAGTGCAGTTTTGTAGTCAGAATCCAAGAGTATTTTATGATCTATAGTGTCGAACGCAAGCGCTAAGATCAAGTAGGACTAGTATTGAGATACAGCCTTGGTCAGAAGCTAGAAGTAAATCATTTGTAATTTTAACTAGCGCAGTTTCTGTACTATAATGCGGTCTGAATCCTGACTGGAATTTTTCATAGATGTCATTTTCTTGCAAAAAAGAGCACAATTGAGCGGACACAACTTTTTCTAGTATTTTTGACATAAATGGAAGATTTGAAATGGGTCTGTAATTTGCTAAAGTTATTTGAATCTAATTGCGGTTTCTTAATGAGAGGTTTTATTACTGCCAGCTTGAATATTTTTGGAACATGACAAGATAAAGACGAGTTAAAAATATTGAGGAGAGGCTCTTCCACTACAGGTAACATTTCTTTCAGTAGTTTAGTGGGTATTGGATCTAATAAACATGTTGTTGGTTTAGAAGCACTGATAAGTTTATTTAGCTCTTTCTGTCCTATCATTTGTTAAGCGGTGTCGATTGTTCTAGAGGGGCCATAATTGAGGCTGAATCATAAGACACCATAGAGGATTGTACATTTATGATTGTGTTTGGATGCTTCTATTTCTCATTGAAGTAATTCATAAAATCATTACTACTAAACTGTAACGATATATTTTGCTCTGGTGACGTCTGTTTATTTGTTTAGTCTAGCCACGAGTGTTAAATAAATACCTTGGATTATTTTGGTTATCTTCTATTAGTTTGCGGAGATGCTCAGCCCTGGCTGTTTTTAGAGCCTTTTTATAACGTGACATACTGTCTTTTCACGCGATTCCAAAGATCTCTAAATTAGTTTGTCTCCATTTACAGCTCTAAGTTGCAGAGTTTCTCTCTCTGATAGCATGCGTATCACTGTTGTACCAGGGAGCTTTAATTTTCTCTGTAACCTTTTTTAATCTTATTGGTGCAACAATATCTAATGTACTAAGTGAAAATGGTGCTCAAACTGCTAGTCATTTCCTCTAATTCATCTGTTGGTTTGGTTAGCACTGTAGCAGCTTCAGATAGATCAGGTAAGCTGTTTGAGAAATTCTCTATAGTGGTTGGAAGGACTGTTCTGCCTGGTCTATAACGATGGCGCAGCAGTGACATATTTCAGCAGTACGATGCTATGCAAGTCACCATGTAATGATCAAGTGACACATCATTCGATTTGCGGTATAATATATATCAGGTTGGACTGGTTCCATATGATATAATTAAATCTCAGTGTATGATTTTAGACGTATGAGTGGGGCCACTGACGTTTGTTTGACCCCAAAGAGTTTAATAAGTCTTTAAACGCAGCCCCTAAAGCATCATTTGTATTATCTACATGTATGTTAAAATCTCCAACAATTATTGCTTTATGGACATTCATCAATAGATCCGAGAGAAAGTCTGCAAACTCTTTTAGGAATTCAGCATATGGCCCTGGAAGGTATATATACAGTAGCCAAAGCTAGAGATAATATGGATTTCTTCTCTTACATCTAAGAGCGTAACATTTAGCACAAGTACTTCAAATGAATTAAACTCTGTGACCTGTTTTCTGAGTAACGTTAAAAATATCTTTATAGATTGTTGCAACACCGCGCCACGAGCCGAATCAGACGGGGCTCATGCTTATAACAGTATCCTGGTGGACTAGACTCATTTAGACTGAAATATTCATTTGGTTTAAGCCAGGTTTCAGTAAGGCACAGAACATCAAAATTATTATCTGTGACCATTTAATTTACAATAACCGCCTTAGGTGTGAGCGATCTAATGTTTAGAAGACCTAGCTTTAAAAATTGTTTTTGTTCATTGATATTTGGATTTTCTGGTTTAATTACAATAAGATTTTTGCTAGATCTTACACTAGATTTATTGTTTGGCTTCACTAAACGAGGAATGGACACAGTTTCTATATAACACTCCACACTATGCATATTAGTTAAGTTAGGACAACAGAGGCTGTGATTTGGACTTTGACTTACCAGTCATCTGGTGCGTAACGTCTCCGAGATGTCCGACAGAACACTCGCTCTGATTCTGCTGGGGTGGAGTCCGTCAGCCCGATGTCAATTAATGCCAGAGAGAAATATCTAGGGAAAATGATTTGAGGAAAAATAATCGTGCTGGAGTGTGTTTGAGATTGAGATGTCATTTCAATTTTGTATTTGTTTGGGTCTCCAGAGAACTTTGGTGACCAAAATAAACAACCAAATTAGGATGTTTTGGATGACTGATAATTGGTTATTATTACTATGTTTAACATGTACTTAACTATTAAAGGGTTAGTTCACTCAAAAATGAAAATTATGTCATTAATGACTCACCCTTATGTATGTTCCAAGCTCGTAAGACTTAGTCTAGAGTTTTCTGTCCCTCCATTGAAAATGTATACATGGTATACTGTCCTTGTCCAGAGAAGGAAATACAGACATCATCAAAAGTAGTTGCATGCGTGACATCAGTGGGCTAGTTAGAATGTTTTGAAGCATTGAAAGACAATACAATGTTTAATAAAGTCATAGTTTTTGTTCATTTTTGGACAAAAATGTATTTTCGATGCTTCAAAACATTATAACTAACCCCCATTGATGTCAGCCTGGACTACTTTGATGATTTTTTATTTCCTTTCTGGATAAATGCAGCCTTGGTGAGGAGAAGTGACTATCTGCAGTCTAAGAGACTAATCTAAATTATTCTAAACTTTTGAGCACCTGTGTCACAGACACTTTTGTAATAAATCGCGCTAAATCACTCAGCTTCAGTGCTTTTACATTTTTCAGGTTTATAAAAAACTGTTAACCAATATATCTATTCCCCTTTTTCAGTATAGTACCATGATGACCTACTAATAGCGCAAGTATTTTTTTTATCCTCTTTACTCTTGATTGGGAAATATTGGTTCCTCTTAAGATTGGTAAATATTTTTGATGCTCTTGACCCCATTTGCAGTTGAGAGGTCAATTGTTGACCTTTGTGTTATTCCGCACTGAACGCTGCAGAAACCAGGTCGTAACTTTTAACCCACTAAGGTGTTTTTGGAGTCCTTGAGATGTTTTGACTTGCCCTGATATTTGTGCTTTTTTTCAGTTTCTTATAAACATATTTAATGGCACAGGTAAAATTATCACTCATTTAGCACAAACAGGGCTACCATAATATGTGAGCAACATGTATGCACATGTTTGTATTTTTGAGAGAATATTGTTATTGAAAAAAATAAAAATTAAAGTTTATGAAATAAGGCCACAAAACACATACTAAATACTCATACACGAGTGGGAGGCATGGCTGTCTGTGTGTAGAGAGAGAGAGAGAGAGAGAGAGAGAGATGTGGGCTCGAATCGAACAGTGGAGACATAAAAACATAGGCCTACTCCGTCATTTTGTTAAAGGGCACCTATTATGCAAAATTTCACTTTTACATGGTGTTTGAATATAAATGTGTGTTGGCAGTGTGTGAGCAAAACCACCCTAGAATGATAAAAATCCACCCAGTGTTTTTTTTTTTTTTACAATCTCAATAAATCATATGCACTGTCTCAGAACAAGCTGTTTCTAAGATTCGGATGCAATGTGATGTAGAATTGAGCAAGGGGTTTGATTGACAGTGTGGTTGTGGCATAGACCCTGCCCTTTGTGATCTGTACACCATCCTCATATTGTTTGTAACAACAGCCAGGTAATGTCTCCTAGAAACATAAGTGTTATGTTGTGCCAGTGGGATGGTATATAATTAATGACATACAGTACATAGTTGTTTTCACTTACTTCTTCTGACATCAGAGCCACTGAAACACAGTGGATGTTGTTGCTGATTGTTGGAAATTTAAGTCATGCGGCCTTCCTTCGTAGAATAAGTTTGTCGAAATGTTTGAGAAAAGTTGAATGTTTGAGTTTAATGTTTTAGACTGCTTTCTGAATAAAGTCAATTGCAAGCAGGTCTTGCTTCAAAGTTAATATCCTTAACTGTGGATCGTCTTATACTGTTTGTCAGGGCTGCAGACGATTAGTCGACATTGTGACAATAAAAAATTGTGACAAATATCTTTGTTGTTGAGTAGTCATTTAATTATCACGCGTGACCTAATGTAAGGGCGTGATCTGATATTGCGACTTGTGACCGCTGTACGAGTCGCTTGTAGACGCTAGAGTGTAATGCAGCCCTTTATAAATGCAGAGTGCGGTAAAAGAAAAAACAGCACGAATTATGACGAGTGTAACGAATCTGAACTAGCAAGGTTTGGCAAAGTTTTACAAAACTAAAAACCAACAATGCTGTCATGTGCAATACATGCAGAGGCAGAACTTGCTTTCACGGGAGCACAACATGTATGTTGGAGCACTTAAAGAGGAAACATCCGGGCAAAAGAGGAGCCGGTGAGAATCAAGTGTTCTCCAGCTACAGCTAACTTAACTAAACTTAGTGGTAAATATCTTTATTAGATAGTGCAATACTACTAATAGTAATAATGCATCATCAATAATAATATAATTACAGTAATGTGATGATTTATTTTGCATAGAATAAAGCTTGATAGAGCTTAGGAGTCAGAGCTGTTTTTATTATTGTAACACTATTTGGTATTAGTCTTATTACTTGCCTGTATTTTGTTTCATAATCATGAAAACTTACAAAAGGAGATGTTAGGAATAATATCATGGCAGTTACTTTTCTTTTTCATTCTGTAAATTAAAAGGTGAATGAGAACACCTCTGTCAGCTCAATTCTCATGTAAAAAACTATTGTAATTTTATATCTTTAATGGTTTGCAATGCCAGATTGATATTTTACCCTTTTTGTGTCCTGAAGTAATGACCAGTTTCTCTTTCAGTTCTATGAAAGCAGTGGGCTCATTAAACAATGCTTAGACAGCATTTGTGTGTGATTTGAGTTAAATAGGGCTGTAATCGACCAAAGAACTCCTTCAGTCGACCAAGGTCTTGTCCTGCGCGACGATTAGTCGACTAAAAAAAAAAAAAAAAAACGGATGTTTTGATTGAACATTTTTAAACAATTGTCATAGAGCATTTATAAAACAACAACGAAAAAACATCGAAAATAAATAAAACTATAATAATAATACAATTCTTTGAAAATTAAGTGATTTGTTTAACTGCAAGTGAGAGCTCTGTCCTTGGTCTATAGTGACCGTCACAATCGCGCACCTGATCACACCACACGCTACAAAATAATATAACTGCTATCTGCCACATAATGAAAAATCCTAACAAAAGCTCTCGTTTATACAGGCTGTATTCTTCTTTACTTACAAAGCTATGGGTTAACTTTTGTCCAGCCGATCTGTTCAGGCGTTCTTAAAACAACAGACAAAATAGCCTAAAAAACTATCTGAAATCTAGGCTGTGTTGTAAGATAGCATATAAGTTTAATTTCGTTTTGTTACATTATTTAGGCTACTTTCAAATGAGTCAAGTGTACAGATAAAAACCTATTAAGAAAACAATCTATTGAGTCAGTATGATAAAGCCGTTAAAAGAGCTGCTCACGTCTTTTGCGCGCTCAAGTTTGATTTCAAATAGGCACGCGATGTGCGCGCTCATAATGGAGCAACGCAGTCGCCACCGTCGCCTACCTCCACAAACATGTAGCCAGACAAAAGATTTAGATTTCTTGGACATTCTGTCGACTAAAGTAGCGTGAACTGAATGAATACAGCAAAACCACCTACCAGTACATCCCTTACTGAGCGCGAGCAGCAGCGCAGCCAGTAGGTGCGGTTCCCGAGTGTGTTATGTGTGTGCGCTAAACTGTGGCGCAGTTACAAGAAATAGCCTAAAAGCATTTAAAGTTGGGGATAAAACATAGGCTAATTATATTTAGAATACAGTAATAAATAACTGCTTTATAAAGGAATAAATATCAGGGAGTAAATCATTGAAAATGTATTTCTATTGGCAAAAGAAAAAATGCGACTGGTCAACCAATAAGAATTTCAGTCGACCAAGACGGCATTCGACTGATTAGTCGACTAAACGACTAAAGTTGACAGCCCTAGAGTTAAACTTAAAAGAGAATGACCTGTTTAGTTGGCTCTGTAGAGAATTGAGGCGAATCAAACACAACTTAATCAAATTCATCTCTTTGATTAGAGTCAGCACCCCCAAGAGAATGGAGCTCACATTCCTTTGACACAGGCTCCTGCAGTCTTCCCCCACTCAGATAAGAACTTTATGAGTGGAGACACCACTAAGGCCCCGTCCACACGAAGACGCGTTTCGCTGGATCCGTATAAATTTGCTTATCGGATTAGCGTTTCGTCCACACGGATCCGGCGCTTTGGGAGAGTGAAACCGCTATTTTTGAAACCGGGTCCCAAGGTGGATAAATCTGAAAACGACACCCTTGCGTTTTCGTGTGTACGGCCAAGTCCGTATATTTTGTGAAACGATGATGTCATCACCCCACGTGTCGACTTGTCAAAAAACAACAACTGCCGAACTGCTTGCATAATAGTTAATATATAATATAGCCTAATATAATGCGGCAGAACCTTCTGAGCCTCTTGTATTCCTTTATTTATTATTTACTTGGATGTGTTTTCTTAGGCCTATAGGCTAGGCTATTTCGTATGCTGCTTGTCTGTTGTCTGATAAAGACATTTCGGATCTATAGGAATTTAAAGCAAAAATATAGCTGCGAGCAGCGATTGCGGGCCCAAGCCGGTGGCACCGCAACCCCGGTGCCTAAAGGCACCGGGATGGCGGTACCGCCGGCTTTGGCCCTCCATCGCTGCTCGCAGCTATATTTCATATATATATATATATATATATATATAAAGCCGGTGGCACCGCCACCTTGGTGCCTTTAGGGTTATTCTGCACGACGTGCAAAAACGTAACCCCTGCTTTGGAATACATACTAGTATGTATTCCACAATTGGAATACATACTAACATACTAGTCAGAACTGAATAGTTGATATCTGAATGACAGATCACCATAGAAGTCAATGGAAAAAATGTGACTAGTAACAAAAGAATAGTTACTAGTCACCATTGAAATAAGTACTAGTGTCTAATGAATAAGTACTAGTATCTATTTAATAGGTACTAGTATCTAATGAATAAGTACTAGTAAGTACTAGTACTTAATGGAATAGATACTAGTATCTAAAAAATAAGTACTAGTAGCATGAAAATAGAGACTAGTAGGTTAAAATGATTAAATGTTAAAACGGCTTGCCATACTCTATCTGTCGTTTCGACTAGTCACAATTACGTTACAGATATCTTAAATGATAATACAAACTATCCAAAATGTAATTACGACTAGAAAGACGTTGTTGATATCTACAATGTTAATTACGAATAGTCAAACTTAGCTTTTAAATGTTAAAAGGGCTTGCCATACAGAAGTGTAGGCTCAGAGAGACACTCAACATTTTCAAACCAAAATATCTGACTTTCTGTGGGTCCTAGCTCATGAGTGTAAATTAGAAAGTTGTCCGGCTTGAGGAGAATATATGAATATATGAAACGATGAGATCAACATGTGTACTGAGTTTCATATTATTACATGCAAGCGTGTTTGATTTATGGACCAAGTTTTTGGACCCCGTTCCAGGGGGCGCTGTCTAGCCCCCTTGCCACACCCGGGTACCATCTTCAGCCCGGCTCTGATGGCTGTGGGATCTGACCTGTGTGCAAAGTTTCAAGAGTTTTCAAACCCATTAAGGGCCCCAAAAGCCGCTAAGAGACTCAAAATCATCAAAAAAAGGAATGTTAAAGTTTGATGCGTTGCTATGGCAACATTATCTTAGATATTGAATAATGCTTTCACAGCTCTTCATCTGGCGTGTGTTTACATTATACAGATGAAGTTTGAAGCAAATCGGGTAAAAGTAAGAGTGTGATTTCAAAGCATTTTGAAAGTGAAACACTTTCTGCTGCCAGTTGGTGGCGCTATATATTTGGCTGCGTTTACACTTGGCATTAATATGCGACCTGTATCCGGATGTTGTCCACATACACATTGAAAAGACAAGTGTAAACGCGCTTCTGATCGGAATGTTATCCGATCGGCGTGTCCAGGTTCGGAGGTAGTCGAGGACGCTTTGTGATCGGATCTCAGTGTAATGTAAACGCAATCCAGCCATCGTGTCTGCATTCACAGGTGGACGTAATTTAAATCCCACCCAGTCTCCCCGCGTGGCTGTGAGAAAAATAATGGCCAGACGCAGTTTAGACAAGAAATAAAAACTTATTTGAATCTTACAATAAACGTTTATCTTTAAAACAGTTAATTTAGGCTTACATGATACTATGTGTGTCATTTTTCATTTTAATTGTGCAACATTATCTGAACGAGGCGATCGCCTGTACATTCACAGTCAGTCATGAGATCTTAAATAAGAGCTGCATGCTGCTTTGCCAGAGGAATAATCGCAATCTGATTTTTTAAATGTTGAATGTTTTTATTGAATGTCTTTGCATGTTAACCAATCTCCCATTTCTGTCAATATAGTCATTGCACGCTATAACCTTAAAACCAGATGATCGATGATATGACTTGTTTTATGATCAACCCAGTTATTTTTGTATGATCAACTCTGGAAGTATAACTTCGTTAACATTTTTTTTTATCTAATTACTGGAGATTGCAAAGCGAATGAGTGAAAGCAACTGGGACATTGTTTTATTTGCATCATTTTTACTCTTAATCTGGTGTCGTGCAACATATCTAATTTAAATATTATGCAGGAAACAGAAATCCGCTCTTCTATCCAGATACAGAGGCTACTTAATGTGACCAAATGTAAACTCACCATGTCCTGATTGGCTAATGATCCGATCTGCTTGATCAGATCACGGTGATCGCATGTTAATGCCAAGTGTAAACGCAGCCTTTGACTCACAATAGTCACATCCATGTGATCGGCCTCTTACAACGAACACACTGCTGAAGTTTCATCAAGATCAGTTAATGTATGCAGAAGTTTTAACACACTTCCTTTTTGATTTATTTACTTACTTTTTTGATTTATGGACCAAGTTAATTTAATTAATACACTAATTATATAAAACTATTGTCAATGCACTACAATTAAACAGGTTATATGCCTTTACTTATAAAAAAATAAAAATAAAAACTTATTTAAAAAATACCAGGCTTAAGAAATGTATTTACTTTAGCAGGCCAGACACACAGTGAAATGATTAAGCCCCCTCCCCCTACACACACACACACACACACACACACACACACACACACACACACACACACACACACACACACACACACACACACACACACACACACACACACACACACACACACACACACACACAGGCAAAGAGACAGACCAAGGCTTAGAGAGAGCATGATCATATTCAAACTACAATATCTGACTTTCTGTGGGTTTGAGCTTATTATTGTTAATTAGAAAGTTGTTTGGCTTGAATAGAACAATATACACGGCAAGTTTTGTAACTGTCAGTAAAACTAACCAAGTTATAACACACTTTATGTGTCCTTTTTTAGTCAAAAAAATCCGCCACGGCCAAACCGTTCGAGATATCACAAATCCGTCCGGAATTTAGCATCCTCAATGTCTTGACTTCATGCACACCGAGTTTGGTGGTGATTGGTAACAGCATGGGTTGTAATTTGATGTTTTTCTAGGACATTTATTAAAAAAAAAAACATAATTCCCGACTTCCGTTTGAACTGTCGTAAAACTTAGAGCACGAAAGTTGTTTGGCCTGATGTGATCTATGAGTGTACCGAGTTTCATATTAATCCATGCACGTGTGTTTGATTTATGGACAAATGTTCGAATCCCTAAAAGAATGCATCCTAAAAGAATGGTAAAGTTTGATGCGTCGCCACGGCAACAGTTTCAAAGATATCAAGAATCCATTCATAGGTCTTCATCTGCCGTGTATTTACATTATACAGATGAAGTTTGAAGCAAATCGGGTAAAAATAAGAGGGTGATTTCAAAGCATTTTGAAAGTGACACACTTCCTGCTGCCAGTTGGTGGCGCTATAACTTTGACTCACAATAGTCACATCCATGTGATCGTCCTCTTACAGCGAACGCACTGCTGAAGTTTCATCCAGATCAGTTAATGTATGCTGAAGTTATGACACACTTCCTGTTTCACGTTTCTCGCCATAGTTTCGTTTCCTCGCCACGGCCAAACCGTTCGAGATATCAAAAATCCCCACGCAAACTTTCATCCTCAATGTCTTGACTTCACGCTGACCGAGTTTCGTCGAATTTGGATCAGAGCTCTAGGAGGAGTATTTAAAAGTTCATTGCGTGTGTTTTACAAAAAAACCTCAATAGCCGACTTCCTGTTGGGCTGGGGTAAAAGTAAGAACGCGAGGTATAGATGAAATTCTGCTATCGACATGTGTACCGAGTTTCATATTATTACATGCAAGTGTGTTTGAGTTATGGACCAGGTGTTCGGACCCCATTCCAGGGGGCGCTGACGAGCCGCCCTGCCACGCCCGGGTACCAGCTTCAGCCCGGCTCTGATGGCCGCAGGTTCTGACCCTTGTGCAAAGTTTCAAGAGTTTTCGAGCATGTTAAGGGCCCCAAAACTGCCCGTATAGTCGCTAGAAAAATAAAAAAATAAAAATAAAAAATAAAAAATAAAAAATAATCGGAAGGCAAACAATAGGGCTCTGCCGCCCTTTCAGGGCTTGGGCCCTAACAATATTCGGACTGATTCGATGGGAATTATTTGATTATTTTGGCTATTCAAAAAACGCACCCCTAATGTTCCACTCCGACATTATATTTCTCTGTAGGTTAGGCGTCAGTGTTATATCCATTAAAGAAATGTATTCAGTTTAATATTTATGTTTAAATATATTATTAGGGCCCAAGCCCTGAAAGGGCGCAGAGCCCTATTGTTTTCCTTCCGATTATTTTTTTTTTTTTTTTTTTTTTTCTTTTTTTCTAGCGACTATTCGGGCACTTTTTGGGGCCCTTAACATGCTCGAAAACTCTTGAAACTTTGCACACGGGTCAGAACCCTCGGCCATCAGAGCCGGGCTGAAGCTGGTACCCGGGCGTGGCAGGGCGGCTCGTCCAGCGCCCCCTGGAATGGGGTCCGAACACCTGGTCCATAACTCAAACACACTTGCATGTAATAATATGAAACTCGGTACACATGTCGATAGCAGAATTTCATCTATACCTCGCGTTCTTACTCTTTACCCCAGCCCAACAGGAAGTTGGCTATTGAGGTTTTTTTGTAAAACACACGCAATGAACTTTTAAATACTCCTCCTAGAGCTCTGATCCAAATTCGACGAAACTCGGTCAGCGTAGAAGTCAAGACATTGAGGATGAAAGTTTGCGTGGGGATTTTTGATATCTCGAACGGTTTGGCCGTGGCGAGGAAACGAAACTATGGCGAGAAACGTGAAACAGGAAGTGTGTCATAACTTCAGCATACATTAACTGATCTGGATGAAACTTCAGCAGTGCGTTCGCTGTAAGAGGACGATCACATGGATGTGACTATTGTGAGTCAAAGTTATAGCGCCACCAACTGGCAGCAGGAAGTGTGTCACTTTCAAAATGCTTTGAAATCACCCTCTTATTTTTACCCGATTTGCTTCAAACTTCATCTGTATAATGTAAATACACGGCAGATGAAGACCTATGAATGGATTCTTGATATCTTTGAAACTGTTGCCGTGGCGACGCATCAAACTTTACCATTCTTTTAGGATGCATTCTTTTAGGGATTCGAACATTTGTCCATAAATCAAACACACGTGCATGGATTAATATGAAACTCGGTACACTCATAGATCACATCAGGCCAAACAACTTTCGTGCTCTAAGTTTTACGACAGTTCAAACGGAAGTCGGGAATTATGTTTTTTTTTTTAAATAAATGTCCTAGAAAAACATCAAATTACAACCCATGCTGTTACCAATCACCACCAAACTCGGTGTGCATGAAGTCAAGACATTGAGGATGCTAAATTCCGGACGGATTTGTGATATCTCTAACGGTTTGGCCGTGGCGAATTTTTTTGACTAAAAAAGGACACATAAAGTGTGTTATAACTTGGTTAGTTTTACTGACAGTTACAAAACTTGCCGTGTATATTGTTCTATTCAAGCCAAACAACTTTCTAATTAACAATAATAAGCTCAAACCCACAGAAAGTCAGATATTGTAGTTTGAATATGATCATGCTCTTTCTGAGCCTGAGTCTTTCTTGAGTCTCTCTGACACACAGTCTGTGTGTGTGTGTGTGTGTAGGGGGAGGGGGCTTAATCATTTCACTGTGTGTCTGGCCTGCTAAAGTAAATACATTTCTTAAGCCTGGTATTTTTTAAATAAGTTTTTATTTTTATTTTTTTATAAAGTAAAGGCATATAACCTGTTTAATTGTAGTGCATTGACAATAGTTTTATATAATTAGTGTATTAATTAAATTAACTTGGTCCATAAATCAAAAAGGAAGTGTGTTAAAACTTCTGCATACATTAACTGATCTTGATGAAACTTCAGCAGTGTGTTCGTTGTAAGAGGCCGATCACATGGATGTGACTATTGTGAGTCAAATATATAGCGCCACCAACTGGCAGCAGAAAGTGTTTCACTTTCAAAATGCTTTGAAATCACACTCTTACTTTTACCCGATTTGCTTCAAACTTCATCTGTATAATGTAAACACACGCCAGATGAAGAGCTGTGAAAGCATTATTCAATATCTAAGATAATGTTGCCATAGCAACGCATCAAACTTTAACATTCCTTTTTTTTGATGATTTTGAGTCTCTTAGCGGCTTTTGGGGCCCTTAATGGGTTTGAAAACTCTTGAAACTTTGCACACAGGTCAGATCCCACAGCCATCAGAGCCGGGCAAGATGGTACCCGGGTGTGGCAAGGGGGCTAGACAGCGCCCCCTGGAACGGGGTCCAAAAACTTGGTCCATAAATCAAACACGCTTGCATGTAATAATATGAAACTCAGTACACATGTTGATCTCATCGTTTCATATATTCATATATTCTCCTCAAGCCGGACAACTTTCTAATTTACACTCATGAGCTAGGACCCACAGAAAGTCAGATATTTTGGTTTGAAAATGTTGAGTGTCTCTCTGAGCCTACACTTCTGTATGGCAAGCCCTTTTAACATTTAAAAGCTAAGTTTGACTATTCGTAATTAACATTGTAGATATCAACAACGTCTTTCTAGTCGTAATTACATTTTGGATAGTTTGTATTATCATTTAAGATATCTGTAACGTAATTGTGACTAGTCGAAACGACAGATAGAGTATGGCAAGCCGTTTTAACATTTAATCATTTTAACCTACTAGTCTCTATTTTCATGCTACTAGTACTTATTTTTTAGATACTAGTATCTATTCCATTAAGTACTAGTACTTATTCATTAGCTACTAGTGCTTATTCTTTAGATACTAGTGCCTTTTCTTTAGATACTAGTGTTTATTCTTTAGGTACTAGTACCTTTTTAAAGATACTAGTACTTATTCATTAGACACTAGTCCTTATTTATTAGATACTAGTACTTATTCATTAGATGCTAGTCCTTATTCATTACATACCAATGCTTATTAATTAGTTACTAGTACTTATTCATTAGATGCTAGTACCTATTAAATAGATACTAGTACTTATTCATTAGACACTAGTACTTATTTCAATGGTGACTAGTAACTATTCTTTTGTTACTAGTCACATTTTTTCCAGTGACTTCTATGGTGATCTGTCATTCAGATATCAACTATTCAGTTCTGACTAGTATGTTAGTATGTATTCCAATTGTGGAATACATACTAGTATGTATTCCAAAGCAGGGGTTACGTTTTTGCACGTCGTGCAGAATAACCCTAAAGGCACCAAGGTGGCGGTGCCACCGGCTTTATATATATATATATATATATATATATATATATATATATATATATATATATATATATATATATATAAATATAGCTGCGAGCAGCGACTGGAGGCCAAAGCCGGCGGTACTGCCATCCCGGTGCCTTTAGGTAACTAAGGCACCGGGATTGCGGTGCCACCGGCTTGGGCCCGCAATCGCTGCTCGCAGCTATATTTCATTAGGGCCCAAGCCCTGAAAGGGCGCAGAGCCCTATTGTTTTCCTTCCGATTATTTTTTTTTTTTTTTTTTTTTTTTTTTTTCTTTTTTTAGCGACTATTCGGGCACTTTTGGGGCCCTTAACATGCTCGAAAACTCTTGAAACTTTGCACACGGGTCAGAACCCGCGGCCATCAGAGCCGGGCTGAAGCTGGTACCCGGGCGTGGCAGGGCGGCTCGTCAGCGCCCCCTGGAATGGGGTCCGAACACCTGGTCCATAACTCAAACACACTTGCATGTAATAATATGAAACTCGGTACACATGTCGATAGCAGAATTTCATCTATACCTCGCGTTCTTGCTTTTTACCCCAGCCCAACAGGAAGTCGGCTATTGAGGTTTTTTTGTAAAACACACGCAATGAACTTTTAAATACTCCTCCTAGAGCTCTGATCCAAATTCGACGAAACTCGGTCAGCGTAGAAGTCAAGACATTGAGGATGAAAGTTTGTGTGGGGATTTTTGATATCTCGAACGGTTTGGCCGTGGCGAGGAAACGAAACTATGGCGAGAAACGTGAAACAGGAAGTGTGTCATAACTTCAGCATACATTAACTGATCTGGATGAAACTTCAGCAGTGCGTTCGCTGTAAGAGGACGATCACATGGATGTGACTATTGTGAGTCAAAGTTATAGCGCCACCAACTGGCAGCAGGAAGTGTGTCACTTTCAAAATGCTTTGAAATCACCCTCTGATTTTTACCCGATTTGCTTCAAACTTCATCTGTATAATGTACATACACGGCAGATGAAGACCTATGAATGGATTCTTGATATCTTTGAAACTGTTGCCGTGGCGACGCATCAAACTTTACCATTCTTTTAGGATGCATTCTTTTAGGGATTCGAACATTTGTCCATAAATCAAACACACGTGCATGGATTAATATGAAACTCGGTACACTCATAGATCACATCAGGCCAAACAACTTTCGTGCTCTAAGTTTTACGACAGTTCAAACGGAAGTCGGGAATTATGTTTTTTTTTTTTAAATAATTGTCCTAGAAAAACATCAAATTACAACCCATGCTGTTACCAATCACCACCAAACTCGGTGTGCATGAAGTCAAGACATTGAGGATGCTATATTCCGGACGGATTTTTGATATCTCGAACGGTTTGGCCGTGGCGGATTTTTTTGACTAAAAAAGGACACATAAAGTGTGTTATAACTTGGTTAGTTTTACTGACAGTTACAAAACTTGCCGTGTATATTGTTCTATTCAAGCCAAACAACTTTCTAATTAACAATAATAAGCTCAAACCCACAGAAAGTCAGATATTGTAGTTTGAATATGATCATGCTCTTTCTGAGCCTAGGCCTGTCACACAGTCTGTGTGTGTGTGTGATTGAGTCTTTTGACACACAGTCTCTGTGTGTGTGTGTAGGGGAGGGGGCTTAATAATTTCACTGTGTGTCTGGCCTGCTAAAGTAAATACATTTCTTAAGCCTGGTATTTTTTAAATAAGTTTTTGTTTTTATTTTTTTATAAGTAAAGACATATAACCTGTTTAATTGTAGTGCATTGACAATAGTTTTATATAATTAGTGTATTAATTAAATTAACTTGGTCCATAAATCAAAAAGGAAGTGTGTTAAAACTTCTGCATACATTAACTGATCTTGATGAAACTTCAGCAGTGTGTTCGTTGTAAGAGGCCGATCACATGGATGTGACTATTGTGAGTCAAATATATAGCGCCACCAACTGGCAGCAGAAAGTGTTTCACTTGCAAAATGCTTTGAAATCACACTCTTACTTTTACCCGATTTGCTTCAAACTTCATCTGTATAATGTAAACACACGCCAGATGAAGAGCTGTGAAAGCATTATTCAATATCTAAGATAATGTTGCCATAGCAACGCATCAAACTTTAACATTCCTTTTTTTTGATGATTTTGAGTCTCTTAGCGGCTTTTGGGGCCCTTAATGGGTTTGAAAACTCTTGAAACTTTGCACACAGGTCAGATCCCACAGCCATCAGAGCCGGGAAGATGGTACCCGGGTGTGGCAAGGGGGCTAGACAGCGCCCCCTGGAACGGGGTCCAAAAACTTGGTCCATAAATCAAACACGCTTGCATGTAATAATATGAAACTCAGTACACATGTTGATCTCATCGTTTCATATATTCATATATTCTCCTCAAGCCGGACAACTTTCTAATTTACACTCATGAGCTAGGACCCACAGAAAGTCAGATATTTTGGTTTGAAAATGTTGAGTGTCTCTCTGAGCCTACACTTCTGTATGGCAAGCCCTTTTAACATTTAAAAGCTAAGTTTGACTATTCGTAATTAACATTGTAGATATCAACAACGTCTTTCTAGTCGTAATTACATTTTGGATAGTTTGTATTATCATTTAAGATATCTGTAACGTAATTGTGACTAGTCGAAACGACAGATAGAGTATGGCAAGCCGTTTTAACATTTAATCATTTTAACCTACTAGTCTCTATTTTCATGCTACTAGTACTTATTTTTTAGATACTAGTATCTATTCCATTAAGTACTAGTACTTATTCATTAGCTACTAGTGCTTATTCTTTAGATACTAGTGCCTTTTCTTTAGATACTAGTGTTTATTCTTTAGGTACTAGTACCTTTTTAAAGATACTAGTACTTATTCATTAGACACTAGTCCTTATTTATTAGATACTAGTACTTATTCATTAGATGCTAGTCCTTATTCATTACATACCAATGCTTATTAATTAGTTACTAGTACTTATTCATTAGATGCTAGTACCTATTAAATAGATACTAGTACTTATTCATTAGACACTAGTACTTATTTCAATGGTGACTAGTAACTATTCTTTTGTTACTAGTCACATTTTTTCCAGTGACTTCTATGGTGATCTGTCATTCAGATATCAACTATTCAGTTCTGACTAGTATGTTAGTATGTATTCCAATTGTGGAATACATACTAGTATGTATTCCAAAGCAGGGGTTACGTTTTGCACGTCGTGCAGAATAACCCTAAAGGCACCAAGGTGGCGGTGCCACCGGCTTTATATATATATATATATATATATATATATATATAAATATAGCTGCGAGCAGCGATGGAGGGCCAAAGCCGGCGGTACCGCCATCCCGGTGCCTTTAGGCACCGGGGTTGCGGTGCCACCGGCTTGGGCCCGCAATCGCTGCTCGCAGCTATATTTATTATTATTATTATTATTTATACGACTATTCGGGCACTTTTGGGGCCCTTAACATGCTCAAAAACTCTTGAAACTTTGCACACGGGTCAGAACCCGCGGCCATCAGGGCCGGGATGAAGATGGAACCCGGGCGTGGCAGGGGGGCTCGACAGCGCCCCCTGGAATGGGGTCCAAAAACTTGGTCCATAATTCAAACACGCTTGCATGTAATAATATGAAACTCGGTACACATGTTGATCTCATCATTTCATATATACTTCATACTTTTACTTTTTACCCCAGCCCAACAGGAAGTCGGCTATTTAGGGTTGTTCGTAAAACACACACAATAGACTTTTAAATACTCCTCCTAGAGAATTCAAACACACGGCACGAAACTCGGTCAGCATGAAGTCAAGACATTGAGGATGAAAGTTTGCGAGGGGATTTTTGATATCTCGAACGCTTTGGCCGTGGCGAGGAAACGAAATTATGGCGAGAAACGTGAAACAGGAAGTGTGTTATAACTTCAGCATACATTAACTGATCTTGATGAAACTTCAGCAGTTTGTTCGTTGTAAGAGGCCGATCACATGGATATGACTATTGTGAGTCAAAGTTATAGCGCCACCAACTGGCAGCAGGAAGTGTGTCACTTTCAAAATGCTTTGAAATCACACTCTTTTATTTAACCGATTTGCTTCAAACTTCAATCTGTATAATGTAAATTCACGGCAGATGAAGACCTGTGAATGGATTCTTGATATCTTTGAAACTGTTGCCGTGGCAACGCATCAAACTTTACCATTCTTTTAGGATGCTTTTGAGACTCTTAGCATGCTTGAAATTGCATGAAACTCGACAGACACATCACATTTATTAGCCAGTAGACATGTGCAAAGTTTCAGAAACGGGCGTGGTGCAGGGATAAGTAGCGCCACCTTTTGACAAAATTGAGAGGGTTAGTTTCATAGTTTGCTCTGCAATCATAAAACTCGGTAGGCAAATTGTTCGGATCAAGCCGGACAACTTTATAATTTACTGTCTTTAGCTCCGAACAGAAGGAAGTCAGATATTTCACGTTGAATGTGGATGTTTTGAGTAATCTCTGCCTCTCTCTCCCTCTCTCTAGGCACCTCTGTCTCCTTGCCATTCTGTGTGGTGTGTGAGTGTCTGTGTGGGGAAGGGGGTAGGGTAGGGAGGGGGAGGGGTGGTGTTTGCTGGTGTCAGTGTTTTTGTGTGTGTGTGGCTGACTGTAGATTCTTCCTGCAATTTTTTAAAAAGACAAAATATGCATATAACCCCCATCTTTTAAATGTATAGTTTGCTTTAAATAAAAGTAAGATTGTATTTGTAATTGAAGCTGAATAAATTTAAAATGCATGTGCTATTTTTCAATATATTTGTTTTCCTTAAAATTTTAAAACACTAACCTCATTCTCATCTGAATTACAAATATTTTTTTTTCTGTATAAAATAATAGTCTGACTAAAAACACATTTGATGTTTCTTTTTTAATCTATGTAATAAACAGATTATTGCTCTGTTTGAGGACGATCCTGTGTGGGTAGGGGGCAGGGGAATTTCTCTGTTGGGTGAGATTTAATTTAAATTACCTATATATATATATATATATATATATATATATATGTGTGTGTGTGTATATATATATATATATATATATATATATATATGTATATGTATATATATATATATATGTATATGTATATATATATATATATATATATATACACTCACCGGCCACTTTATTAGGTACCCCATGCTAGTAACGGGTTGGACCCCCTTTTGCCTTCAGAACTGCCTCAATTCATCGTGGCATAGATTCAACAAGATGCTGGAAGCATTCCTCAGGGAGTTTGGTCCATATTGACATGATGGCATCACACAGTTGCCGCAGATTTGTCGGCTGCACATCCATGATGCGAATCTCCCGTTCCACCACATCCCAAAGATGCTCTATTGGATTGAGATCTGGTGACTGTGGAGGCCATTTGACTACAGTGAACTCATTGTCATGTTCAAGAAACCAGTCTGAGATGATTCCAGCTTTATGACATGGCGCATTATCCTGCTGAAAGTAGCCATCAGAAGTTGGGTACATTGTGGTCATAAAGGGATGGACATGGTCAGCAACAATACTCAGGTAGGCTGTGGCGTTGCAACGATGCTCAATTGGTACCAAGGGGCCCAAAGAGTGCCAAGAAAATATTCCCCACACCATGACACCACCACCACCAGCCTGAACCGTTGATACAAGGCAGGATGGATCCATGCTTTCATGTTGTAGACGCCAAATTCTGACCCTACCATCCGAATGTCGCAGCAGAAATCGAGACTCATCAGACCAGGCAACGTTTTTCCAATATTCTATTGTCCAATTTCGATGAGCTTGTGCAAATTGTAGCCTCAGTTTCCTGTTCTTAGCTGAAAGGAGTGGCACCCAGTGTGGTCTTCTGCTGCTGTAGCCCATCTGCCTCAAAGTTCGACGTACTGTGCGTTCAGAGATGCTCTTCTGCCCACCTTGGTTGTAACGGGTGGTTATTTGAGTCACTGTTGCCCTTCTATCAGCTCGAACCAGTCTGGCCATTCTCCTCTGACCTCTGGCATCAACAAGGCATTTCCGCCAACAGAACTGCCGCTCACTGGATGTCTTTTCTTTTCGGACCATTCTCTGTAAACCCTAGAGATGGTTGTGCGTGAAAATCCCAGTAGATTAGCAGTTTCTGAAATACTCAGACCAGCCCTTCTGGCACCAACAATCATGCCACGTTCAAAGTCACTCAAATCACCTTTCTTCCCCATACTGATGCTCGGTTTGAACTGCAGGAGATTGTCTTGACCATGTCTACATGCCTAAATGCACTGAGTTGCCGCCATGTGATTGGCTGCTTAGAAATTAAGTGTTAACGAGCAGTTGGACAGGTGTACCTAATAAAGTGGCCGGTGAGTGTATGTATATATGTATATATGTATATATGTATATATATACATATCAGAGGTGGAAAGAGTAATAAAATATGCTACTCAAGTAAAAGTACTACTACTTCAATAAAATTTTACTTAAGTACAAGTAAAAGTACTGGTCTAAAAATCTACTCAAGTAAAAGTAAAAAGTAGCTCATTTAAAATTTACTCAAAGTAAAAGTTACTGAGTTACTTTTTTAACACCGGGGTGGGGGAATCCCCGTGTGGGGTTGTAATGGTGTGAGATTTTCACAGTATGATAACGTCTCAGAAAATACCATGGTTTACAGTATTAATCAATTATTAAATAAATTATTATCATCAGTTAAAATTATTACGAAAACAGGGTTTTTATTTTGGTTGAACAAATGCTTTTAATTATAGTAAACTTGAAACCATTTGTTTGTTTTGTTTATTAAAATTTTAACAAAACATGTCTAATAAATCAAATTCGATAATTGATAATGACAACTTATTTTTAGCATTAATTATTTATTAAAATGTTTAAGAATTATATTGTCCTATGAAATGTATTTTATTCAGAAAAATAATGTTTCTTTGATTTAATACAAATATATTATCAAAAACGGTGGTAATCAAATGTAAATTTAAACTTGTGTCCTTTTATTTTTGGGGGAAGCGCTGCAAAAACAGATTTACTAAATTAAACCATGGACAAAAAAAATATTCCTTTAAATAATGAAATGTATTAATATTGTTGTTGTTGTTATTATTATTATTTTGAGAGGTAGGCTACGTTCTTCTGTATGCCTACAATAGTAATATATTTCTGTCATAATTTCTCATAGTGAAACCCAACTTTTATTTTGACGGGTTGTAGTGAAGACCAAAAGTGAAGAAAAGTGTAAAAAAAAACAACTGCTGCGTCCGAAATCTCCCATTACTCACTATATAGTGGACTATATAGTGAGCTCGCCATTTTGTAGTGCTGTCCGAATGTATAGTGATGATTATTATACCCTATATAGTCCACTCAATGTATCCAAGAATGCATTTTGAAAAGTAGTGTACAACCGATGGTCACTTACCTAAGCCCTACATACCATCATGCATTGCGCTGATCGTAAAAATAAGTTATAATCATGTGTGGAGTAGCGCATTATAATAAAAACGGCCATAAATCACTTTTAGTTTTTAAATTTTGGAGAAATAAGCTCAATATAATGTAATTTATTTATTTTTAAAAATCTATTTAGCCCAGAGCCAGCTCGGCACCAGCTGACAGATGATGTAATCAACGGCGCGAGAGACGATCGAGTAGTGTCCGAAAGTGGCTTCTATTATGCTGGTGAGCTCACTATAAAGTGCTCTGCTCTCTAACCCCAACATAGGGGGTAGGGAGTAGTGCTTTGAGTGGAGATTTCGGACACAGCAACTGTTTTTCTCAAATAAAATTATGAAAATGCCCATTAGGCGTTCTCTCAGAGCAGCTATGGAAATGTTCATATTCACAAATTGTTTGCGAGACGCTGAAAACACCATTGCTGTGTCCGAAATGTCCCACTCCTCACTATTTAGTGGACTATATAGTGAGCTCGCCATTTTGTAGTGCTGTCCGAATGTATAGTGATGATTATTATACCCTATATAGTCCTCTCAATGTATCCCAGAATGCATTTTGAAAAGTAGTGTACAACCATGTTTACAACCGATGGTCACTAACAAAGTCCTACACCATCATGCATTGTGCGGATCATAAAAATAAGTTATAATCATGTGTGGAGTAGTGCATTATAACAAAAACGGCCAGAAATCACTTTTAGTTTTAAAATTTTGGAGAAATAAGCTTAGTATAATGTAATGTATTTATTTTAAAAAATCTATTTAGCCCAGAGCCGACTGGGCACCAGCTGACAGGTAATAATCAACGGCACAGAGAGACGATCGAGTAGTGTCCGAAAGTGGTGTTTCTATTATGCTGGTGAGCTCACTATATAGTGCTCTGCTCTCTACCCCCAACATAGGGGTTAGGGAGTAGTGCTTTGAGTGGAGATTTCAAACACAGCACATGGATGTCACGCATACTTGATTATGTACTAAATTAACTTAGTAGACAAAACGCGGCGCAGCTCAGCAGAACAAATAGGGTTATACATTTACATGCAGTATTTTTGTGCTTAAATATTCACACGATTGGATTTATTGCACAGTTCTACTTTCCATGTATCTATCCATTATTTTGCATGTTTTACGTGATGCTTTAAGTTTATAATTCCACTTTCATGACTGGATTTCTGGATTCCCTCTGCATCACGTAAGTCATTCTAAGTTATAATCGGCACATACCTTTATCTGCAGGAGGGGTAGTGTCCTATATCCTCCTTTTGCAGCCACTTTGCGTCCAAATTTTTAGCAAACAAATCCTCGAGGACATAATTCGTTTCATAAGAATTCGAGCGCGATTTGTTTTCAGCTTCAGCTGGGTCTGTCTATGGGTCTGTTGCCACCTTTCTTGCGCGTTTGTTCTCCCGCCTTTCAACCAATGCAGTAGTTTCCGGAGTGTGATTTTATTTTTTTTCTCCTGTGTACTATTATTTTTTACTCAGTAACGGATATGATTTAAAATGTAGCGAAGTACAATACTTCAAACAAAATGTACTTAAGTAAAAGTAAAAGTACAGATTTTAAAAACTACTTAAAAAAGTAGAAGTACACAAAAAAACTACTCAATTACGTAACGCGAGTAAATGTAATTCGTTACTTTCCACCTCTGATACATATATATGTATATATGTATATATGTATGTATATATATATATATATATATATATATATATATATATATATATATATGTATGTATATATATATATATATATATATATATGTATGTATATATATATATATATATATATATGTATGTATATATATATATATATATATATATATATGTATGTATATATATATATATATATATATATGTATGTATGTATGTATATATATATATATATATATATTAGAGCTGTCAGTTAAACGCGTTATTAACGGCGTTAACGCAAACCCATTTTAACGGCGTTAATTTTTTTATCGCGCGATTAACGGTCTTTTTGTCCTAGCAAACTTTGTAGTTTTTTCACATACTTTTGCAACAGGACGCGGCATGCGTCCTGATCCATTTCAGCGTCTCGCGCTCGTCATCCACTCAAAGCCGGCTCGCAAGCCCAAACGAGTGTGTGCGGCGTGCCTGATGTTTTGTTTCCGGTCTAGCTGAGATCCGCTTGCGCTTTGGTCGAAGAAGCAACGAAACGTCCTCGCGCGGCGCAAGCAATTGAATGAATGGGTTTCAGATCGCAGCGCGAGGACGTTTTGTGCCGCACACACTCGTTTCAGCTTGCGAGCCGGCCAAATAGTAACGTTATGTTTTGAGTGGATGACGAGCGCGAGACGCCGAAATGGATGCCAATGAGATTCTGAATGTAAAGTTTACTTTTAAAAAGTTGCCAAATTGTCCCATTGACAAGACCAAAGCGATCTGTATGTTTTGTCAATTATGAACTGAGCTATCATCATCGCAGCACGTCCAGCCTGAAACACCACTTGATGATGGCCAAGCAAACACACACACACACACACAAACACAGATGATGCAAATTCTCCACCCCCTCGTCAATATCAGGACCTCGTCAGTATTTCTTTCACCCTTTTATTGATGGACAGTGTTGCATTGTGTGAGAGATTATTTAGGCTATATATGTTAGAGTGAAATTGAACACTATTCCAATGTTATTTTCAATAATAATAATTAAAAAAAACATTTGCACTAAACAAGCCAATCCACTTTTCCATGTTGATAAGAGCATTAAAATGAGAAAAAAATGTAACAAAAAGAAATCAAAAGACATTAAGAATAGATAAAAATGTGCGATTAATCGCGAGTTAACTATGACATTAATGCGATTAATCGCGATTAAATATTTTAATCGTTTGACAGCACTAAATATATATATATATATATATATATATACACTCACCGGCCACTTTATTAGGTACACCTGTCCAACTGCTCGTTAACACTTAATTTCTAAGCAGCCAATCACATGGTGGCAACTCAGTGCATTTAGGCATGTAGACATGGTCAAGACAATCTCCTGCAGTTCAAACCGAGCATCAGTATGGGGAAAAAAGGTGATTTGGGTGACTTTGAACGTGGCATGATTGTTGGTGCCAGAAGGGCTGGTCTGAGTATTTCAGAAACTGCTAATCTACTGGGATTTTCACACACAACCATCTCTAGGGTTTACAGAGAATGGTCCGAAAAAGAAAAAACATCCAGTGAGCGGCAGTTCTGTGGGCGGAAATACCTTGTTGATGCCAGAGGTCAGAGGAGAATGGCCAGACTGGTTCGAGCTGATAGAAGGGCAACAGTGACTCAAATAACCACCCGTTACAACCAAGGTGGGCAGAAGAGCATCTCTGAACGCACAGTACGTCGAACTTTGAGGCAGATGGGCTACAGCAGCAGAAGACCACACCGGGTGCCACTCCTTTCAGCTAAGAACAGGAAACTGAGGCTACAATTTGCACAAGCTCATCGAAATTGGACAATAGAAGATTGGAAAAACGTTGCCTGGTCTGATGAGTCTCGATTTCTGCTGCGACATTCGGATGGTAGGGTCAGAATTTGGCGTCTACAACATGAAAGCATGGATCCATCCTGCCTTGTATCAACGGTTCAGGCTGGTGGTGGTGGTGTCATGGTGTGGGGAATATTTTCTTGGCACTCTTTGGGCCCCTTGGTACCAATTGAGCATCGTTGCAACGCCACAGCCTACCTGAGTATTGTTGCTGACCATGTCCATCCCTTTATGACCACAATGTACCCAACTTCTGATGGCTACTTTCAGCAGGATAATGCGCCATGTCATAAAGCTGGAATCATCTCAGAATGGTTTCTTGAACATGACAATGAGTTCGCTGTACTTAAACACAGTCACCAGATCTCAATCCAATAGAGCATCTTTGGGATGTGGTGGAACGGGAGATTCGCATCATGGATGTGCAGCCGACAAATCTGCGGCAACTGTGTGATGCCATCATGTCAATATGGACCAAACTCCCTGAGGAATGCTTCCAGCACCTTGTTGAATCTATGCCACGAAGAATTGAGGCAGTTCTGAAGGCAAAAGAGGGTCCAACCCGTTACTAGCATGGGGTACCTAATAAAGTGGCCGGTGAGTGTATATATATATATATATGTATATATATATATATATATATGTATATATATATATATATATATATATATATATATATGTATATATATATATATATATATATATATGTATATATATATATGTATGTATATATATATATATATATATATATATATATATATATATATATATATATATGTATGTGTATATATATGTATGTATATATATATATGTATATATTTGTGTATATATATATATATATATATATATAGCTACGAGCAGCGACTTACAAGCCCAAGCCGGTGGCACCACAACCCCGGTTATAGCGCCACCAACTGGCTGCAGGAAGTGTGTCACCTTTAAAATACTTTTAAATAACACTCTTATTTTTACCTGATTTGCTTCAAACTTAACTACTACTAGGGATGCACCGATACCATCTTTTTATTTATTTTTATTTTTTTATTTTTTTAGAATTTATATAACTGTGCGTTGAACCAATAATCACTCTTGTGTGTGTTAAACACAATCATCTTAATACAGACAACTTTATTATAAAGATAAACAACAAACCCAAAAAATATATGATCATAATCTATGGCAAAAATGCTAACTAGATTAGTGTATAATACACATTGCTCTTTGTATTGTTGTAAAATACATTCAGGAAAAACAAAAATCAAAAAGATAAATTATTTTAGATATAGCCATGACTACTATACAATTGAGACAACATGTTTTAAATGTATAGCAAAGATGTTTAATGATGCAGCAACATCTAATAAATAGGACAGAACAAGAAAGGCAATTAATAATCTGTCATTGCATCACTGCAATATGATATGAAAGGCTCAGTACAGTGCGGCACAAAACGCTTAAGCGCATCCCGAGCGGAGAATGATGCACTTAAAGCCACATGGAGTTACAGCGCGCAGCGCGTCGAGTCCGCATTGAAAAGTTCAAAGCACAAAGGAAATACATATTGATGGACAGTGTATTATACAGTATCTATCTATGCAATAGTTTACTGAGCATTTTCTTTTAACGGTTTTAAATTTTAGTTAGTGTGCGCATGAAGAACAATTATAGTGCTCTGACTCTAGTGTTGTGATCTAACTGACAGCGTCAGACTCAGCCTGGCTAACGCCAGACCAAATTCTCGTTGCCTTTCAGCGTGAATTAAATCGCGCTGCAGGAAGGCAGCATGGGGAAACCCAGACTCAGCGTCCGACACCCAGTAGAAAGTAACACGATTAAGTTACAGCAATAAAGTCCAGCAAGATAAAGTTTCTTCAATTGAAACCATAGACCTTTATCTTACAGATCAAGTATAATAGTATTAACATTAAATCATCTTGAAGATAGTTTCATCATTGAATGTAACCGAATGTGACGCACTGTTTGAACGCTCAATGGAGAATGATTAACAGCCGCAGTGGAGGGAAAAGTTTACGTGATCTTGAATTTAATGACTTGAATATTAATTTCTATCTCACATAATGGCTTCAGAACACTTATAATACACTACACGAAAACTTCATGATACTTTAGAAAGTTTTTGTGCCTTTTTTTGTGGGGTTTAACAATAACATTGAATAGTATACGCACAATATAGGATTTGAATCAGCCTGCCCTATCTGGATACCCAATCCGGCAAAAATGGCAGTATCGGAGCCGAGACCGCATCCCTAACTACTATAATGTAAACACACGGCAGATGTAGACCAGGATGTACACCTGACCTTTCAGAAGGTTTCTCACGCATACTTTGTGGTTGATGCATACTTCTTTTCGACAGTCAAAGCAGGGGTTATGTTTTTCAGGTCGTGCAGAATAACCCTAAAGGCACCAAGCGGCGGTGCCACCGGCTTATATATATATACATATATATATATATATATATATATGTATATATATATATATATATATATATCATATAAATATAGCTGCGAGCAGCGATGAAGGGCCAAAGCCGGCGGTACCGCCATCCCGGTGCCTTTAGGTAACTAAAGGCACCGGGGTTGCGGTGCCACCGGCTTGGGCCCGCGATCGCTGCTTGCAGCTATATTTTAATTTATGTTTAAAATATCTTTCATGAAAATGACAACTGTGTAAATTTAAGTTAATGTAAAAACTGCCTTATGTTCAGTTTACATGTTTTCGTACAATGTGTTGTGTGTTGATTATTATATCTAAAAAATAAATGGCATCTGAATTTAGGTTAAAAGTCTAGGCTACAACATTTAATGTTATAGTAATGTGCAGCCTTCAATATAGTTCACAGCATTAGCAGATTTTTTTTAATCCTTGTGAAATGTTTAATTGTAACTGAATTAATTTAAAGACAAAGACCTTTTTTCATTAAACCACTGTTTAAAAAAAAAGCCATTTTAGCTTTCTGAAACCGAACCGAATCGAACCGAACCGAGACGTCAAAATCCTGGGAAAACCGAACCCCTAATATATATGTGTATGTTGTGTGTGTGTGTGTATGTATATATATATATATATATATATATATATATATATGTGTATATATATATATGTGTATATATATATATGTGTATATATATATATATATATATATATATATATATATATATATATATATATATATATTTTTATATTTCAGTGTGCTGTAAGAGAATTGAGGCGAACCCAAACACAGATTAATCAAATTAATCCCTCATGGGATTCCCCCACGTGATTCAGAACTCAAAGTTTCTGGAGCTCACATTCCAGAGTCAAGGATTGCGCCAAATTGTCTGCAAACCCCCACGTTTTATGGCTGCAGGCCAAGAGATGACCACTAAAACAGGAAGAGACATGTCAATATCTTAATGTTTTATCAAGATAGATGGATCCAAATTGGGGGAACGAGAGGCCTTAGCACAAAGACCCTTTTTATCCCCTGACAGAGATGTTCCACAGAACCCAGGTCTCCTTTCTCTAACACATATATCAGCAAGAACTTTGCCTGACCTCACTATTGAGATCTGAGATCTCCCACACAAGATCATGAACTCACTTCAGAACAATTCTGGGACTCAATCAAACATTCAATTTTATGCTTGCTATTGTTCATACAATATATGTGTGTGGTTATTATACGTTATACCATTTGTCTGTGATTATTATGCTTAGATCACATATAGGTCATGTAATTGTGATATAACTGTTAGGTTTCTATCAGAAGTGTGAATGAGAACATCGTGTTTAAGTCTTAAACAAACCGTATTCTCTTAATTCGAAAGATGGCTTGATCGAAATCTGTGTAATATGCTTCGTTTTATGGTTATAACAATCATAATGTTTAAACTATGATCTTTGTCTCTCTGCTTAGTGCTGGAGACCAGCCACAGGCAGAGCACAGACCATAAATTATGATAAGAAGGCAGATCCACCTCCTAGAATTGAGCCACTTCTCATTGGCTAAGAGGTTGCACTAACTTTAAGTTAAAGTTTTGAACAAAGGACCTCGTGTTCAGTTTAGTTCAGTTCAGTTCAGTTGGGTGTTCAGTTCGGTTTTTGAAACAGTTCAGTTTTGTTTTCAAGTTTTGCAACTAAGTTTGTGCCTCTCTTTAAAGAGTGTTTCTGTGTTTTTCTCTAAGAACAACTCTACCAGACCAAGCAGACAGAACCCATAGATCGGGGTTCAAACAGCTTCATTCAAGCCATCTGATTCGTTTTATTCTCATCTCTTTCCTTTATTTTCTTTTTCGTGAAAGTCTCGTTTCCAAAGTTAAGTTAGCTGCAAAGTCTCGTTTTCAAACGTCTTTACTGCAACGCGCTTCGAATTGGAAAAGACTCTCATTCGCTTGCTTATCACACGTGATCGGCAGCGAAACCTCTGTCCAGGCACATCAAAGACAACCAGCCATGCGGACCGGCCGGGAAACCCCTTTCAACGTAACAAGACAAAGGAATCCCCTTGACGCACAGACAAGCGCAAGCAAGTAGGCCTACCTCAGACTCTAACTGATCGGGTGCATTTAATGTAAATTAAATGACCTATCTAAGGACGAAGGTTTAAATTACTGCTTGATGGTCCTTTCAGGTCATGTTGTCTTACGTGCATACAGAAAGTTAATACTTTCTCTCTCACACTTTTTCCAACCCCCTCTTTCCTTTCGCGACTGTATGAATGTGTGTGTGTGTGAGTGTGTTTAGCTTTAGTTTATGTGTTTAGAATAGCTAATAAAGTCTCCCATATAATTGAAAAGATGAATTGCCTTGTGTTTTGATTACATATTTAATGTCTTGTACTGCCGATCTAAAGTTACCTTGCTAAGACATAGTGTTTCACTTTAAATTGGGTACTTATATCTTTGCAAAAAGGTTATAATTACGGCCCGTTCGAATGAACTCTAAACGATTCATTTGCTCGGTTCCATAAGTGACTCGGTTCAGATTCATTTCAAATCAATGAATCATCCCCTTTGAGCTAAATTGGCCATTCCGGCCCCCTTAAATACAAATATATTATTATTGTGTAGGTTCGCTACATTATTATGGTGGAGAATGCGGGCAGTTCAACCTAAATTGTAAGCATATATCAAGAAATTAATCTTTTCATTTTGTGGCGGACCCGAGATTCGAACCTCTGCGAGTCTGTGTGTGACGCGCGCGCCTTTGAATGCATGCTGCTGCTGTTGTTGTCTGTGAGTGAAACTCCCAGAGAAAGCCGAAAGTCTCAGTCTGCCGCCCTATTTGTGTTCTTTATACCTGCAGTAAATAAGATATAGAACCTCACACTACAGTAGGTACGAATTAAGCGTGTTCCTTAATTCCAGACATGCCTCGTTATAGCTGAGAGACATCTGCGTGTTCCAGAGTCTTTCAGAAGGGCTATAACGTTGTGTGTGTGTGTTTATATCAGAGAAGCTGAACGAAATCATACTGCTGTAGGTTAATTGAAATAACCCTGTAAGGCCCGACAGAATCGAGCGTGTCCCTCGTACTAGTCATAAAAGCCTTAAAGTTATTTATCTGATAGCAATGCGTGTCCCATTGTGATGAACAGTTAAGAGCGACAAGCGTGTTCCTTGTCGAATCTAGTCATAAAAGCCGTAAAGTTATTTATTTGATCACCAGTTCGCGTTCCATTGACTGTGATCCCCGTAATAAACAATTAACTTAATGCTTTCCCATTATTTTGTCTGATCGCGTGCTGGTTCCACTTGCGATCCTTTATGTCTGTTCAATTACCTATCGTGTAAACACTGCGCGTGTCCGAGTGTAATTGAATAGGAGTCATTTTTAGTTTTGTTCAAGTAAAGCTTGTTTTGAAACTGAACCAAGTTAGACCCTGTTGTTTTGTGTGCCAAATAACCCTGCACAAAGACAGAGATTGAGATCCTCATTGTTCTCATACAGCGCACCGCCGCGTGTTTAAAGTTAATATCACTCTCAACAAACTGAGTGAAGCCCCACGTCGTAACCCCAGCTATGAGTGGTGTTTTTTTTTTTGAACAGTGTGAAATGCGCCAACATTTCCCGTAATATGATCGATTTGTTACTGTACATGCATGTTGTGAACATTGGTCGCTATAGTTACGATCGTGACACGGAAGTCTTAACCAACACTTCCGGGTGAACTCTGACCCCCACTCCCCATTGTAAACAGACGCTACGCTAAGCTACGCTAGGCTGAGCAGTTGTTTACATTGAGGCCTATGCTAAAGCCTTTAGCATTAGTTACTGTTACCAATACTAACCCCAGCGGTTAGCTATAGTGTCTGTTTGAACAACGTTAAAGTGATTTAACCCTTTAGACACATCGACTAATACACCAGTCGATCTTTTCTTGTTTCTTCTTTTAACTTTCTCACACTTTACTTTAAAGTTAAGCATATTTTTCCTGAAAGGAAAATACTGGTGTACCGTTATTAATTATTTTCCCTGCATTTTACTTGAAAAAGAAAATACTGGTTTATGATTATTAATTGTCAAATTTCGAATTTGATTTTAAAGAACAAGGAAATATTAAACGAAATTGAGATTCTACTTTTTCTAGACAGATCATTTCTATTGATTTCTAGATTTATTTTTGTAATAACTATAATTGCATAATTTTCATAATTTCTACATTTCTCGTTGAAATCTAATCACTTTAGGTGAATTAGTTTTTGGAAACTTAAGAACTCAAGTTAAAATGTGTCATTATTATTACAAAAATAGTGTTAGACTCAGATTTGCTCATTATTGTCATTGCGTTTTATCCCTTTCGTCTCGTTGGTTATAAACTTAACCACTATATTGGATTAATTCATTTGCGTGACGCTTCAATAGGAGACATTACCATCTCAATACGAGTTTCAAATAAACCAGAGATAATCGTCTTGTTACAAAGTTTATTTGTGTGTTTAGTTGTTCATCAACTATCAATTCAATACTCGTAGACCTAAAGGTAGCGGGATCCAACCTCCTAGCTTCCTTTCTTCCTCATCACGTCTTTTCTGTTCTGTCCTGCTTTATTCCATCTTATTCTGCACATTTGAGGGAACAAACCTGGAAGAACCATCAAGCGACTCTAAAAAGAGACAAAAATAATCTGTCCCAACAAACAGATTATTAGGTATTTGATTCTTAATCAAACCCTCTTTTGGTCTTCATACTCTCCCTGCATTTGTGAATGCAATTTAAATTAACATCTTATCCAATATTAATTTACAGAGACAAGTGTTGAGCAAACTCCGCCTTCAAACATCCCTGCTGTAAGCCCTGCTGTAAGTGATCCAACTGAAGGTGTGTGTGTCAATCCTGTCAAACTCAGAGAAGAGGTATCAGCATTATTATTGTATTATTTTTCATTGCAAACATAAACAATAATATTGTTTACCTTTCTGGAAACAGATTTTCATTGATAAGAAACATTTGTGAGAAATTAATACTTTCCCTAGTTAATAATTTCCCTTTTGTTTTGTTTCTCCCTCATTTGAAATTGGTTAACTTCTCTCTCTTTTTCCCTTACTCAGTTGAGCGACAAAGTCCTCACGTCACGAGTTGAAACCAGCTTTTCAGTGATAGAAAATATTTACAAAAATATTTTCTCCCATTGAAGAAAAAGCTTTCCCATTTGAGATTTGTTTGAACCTTTTTCGTTTTCTTCCCTTTACCCAGTTGAGTGACGAGATCTTCATATCCCTAGCCTCACTGTGTACACTTAGACCAACACTTAGTCATCACGACACTTCACTAGTGGTGCACACTTACTGAAACGACACTTAGCCGTGCAACCACACATAGGCTTATACCACACAGATCTGTGTCAGTCTCTTCACCAAGCCTGCCAACATGTCGTGGACAACAAAGCCCACTGCCCAACTGGAAGACATGGATGCCTGGCTCAGAGGCATTACCGACTGCCTCACACCAAAGACTATTGAACTGTTATTATTTTTAATAATAATCGTAATTCTGTGAAGATTCCTGACACATGATTCAAGCCGAAACCAAAGCCATGCGGAACTAACCAAAATAACCTGTTCCCTAAGCAATGCCTTCACAGCCCAGCTAAAGCTAAGCCACCAGCACGTCACCTACCTTCAGGAGGAGCTGACACGTGCCCAAAGCCGCATAGACAAGCTGGAAGTGAAAGTCCAGGACGACTTCAAGATCACCGAGTTCCTGAGAGAGCTGCTGCACAATCAACACTGCAAAGACCAGCTCAAAGTGTCCGACGAAGCGGAGCAAGAGACAAAGACCCAAGTTGACAAGCTCCAAGAAGCCCTTGCAGTCACTGAACGTGACAAACAAGAGTTAAAGACTGTCCAGAAGCACCTGGAAAACCAACTCCAGTCTGCTGAACATCAGCTAGAGAAAGCCAAAGCTGACATTGAAAATAAGAACTCTAAAATCACTGCTCTGGAAGACTGCCTGCAAAGGTGCAGCGTTGAAATGGACCATCTGATCCGACAGCGAGACGACGCCAACGACGACTCTCCGCGGTCAGAGATGAACTCCAACATGTTTTCACACAGAAACCAGAGCCAAGAAGGGAGACATCTCCCTCAGCATCATCACTGCTGAGCCGAACAGAGTCCTCCATCAAAGAACTGTCATACGACGGAAGAAGTGAATGGCCACACTCCAAAACGTCACCGGCCTTCACCACAGAACTCTTCCCTGCCAACAAGCAAAGAGAGATCATCCAGCCAGACTCCAAAGCTGCACATGGGATGACCTTCAAAGATCTCAACCAGCTGGCTAAGAACATCACCCAGTTCGACCCGAACTCCACGGAGGGCCACAGCATCCAGGCCTACCTCCAAGATGTCGACTTCCTCCTAGAGGTGAGACCCAATATGACTGACAGAGACATTTTATACCTCCTCAGATCCACATCCAGTCAAGAGGTACGAAGCTTCCTAGACCGACAACCTGCTCATGTCAAGTCAAACTACCAGCTGCTACGTGAGATCCTGCTTAAAGAATTCACAAGTCCAGAGTCAGAACACGGTGTGTTAATCGCCTTGGAAACCAAACAAGGTCGTCAAGAGCCTCCCCAAGCCTATTATCACCGTTTCCGAAAAGCCTACTTCGGTGCACATAGCAAGCCTGAATTTGAAGAGGATGTGAACTTCAAAACCCTCTTCCTGAGAAACCTGCACCCTGGACTGAGTCATCATCTCGGCATCATGGCCTGCCCTGTCACAATGTCCCTTCAACAGATACGTGACCTGACACACAAGGCCTACATCAAACAAAAGATGACTTCAAAGAAAGGTTTGAAAACATCCACAGTGTCACACTCCATCAGCCAAGACACAAGCCTTGCACTGGAAGACACCCAGTGGCATGACTACTCCACAGTCCTTCATCAGGAGCACAGCGCACCTGACTCCCATGCCGACGACAGCTACCACTCCAACCACGTGGAACAGTCATGGGACCAGCCACGCTTCTCAAAAGGAAACAACTGGAGTCAACGAGTGCATCCAAAAGCATTCTATGTGGGTAAGCGACAACAAAACCCACCTCCACACCACTCAAAACACCCTGAGTGTGCTCAAGAACAAGACAGTCTCCCCTCAGAAGACAAGGAGCAACTACTGAGGCGACTGCAAATGTTAATCGAAGACAAGCTGAACACGGAAGACCAGTGATCACCTTGTACACCTTCCTGAGACGACCACCTGTTCTACAACAACACAGAACAAAGTGGCCTCTCACCGTCAACCACTGACAAACACCCAGAGGTACCAGAAAACACCATCCTGGTTACCCATCACACCACAAGCTCCAAACTCAAGAACCATATGTGTGCTACAGCAACAACAGTAAGCACAGAAGTCAGACAGTCTGTCACAACCAGAAGGCATCACAAGAGGAAGGCAACAAAGGAGACAGTTTTGCACTACAGCTTCACGCATCCATGCCAAACCACCTCCCAATGTCTGCCAGAGAACTTCCTGCCTTACTGGACTGACCCCCAGCAGATCACAGAAGATCCCTTTCCAAGGCAAAGATGCGACAAGCTCATCAAAGCTGAGCCATCAAGCAAAGGGGGGAGCAAAACAGACTGAGACAGATCTGACATACATACTGCATACGTACAGTACATGCACTACACTACATGCACTACACTACACTGTACCACTAACATACACATCTACCATGAAAAACATTCGACAAACATGTTCTTCCCACAGGTAGACACTGAAAGTGCAACACTGACTTGGCTATCCTTTCCATAGGAAACATATAGCGATACACCCAACAAGTATAACACCTCTCATTACATTGTGACACCTGTCACTTCACAACACTGAGTCACTCAACTGCTTTGTTTTGTTTTACCTCTTCCTTCCCTTTCCTTCTCCTTTTATTAGGTAAAATCCCTGTTTACCCCATAAGGGTCAAGGTTACAATATAAGGATTGACGCACCACGCCTGACGCTTGCAAGTCACCTTAAAACGAATGTTAGTCAGAGAACTCCCTGCATCATTCGGATCAAAATTTTAAAGGTAAATTGGTCTAAACCTAGAACAATTTGGAAGAGAAGAAAACAAACAAATCAAATTTAGTCACAAAAGTTGTTCAATTACCGCTTTAAAACAAACTAGAATAGCGGTCCTAAAATTGAACTAAACTTTTTCCACATGATTGACTAAATGGAGAGAGTGAACCCGTTTAGGCCTAGATAATCTAATGCCCTGCACCAGTAAAGTGACCAGTCTGAAGGTGTTGCCTTGTTGTTTGCTCTGTGTGTTTGCTTCTTCTTCTTCTGTTTCTCCAGCGTTCGATGATGTCTTCTTCTCAACCCACCATCGATCGAAGGGGGGATATGTAGAGAATTGAGGTGAACCCAAACACAGATTAATCAAATGAATCCCTCATGGGATTCCCCCACGTGATTCAGAACTCAAAGTTTCTGGAGCTCACATTCCAGAGTCAAGGATTGCGCCAAATTGTCTGCAAACCCCCACGTTTTATGGCTGCAGGCCAAGAGATGACCACTAAAACAGGAAGAGACATGTCAATATCTTAATGTTTTATCAAGATAGATGGATCCAAAGTGGGGGAACGAGAGGCCTTAGCACAAAGACCCTTTTTATCCCCTGACAGAGATGTTCCACAGAACCCAGGTCTCCTTTCTCTAACACATATATCAGCAAGAACTTTGCCTGACCTCACTATTGAGATCTGAGATCTCCCACACAAGATCATGAACTCACTTCAGAACAATTCTGGGACTCAATCAAACATTCAATTTTATGCTTGCTATTGTTCATACAATATATGTGTGTGGTTATTATACGTTATACCATTTGTCTGTGATTATTATGCTTAGATCACATATAGGTCATGTAATTGTGATATAACTGTTAGGTTTCTATCAGAAGTGTATTCTCTTAATTCGAAAGATGGCTTGATCGAAATCTGTGTAATATGCTTCGTTTTATGGTTATAACAATCATAATGTTTAAACTATGATCTTTGTCTCTCTGCTTAGTGCTGGAGACCAGCCACAGGCAGAGCACAGACCATAAATTATGATAAGAAGGCAGATCCACCTCCTAGAATTGGGCCACTTCTCATTGGCTAAGAGGTTGCACTAACTTTAAGTTAAAGTTTTGAACAAAGGACCTCGTGTTCAGTTTAGTTCAGTTCAGTTCAGTTGGGTGTTCAGTTCGGTTTTTGAAACAGTTCAGTTTTGTTTTCGAGTTTTGCAACTAAGTTTGTGCCTCTCTTTAAAGAGTGTTTCTGTGTTTTTCTCTGAGAACAACTCTACCAGACCAAGCAGACAGAACCCATAGATCGGGGTTCAAACAGCTTCATTCAAGCCATCTGATTCGTTTTATTCTCATCTCTTTCCTTTATTTTCTTTTTCGTGAAAGTCTCGTTTCCAAAGTTAAGTTAGCTGCAAAGTCTCGTTTTCAAACGTCTTTACTGCAACGCGCTTCGAATTGGAAAAGACTCTCATTCGCTTGCTTATCACACGTGATCGGCAGCGAAACCTCTGTCCAGGCACATCAAAGACAACCAGCCACGCGGACCGGCCGGGGAACCCCCTTTCAACGTAACAAGACAAAGGAATCCCCTTGAGGCACAGACAAGCGCAAGCAAGTAGGCCTACCTCAGACTCTAACTGATCGGGTGCATTTAATGTAAATTAAATAACCTATCTAAGGACGAAGGTTTAAATTACTGCTTGATGGTCCTTTCAGGTCATGTTGTCTTACGTGCATACAGAAAGTTAATACTTTCTCTCTCACACTTTTTCCAACCCCTCTTTCCTTTCCGCGACTGTATGAATGTGTGTGTGTGTGTGTGTGTGTGTGTGTTTAGCTTTAGTTTATGTGTTTAGAATAGCTAATAAAGTCTCCCATATAATTGAAAAGATGAATTGCCTTGTGTTTTGATTACATATTTAATGTCTTGTACTGCCGATCTAAAGTTACATTGCTAAGACATAGTGTTTCACTATAAATTGGGTACTTATATCTTTGCAAAAAGGTTATAATTACGGCCCGTTCGAATGAACTCTAAACAATTAATTTGCTCGGTTCCATAAGTGACTCGGTTCAGATTCATTTCAAATCAATGAATCATCCCCTTTGAGCTAAATTGGCCATTCCGGCCCCCTTAAATACAAATATATTATTATTGTGTAGGTTCGCTGACAGCGCGCTCTCTTCTCTTCCATGATTCATCGGCTGTTTTTGATGGTCTTCGCAGTTTTCGTAGCTTTTCCTCTGATGCAACAGATTCGCCACTCCGAATAAGTCTCCAAGTTCACTTAAATTGCACCTATATTGTTTCTGACTTTACAAAAGGGTGTTGTAAATCGTTTTCAATAGTTTATTCTCATCATGTAAGTGCATTACTAGAGGGAGAGACAGGTGGGCAGCAGGAGAGTATGTGCCCGCAGCTTTTCTGTGTAAGAGATCCAATGAATGCCTGCAAGTGTGGGTGTACTGCATCAAACTAAATAAAAGTTTACAGATATTCAGTGACAGGAAAATTAAACAACAAATTAAATTAAACCACTACATATAATGTCATCCCCAACCCCTGCTTATCTCTGAGCTAATCAACAAAGCAAACACATCTTCATGTCATCTTGATCCTGCTCCTACTACTTTACTTAAAAAATGTGCATCTGTTATTTCTCTGCCAATTTCACTTCTCATCTCCCAACTACTAATTACTGGTTCTGTTCCTCTGGAATTGAAAACTGCTGCTGTCACTCCTGTCCTAAAAAACACGGCCTCAACTCCCACCAACATGGCCAATTTCAGACCAATCTCAAATCTACCATTTCTCTCGAAGCTACTTGAGAAAGTGGTCTCTGCCCAACTTCAAACACACTTGTCAGCTAACAACCACTATGAATGTTTTCAATCTGCTTCCTGCACCCTCCACAGCACTGAAACAGCACTTCTCAGGGTTGTCAATGATCTCCTCATGGCCACTGACTCCGGCTCCACTAGTATTCTAATACTTCTAGATATTTCCTCTGCATTTGACACAATCTCTCACAGTACTCTCATCTATGAATCTCTGCTATTGGTGTTTCTGGAACTGCACTATCTTGGTTCACTTCTTACCAGTTCGGATCGCCAGCATTACATCTCTATTCCACTATAAGTCCACTACTGTCTCTGTCCCACACAGTGTTCCCCAGGGTTCTGTTCTTGGGCCTCTTCTCTTTATCATTTACATGCTCCCATTAGGTAACATCATCCGTCATCATGGCTTTAAATTCCACTGTTACGCTAATGACACCCAACTATACATTCATTCACAACGCAATTCTCCTTTTCCCACAAATTCCATATCAGCCTGTATTGATGATTTAAATGCCTGGATGACCAGTAATTTTCTCAAACTCAACACTGACAAAACAGATTTACTTCTTATTGGCTCACCTCAAATTACACCCCGTTTCTGTGTTAACAATGTTCATATTGCTGGAGTTTCGGTTCAACCTTCCACTACTGTCAAAAACCTTGGTATAATCTTTGATTCCTCTCTTTCCTTCCTTCCACACATTTCCTCTCTCACTAAGTCTGCTTTCTTTCACCTTCGTAATATTGCACGTTTGCATCCATTTCTGAACATCAGCGATGCTGAAACTTTGGTTCATGCTTTTATTACATCACGGCTTGATTACTGCAATTCTCTTTTCTATGGCTTACCCGACTCCTCTATAAATAAACTCAAACAGAACTCCGCAGCTAGGGTCCTTACATACACAAAGAAATCTTCCCACATCACTCCGATTTTATGCAGACTTCATTGGCTACCGGTACGTTTTTTATATCCACTACACGAATCCTCCTTATCACATTCAAAGCACTCCATGTGGTCTTGTCCCCTCTATATTTCTGATCTCATCCATACCTACTCCCTGCTCGCACTCTTAGATCCTCCTGATACTGAGTCTCTGAGGATTCCACGACACAAACTCATCAGTCTTTTGGTGGTAGGGCTTTTTGTACTGCTGCTCCAACTTCTCTGGAATTGGATTCCCAAGACATTGAGTAACCTCTCATAGTTGAATTTAAAACTCACCTAAAAAATCTTTCGCTACTCTGTTTCTGCTGATTTCTATGTTTATGTTCCACTCTCAAATTGTATTTTTTTCTGTCATGTTTCTATGTCTCTATTTATTGTATTGTTTTCTTCATGTTTTATGTATACTTATTTGTACTTAACTGTTAAAGCGACCTTGAGAACTTTGAAAGGCGCTATATAAAATGAACATATTATTATTATTATTATTATTATTATTTATTATAATGTTGAATAAATGTATAATGTATAAGGGCAATAAGCTCTTCTTTATTTTGGCAAGTATCACGATAGTTGTGTACCGTAAATTTTTACAAATTTTACTAAAGTGTCATTACACCCTGAGAAGAAATTGCAACATTGTAACAATAGTGATCCTGTGTTTTGGAACAAAGCAAACAATCTACAGGTGTTATAAATGCCCTAAGTATATTTGCTGTTGTTCTTCTCTATTTCAGATTGCAATTTGTGTTTGGCCCATGTGCTCTTCAGGCATTGGATCTAGGTGGAACCAACGGTCTGTCACATGCGTGTTCATCTCCCAGCAGTCGAAAGGCTTTTCAGGTAGAAGGGAGTTTGCTAAATACTGCCCAGAAATGTCTGCAACAATATAACATATCTCAGTTTTTCCTCTCAGCTGCTGAAAAAAAAAAAAAACTTATATTAATCATGTTTTGCTGAAAGTGTGAAGAAGCAAATTTTGAAGAAGTAATGCATTGAAATTTCGGGAACTGAAAACATTTTGCTGAAATGTCAAAAATACATAATTTGGGTTTCATCCAGAAAAGTTTTGGAGGGCCAAAATTAATCTACAGATTTGGCGATTTTTAGGTGACTCATTTTGAATGTCAGCATCTATTTCGTGCACAACAACAGGTAAACATCAGCAGTGTGGACACACTTCAACATGACCAAAAATGATGCTAGACAATTAAAATCTAAAACAGTTTTGCCTGAAATATTAAAAGAATATTTCAGAAGTGAAAGAAATAACTAACTCGTTTATCACATGTGAACACAACACCCTGTGACAGAATATTTAAATTGCCTAAGTTTTATTACAGAAAGTTTTAATTTTTAGTTTGGGTTAACTAAACATATATATATATATATATATATATATATATATATATATATATATATATATATATATATATATATATATATATATATATATATATATATATATATATGTTATATATATATATATATATGTTATATATATATATATATATATATATATATATATATATGTTATATATATATATATACACTCACCCGGCCACTTTATTAGGTACACCTGTCCAACTGCTCGTTAACACTTAATTTCTAAGCAGCCAATCACATGGCGGCAACTCAGTGCATTTAGGCATGTGAGACATGGTCAAGGCAATCTCCTGCAGTTCAAACCGAGCATCAGTATGGGGAAGAAAGGTGATTTGAGTGACTTTGAACGTGGCAGTGATTGTTGGTGCCAGAAGGGCTGGTCTGAGTATTTCAGAAACTGCTAATCTACTGGGACTACACGCACAACCATCTTAGGGTTTACAGAGAATGGTCCGAAAAGAAAAAACATCCAGTGAGTGGCCAGTTCTGTGGGCGGAAATGCCTTGTTGATGCCAGAGGTCAGAGGAGAATGGCCAGACTGGTTCGAGCTGATAGAAGGGCAACAGTGACTCAAACAACCACCTGCTTACAACCAAGGTGGGCAGAAGAGCATCTCTGAACGCACAGTACGTCGAACTTTGAGGCAGATGGGCTACAGCAGCAGAAGACCACACCGGGTGCCACTCCTTTCAGCTAAGAACAGGAAACTGAGGCTACAATTTGCACAAGTCTCATTGAAATTGGACAATAGAACATTGGAAAAACGTTGCCTGGTCTGATGAGTCTCGCATTTCTGCTGCGACATTCGGATGGTAGGGTCAGAATTTGGCGTCTACAACATGAAAGCATGGATCCATCCTGCCTTGTATCAACGGTTCAGGCTGGTGGTCGGTGGTGTCATGGTGTGGGGAATATTTTCTTCGGCACTCTTTGGGCCCCTTGGTACCAATTGAGCATCGATTGCAACGCCACAGCCTACCTGAGTATTGTTGCTGACCATGTCCATGTCCATGTTTATGACCACAATGTACCCAACTTCTGATGGCTACTTTCAGCAGGATAATGCGCCATGTCATAAAGCTGGAATCATCTCAGACTGGTTTCTTAAACATGGACAATGAGTTCGCTGTACTCAAATGGCCTCCACAGTCACCAGATCTCAATCCAATAGAGCATCTTTGGGATGTGGGTGGAACGGGAGATCGCATCATGGATGTGCAGCCGACAAATCTGCGGCAACTGTGTGATGCCATCATGTCAATATGGACCAAACTCCCTGAGGAATGCTTCCAGCACCTTGTTGAATCTATGCCACGAAGAATTGAGGCAGTTCTGAAGGCAAAAGGGGGTACAACCTGTTACTAGCATGGGTACCTAATAAAGTGGCCGGTATGTATATGTGTTATATATATATGTTATATATATATATGTGTATATATATATATATATATATATATATATATATATATATATATATATATATATATATATATATATATATATATATGTATATATATATATATATATATATATATATATATATATATATATATATATATATATATATATATATATATTTTTTTATTAGGTTTCTGCAAAAAATAAAGAAAAAATGTGCATTACTAGCTAAAATATCAGTCTGTTCTGATTTTAAAAGGAGTAGCTTCACTTTTAAAAAAACTTTTACTGATAATTTACTCACCCCTATGTCATCCAAGATGTCCATGTCTTTCTTTCTTCAGTTGAAAAGAGAATGAAGGTTTTTGATGGAAATATTCCAGGATTTTTTCTTCATATAATGGACTTCAATGGGAACCTAACGGTTCAAGGTCCAAAAGACAGTTTCATTGCAGCTTCAAAGGGCTTTAAACAACACCAGACGATGAATAAGTGTCTTATCTAGTGAAATGATCACTCATTTAATAAATAAATAACAAAGTTTAAGTGTTATAAGCAAAAATAGTCGCCTTGCTCTGTTCTGTGATGCGCGTTTGTGACTCTCCTGTTCAAACTCGTTCATCAAAATTAACAAATCTTTTCAAGTCATGACTCGAAGGGTCCTAGCTAAGACCCTAATTCATCGTCTAGTGTTGTTTTAAAACCCTTTTAAGCTGCACTGAAACTGTCTTTTGGACCTTGAACTGTTTGGTTCCAAATGAAGTCCATTATATGGAGAAAATCCTGGAATGTTTACATCAAAAACCTTAATTTCTTTTCAACTGAAGAAAGAAAGACATGGATTTCTTCGATGACATGGGGTGAGTAAATTATCAGCAAAAGTTTTTTTTAAAGTGAACTACTCCTTTAATGATCAAATTATTGCACAGAAAATCATGGGTCGAGAATATTTCTACTTCAACTATTTGTGAGATGTTGATGTTAGACTAATACCAGTATGACACAAGTAATCATACAGCCTAAGGGACATTTTCACATTCCACTGCTCTGCTTATTCATTGTTTTCCATTCACGTAAATGTACTAAATAAACGTATTAGACTATTGTTGCTCACATAGCAAGCAAAACAAACCAATCTTAAAATGCAGCGTTTAAGTTAAAAGTTCAGCTTTTTAAAACCATTTTATTTAATATAATTTTTTTCCTGCTTCTCACTTCTCACTCAACGCAAAAAACATGTTCTGTGTAAATGGCTCCTAATATCGTCACCTAATTAAATTTTCTGAGATTTTAACAGAGGTGTTTGTGCTTTACATCATACAGTAGAAGACAATGTATCTATTCATTAGAATCCATTTATTTTAATTTCAGGAGAACACTGGATAATTAAGCTTTTTTATGCTACTTTTGTTTGACCAAACTGTACTTTTTTGAGTAAAAAAAAGCCATTCTGTGCTTTTTTCAGTGCATGAAATAATAGCTATAATACATACATTTGTACATTACATTTGTACATTATATTAGAAATAGAGATGCACCGATTGATCAGCTGGTGATTGGAATTGGCCGATTTTACGTGATCGACCATGATCGGCGACCAGCCGGTCAGTATCAACATGCCGATTTTATGGTAGTCAAATGCACTCGACGCCGCATGATTAACGTAGCGCATAAGTATACACACGTGCATGGAAAGCACATGTAGTAAGCCTCGTGAATTAAAGGGTTAGTTCACCCAAAAATGAAAATTAAGTTATTAATTACTCACCCCATGCTGTACCAACCCCGTAAGACCTTTGTTCGTCTTCGAAACACATATGATATTTTTGATTAAATCTGAGAGGTGGATCACTGCTACATAGGCTCCTAAGGGATCAAAACTTGGGATCTGATGCATTTTAACAGAACTGAAGTAGGCTAGTCTATGTCAGAAAAGAAAATGAAGACTTAATCATATTTATAGAAAATGTACAGTCCATTTAAACTGTTTTTATTATTTTCCAATCGTTTCCCTGCACATGCTCCACTTGCCCTGTTTAGCCTGACTGGACATGTGTCAGATGAGGGAAGAACTGTTTGAGAAATATAACTTGCCATTGATGTACAAGTGATTGGAATAGGCCTGTGTGTATGAAAGAGAGAAATATCTATACCGCAAGGCTATGTTTATTTTAAATAAAATGCTATTAAATTTAAATGCTAAATATAAAAAATTGTTGGTTATTGGATGTGAAAAGGAAATGGTTCTTCCATAACACTGCACTTTAGATTTGTGTGAATTTCCGCACCAGGAGTAATTTATGTAGTTCTGTTTTATAGTAATTATCTGTTCAGAATTTTCTATGCAAACTGTTCAATTAAAAAGAAGATGGAAAATACATTTTTGTGTGTGCTGTAAAGTGGTTTGAAAAAATTAAATCGAAATCGGCTAAAATACGTATCAGCAGGTCAAACTCAAGGAAAAAACGGAAATCGGGATCGGCCTAGAAAACTGTAATCAGTGCATCTCTAATTAGAAAATGTATTTAAGTGTAAATCTAAATTATCAATACCTATATAAATGATAAATGATCACTATGTGTATTTGTGTAAGGTTCTGTGAGCTTACAAACCCATGTTTACAGGGAACTACACTAACCTTTTCCACTGGTGGCACTTGTGCTACTAACTTTTTCAGTTGCTGGCGCAAAACATGATTTGGTCGCACAAATTATTTATAGTAAGTCGCTCTCTGGATATTACAGTTTTTCTCAATTGCTAAAACACAATTTCTGAAACCTTGCTCCATTTTCTGATAACATTAAACACAAAACCTCACCTTCAAGCACTATTTACAAAACCTCTGACTCCTCTTGCAAAATGAAACTTTCGCCTCAAAACAGTTTTACCTGTGTTCAAATTCAAACACTGCTCTCAAAACATAAACAAAGTGATCAAAATGCTATACACCATCAAGCAGTCAGTAAACAATACACCAAAAAATTTAAAACACATTGTTCAAAACATATAGTTCTCAGGGAGAACTATATGTCAAAACAAATCTCAAAACAAATTTCATATTTTTTTCATTGTACCGTCTACAGCAGTGCACTGTACTACAGTATACGATACTCAAAGGGACACAAATGAAAGGAGTAAACATGTGATCAATGTGCTTCTTGTCTTTGGCCTGGATCAGGCAAAAGCACTTCGTCGACATCACAAGCAATATTGTCCATTCCCCCTCCTCCTCCTCCTCCTCATCTTCTTTCTCTTCCTTGCCCCCTTCTTCCTCATCCTCCTTCTCCTCTTCCTCCTCCTATTTCTTGCCCTTCTCTTCCTCTTCCTCCTCTTTCTTGCCCTCTACCTCCTCTTCCATTTTCTTGCCCTCCTCCTCTTCCTCCTCCTCTTTCTTGCCCTCCTCCTCCTCCTCCTCCTCATCGACCACCTCGCATACGCCCTCATCCTCTCACATTATTTCTTCTATCCATTCTCAGACTTTCTCCTTTCCACCTTCAACAACCTCTCAGTTCAGTTTGCTGTCTGAACTGGCTAATATTGGTTGTGTCACATCATTTGAAATAGGTTGAATCAGTTTTGAGTGGTTGTGTTCAATCAAATGACATTTGTTCTCTATTTGTATTTGATTGTTGCCACTTGTGTTTACCAGTATGGATGATATGTGCATTAGAGTGCAGAATGTGTTTTGAGAATGAAAATGTGTTCAGAGTTTTGCTGAAAAGTCTAAGTGAGATCTGCAAATTGTGTTGTACCATGTGAAATTGTTTATGGTATTGACAACAGACTCCACAATTAGCTAAATGAGTTCAGGCAGTTGAGAACTTTGTTCAGCCAATGGATTTTAGTGTTTTAGCAATTGAGAAAAACTGTAATGAATAATAATGAAACTGTACTGCATTAGGGGTGGAACGGTACAGAAGTGTACGGTTGGGTTCATACCTTGGTTCAGACATTCAGACGGTTCGGTACGAATTTCGGTACAATGGAGTGAAAAGCAAAACAAAAAAAGGCATTTTTATAAATCATATTTTTTAAGTTGTTTAATTTTTTAATAAAGGCATAGAACCAGTTTACTGTATTTGTAGTGCATTGACAATATTTTTATATATAATTAGCTTATTAAATAAATTAATAAAAAGACAAAATGATCTTGATATATGTTTGGTAATTGTACTTGAATGAATGTAAAATTAATTTGCTATATTTCAGATCAATATAATTGTTTTCCTTAATTTTATTAACCTTAACTTTATTCTCATCTGAATTATAAATAAATGATTTCCGTATAAAATAATTACCATTTAAAACACTTTTGATTTTCTTTTTTAATCAATGTAGAATCTTGGATGCAGGACTGTTGGCAAACTGTAGCCATGGTCAATCAAATTATCTGAAGTTCGGTTAAAAAACTAATGCAGATAAAGCAGGTGATAGTGTGTTTCCATCCAACGACTTTAAAGCGAATAAAAACCTGTACGTAATGACGTCACATGCTGTTTTGCGATCAAATTGGTGTATTGAATTGATTTGAAACATTTTAAGGTGTTTCCATTAATTTTTTGCACTGAATCGAATAACATTCAAGCAAACTTTTGCGAACAAAGTTTTGTTAGACAAAACGAATTGTGCCATACCAACAAATGGTCTATATTTCACAAGTTGTAGCCTAATAATGCTTATGTGCCAGCTGATAGTGACATATGAATGGGATAATGTATAGGCTATGCAAGGCGGTCGTTAGTCTGAAGCGCCTCACTATACATTATCCTGCTTATTACATATAAATCAACTAAATAAATAAATAAATAATTTGACAAAATATTGACTTAAAAACGAGTTTATTGATTTAAAAACGAGTATTGCTTCTGCTAAAGAAAATAGTCTGTTCCGTCTCTGAACTGCGTCCATGGCTACGGTGTGTTATACTTAGCCGCAGTCTGTTAACAAGAAATAACAGACCACATTCTACATTAGAATTCAACCAAGTCACGTAAAAACAAGCAAAACTAACATAAGAAAACAAAGACGGCTATAAACATTGCTATGATGATGCTGATGCACGTAAATGCCCGACGACAGCGGAGGCCACTGTAGTGTGGGAACGACACTTTGTCCACTTTTTTTACTTTGTCCACTTACATCTGTCTTTGTTGACATCCGCCATGTGTGCGCAAACAGAGCGGGACTGGCCGGATAAAAACGTGTCCATGGAAACATGGCTTGTGATGACAATAAAATGATAGCTTTAAATATATCTCTGGTTGTTGTTTCTGTTCCACAACATTTTGTGTGTCATGTTTGGGGTGTGGGATGAAGAGAGGGATATTTTCAGTAATTGTTTAATAAAACATTATTTAATTTATCTTCAGTGTGTAGTATTAGCCAATCAGGTGTCTTGACGCAAATCACACGATTACGATTCAGCCTACACAGCACAAAACAAAAACTAGTCTAAAAAACTGCTAGTGATCATATAACGTTAGTCGATGTCAATATCAGCGCTAGCAATATAATTAGTTAGCTCATGGCAGAGTTTATCAGCCGAACTCCAGAGCGCAAATCTACCTTTGGTGTACCAAAATCATCGTAAGGTAGAGACATGGTGTCTTACATCTCTGCGTCTTTTTCCTGCCACCATGCAGGCCCAGATGGTAGCCTATATGATTGTGATTAGTATGTCTATTATGAAGACACAAACCTTTTACTATCATGTCCATTGATTTTGAATAATATGCGTGAGGCAAAGAGAGAGAGAGAGAGCAAGATAGCGCTTATGTTGTGTGAAGACGTGAGAGTGCGCGCGCGGCCGGGGCTCGCTCTTTCTCTCTCTCTCTCTCTCTCTCTCTCTCTCTCTCTCTGCTCGTTTGCGCCCTGTCAAACAACACTTATCAATCAAAAAAGGCTTTGGCGGGACAAAAAGTCCATATTGTACTACTTTTCACGCTATTACAAGAGAAAGATATAAAAAAATCAAACATATGTTGGACATGATCCTTACGTTATGAAGAGGAGCGATTTTTCAACTGAATTGACATATTTTCCTGCCATCGAGGCGCTAGATATCAGCAACTACCTCGTCTTACAGACATACTTTGACTTTACAAAGTTCTGAAACATTACACGTTACACAAACATAGCCACTTAAGTTGTATTATCTCACCTTTGACGAAGTGATCACTAACGTTACACACACGAGCATTATCCCATTCGGCACCTCCCGAACCGCAGACATAGGTTTGCAAGCCGCTTTTCCAGAGCTTTTCGATCAATTCCTTGCATTTTCCCCCTTATGAACAAAAACTTTTAGTACACGATAACAACTTGTGGTTTGATCGATTCAAGTAACCATAAATGACTCAAAACACAGGCATTTTGAGTTTGTTATAGTGCTTTCTAAATACAGCAAATTACTTCATGCCCTCTATTTGCATTTCACGCCATGGCAACACTGTGGCGTGACGTCATATGAAAACAAGCTATAAAAATGACTGGATTAGAAGTCGCTGTTGTGCTGTCTCCCCTTTACTCCACAGCCTACCACGGAAATGTTTGTAGCATTTTTCACAACTGCCATGATGACTAACCGGTGTTAAAATAGGTTGTATGACCCAATAAGGAGTTCACAAATGCTCCATCAGTCAGAGTGACCTAAATCCCCTAAATTTGCTATGACCAGTTCATCTCTGATAGTGACCACACCACGGTCCATGATCATACATCATAGAGTTCAACATGACGAGTTCACCACCCACAGTGACCTTTTTATGACCTGCTGTGATTCAGCTTTGGATAGTCCTTGTTGTCTCTGTGCATTTATCGTCTCAATTTGCCATGTGTAATTCTAGGCTTAGTTGTTTCATTTTACATGAAATAGAAGTATTTTCTGTAATTAAATGTTTTAAAGGTAGTTTCTAGGAATCATTTGTGTTCTTGTTCAATAATGTGGCAACATTGAACATGTGAAGAGTTCAGATGCAAAAGCCTCTAAATGCCATTTGAAATTTTCTTCTAAAATGACCATTTTTATCAAGCTTGTATATTTAAGTTCAGTAATTTCACTTAAATGACAATTAATAGGTAATCTTCATTGAAATCATTCTGAATCATTCCCTTCCGAAACATGCAGAGGCGGAGAGTGTGAATAGGAGCTGTTCATTAGCTAGGAGAAGGAGACAATTTTGCTAGATATTCTGATTAATTATTTTGTCATTTTGCCTCCAAGTTTCCCGATTGAGCGTGAGCTTCTTCTCTCTTTCCATACCGTAATCTCTCTAGTCTGCGACAGAGAGTCGCATGGGTATGACACAATTGTTAGCCTACTTTCACTAAAACTGCTTCTACGGGGCCATAACATTTGCTACAAGGTAATGGAGCATTTTATACATTGTCGTGTCTCTCTAGAAATAAATAAAGGACAAATGGGGTCTTCAAACACCTCAGATGTAAAGTTATTCGCTGTCAAAGTGACGCCAAAATGAATGGGAGTCAATGGGAATGCTAACGCAAGTGAAGTTCTGCTACAAGATGGCAACTCCCCAAGGCTTCAACTTCCGGGCGATGGATTACCCCCTTGGTACGAATCCACTGTGAGACACTGATGTGTCCCTGAGCAAGTCACTTAACCCCTAGTTGCTCCAGAGGCGTGCAACCTCTGACATATATAGCAATTGTAAGTCGCTTTGGATAAAAGCTTCAGCTAAATGAATATATAAATGTAAATGTAATAGTATAGCATTTTTGGTGTAAACATGTAAATAGTGAAAAGATTGACATTGAAAAATGACACAGAATGAATACAATATTTAATCCAAATAAATAAATAGTTTGTTGTTCGTTGTTCAGATCGGCTTGGGTTGGCTTAACTTCATGTTTCGATAAGTTTAGAAAATTCTGCAGACAGTAAACATTAGAATATACCTTCTCCTGTCATTAAAAATTTTAAATCATATTGCGGACACTCATTTTAGGTTGCGTTTGTTTGTTCAACCACAGTACATTGAAAGGAAACATACCGAAACTTTGGAAATAGTATGTGACGTACTATTTCCATATGGAAGTGCATCACGAAGCTCAGAGCAAGTAGTCCATTTGGGACTCATTACGCATTGCAAAGGATGAGATCGGCTGGATATTATTGCTAGCAGTAATGCTTTGTATTAAACTTATACTTAAGCTATTAAACTTAGCACAAAATACTGGACTCAAAACACTAACTGAACTACCGGGAACATGTGAGGAGAACGACAAAGAAATGAAAGGGAAACAGAGCTTAAAATACATAAGACAAACCAATCAATAAAATGGAGAACAGGTGCAACTGATAATCAAAAAATGTAAAACCATGGAAACAAACTGAACTGAAACCCACCCAAACCAGACAATAAACTAGTTCACAAGTAACATTTACCCCTTTATTTTTTTTAATGTTCTATCTCTCCGAAATGATTTTATTTATTTATTTATTTTTACTTAAACACTCCATTTAGCCAAAAATTTACATCCACACTGCTGACATGTTTACCTGCTAAAGCTTATCCTCTTGTGTGTACAGAATGGATGATAATTAAACGTCAGTTTTGGATGAATGTTGTAGGCTACTCTGTTGTGACACCAAATGTTGAGTTCTGAGAGAAAAGTATTATATAATTATTAGAATGAAATATTACAATGTCATGTTTTTTTTTATCTGTGTGTGACGTTTCAATATCTTCTTTATCGTGCTGTGGTGAGACAGCAATCTTTTTAAACTCAATTTTGTCATGCCAGATGAGCCTCACTGAATTTAAAGTGACTGAAGTAAAATACAGGAATAATGAAATGTGAAAGGGATGTATTGAGTACCTTAGTATGCCATCTAAAATATTTTTTTAGTTTTGGCGTAAAAATGAGGCACAGTAAATTTTAGGGTGATTGGAATATAAGGGTGATTGGGATAGTTCCTGCATTTATTCTCATAACTGTGTTATGTTAATATCTGAACAAACTGAGTGATTATTATGTAGAGCCAATTGCAACATTCTGAAAACTTAAAGGGGTCATATAATGGTGCATGCATTTTTACAAGTTGATTGTACTGCAGTGTGTGTTGTCAGTGCCTGTACACAACCATCATTTAATGATAAAAATCCATCCAGTGGTTTTGTTTTAATCTTCTTATATGTTTCCCCTGCCTCAAATCGAGCCGTTCGAACCGTGTGACGTCGCACGCCCCTCCCGGTTGTTGATTGACAGCAGTGTTTCAACACAGATCCGCCCTGACTGAGCTGTCATCATAGACTATAGACTATAACTAACACAGAAATCATTAATAAATGATGTTCCTAAAACACGAGCCACTGAGGACACAGTGGCTGAGTTTGTGTTTACGAAGGGAATATTCCCACAATCAACGTCAATGCGTTCATGTTTGCATGAATCATTTTTACCAGACTGCTTTATAAACGAGGATCAGTATAAAAAGTTGGTTTTGCTAAGAAGCTGCTCCTGAAAATATAATCGGTAGGCTACCAACTATTTATGTTCCCTCTGCACCTAAAGTTTTATTAATCTTTGCAAAACGATGGGGAAAAGTTTTTCATGACCATTAGTTGTAACGTCAATCTCTCAATGAACTAATGTATACATCAGCATTCGTATCACACTACTCTACCCTGCCAGTGCATACAAGATAGATCAAAGTAACATTACGTTAACCAACCATTCAGAAACGTCCTCAAGCTTTAATTGTCGAACTTCTTTGCGGCCGTCATCTTGTTCCGGTGAACAGTTACTCCAGTTCAAACTGATACAGTTGCACAGATGTTGCGCTGAGAGACTCGCGCTGTCATTCTCCATCCAAAACCTTCAACTGTTGTCAAAGCAACACTCTACGTGTGTTCACGCCTGGTTCACGCCTGCAGAACAGAAGGGCGGGGTTTATTATTTAAAGGGAAATGCACTGAAATGGCTTGCTGAAAACAAGAGCTGATTTTGACCAGGTAAAATGGTGTTTTCTTAAAATACCAATGAGAATTTTTAATAAAAGTATATTACAAAGTTTTCATTTAGACCCTAAACATTCCTATGAACTTGTACAAAAATGGCATTATATGACCCCTTTAATGAAAGCAAGTGAAATTATTTTAAAGGGTGATTGTAGCTGAAAATAGTGTGCTGAGCAGAGATCAGGGACGCATTACATAAAGATCCTAGGGGTGCTGCGATCAGGATTTTTGGGGCCGATTACTGAAATCTGTATCACCCAGATACTGATCACCGATTGCAGGGTCTATTTGAAGCCTTCTATTTATCATGTAGCATTATTATTAAACTATATTTAACAACAATGTACATTTAAGTATTACATTTAAGAGAAGACAATGTATCAGGAATTTACACCTGTGTAGTTATTTGCAAGCAACTTGTCCAGCATATTATCTTGGCAGCTTGTGCGTGGTTTTTGGGAGCAGCTTAGGACTTGACATACAACTTTCCTGTAGAATATAAAATAACTAAAAAGACAGAACATCTGAGTCTTTAAATTTAGCCGTAGACCATGTTAAACTAAAAACTGGAAAAAAAAGGCTATAGCCAAAATAATGTTTTGAGTCAGACAGCCATCAGTTTTTCTAATACACTTAAAGGACCACATGTAGTAAAGTGCAGAGAAACAAAATTTTGTGGGCATTTAGAGAAGGAAGAGAGAGATAGAGAAAGAGAGAGTGGGGATAGAGATTATTCGATTAATTTCTCTCCCAAAGCTTACTTAAGCATCAATATTTTGGTAAAAAAAATGTTTTCAAGAACCGTTGCTGAATAATTTTAAACAGATTAGGAAAGCCACCACTGCTGGACACATGGTTAGATTGATTTGTTTAGAGCTAGTGAAGTAGTCCTACCACTTTAAGGATAGATATTGTCCCCACCAATTTTTGTAACATTGAGGCACGGATGTACCCAATACAAATAAATAAAGCATGCAGTTAACTAGCAGAGGATTCAAAATCAAATCGAAATCTAGCTCTAAAATGTGTTTGTTTGTTTTTGAACTCAAGCTGAGCGCTCGTTGCCGCAGCGATCAGTGGATACAGTGTTGTCTGTAGCTCGCGCAGTCTTCACTCTGGACGTGCACTTCAAGACTTTGTGAACACCCAAATGATGAATCCCTTGCACACTGAGTCTGAAATTTTCTCTATCTTTCTATCTATCTATCTATCTATCTATCTATCTATCTATCTATCTATCTATCTATCTATCTATCTATCTATCTATCTATCTATCTATATATCTATCTATCTATCATCTATCTATGTATCATGGAGCGATTACTCTAATCTAACCGCTGAAAAGACGTAGGAAGGGGCACGCTGTTTCGTGATACATTTTCATTTTTATATGCCTTAATTCGTGAATTTCGTAATTGGCACATTGCACTATTGAGAGTGAGGAGTCACGTGCTGATTTGGGCGGGGTCTGAGCCAGTCCGCCATGTTGGGAGGATACACTATCGGTTGCTCAGGGGCAACGCCTTCAGAACTACACAGAGGTACGACTAAAAATATGCCAGAAATAGCGCAGAGAGAGACAGCACAGCGCAGTATTTGTCTATATGGGGAGGCTGGCAGTGTCTTTGGAAGAAATGGAGAAGGAAGAGAAATGAAAGTGATTCTATAACAATGCTAGCCAGCTTTATTTAGAGAAACTGCTTGTGGATAAACTGACAGCAGCAACAGTGAGCAAAGGATTTCAAAAGCAATACATTTCAGCACAGTTCGCCTTTTATTTAACACAAACAAATGAAATGAATACTCTGTTATTCAACTAGAGTTGTTTAATTTGTTATACATATATCTGTACCGCAAAATGTTTTAAAAATACACTTTTTTAATGACGTACAATTCGCATTGAGAGGGTAATGTCCTATCTGTCCGCTTGACGTTGCATGGCAGGTGCAAATGCACGTATCTGATTCAAATCAGATTTATTTCCACATATGAATGAAGCCTGAAACATCAAGTTTGACTGAATTCTCGCAGTTTAATGTTACAGGTTTTGGGGGAACCCTGAACCCCCAGAAATATTTAGGCCAAACTGTTTGTTTTAAGCACACCTCAGAGTGTGTTACAACCAGATATATTTTTCATGCTTAAAGTTTTCTCCGAAATCAGCACCAAATCAGTCCACAGATTTCTTTTGGGCCTCGATGTTGTGTTTTTGCAAAAGTGTGTTTTTTTTAAGTGTAAGTCTATGGTGCGCTCAGACCACAAATCCACGAGCTGCATTGCTGTAGCAGAAATTCACTTGTGGGTCGTTCTGCGGTGGTAAGAAATGTTTCCAGTTGGTCCAGTAGCCAATATACTGTCAGTCAGCCTCTCTCTGGGGAAAGAATCTTCATTAATATGTCATTGTGACTGTCATACTCTATTAAGATCAGCTGTGCTTAATAACGTCCTGCCCTGGGGCTGCAGTACAGCTGCCATAGTGTTCAGTGACCATCACTTACAATCTTTATTGAGTCCTGACCTACAGTAGCATAGGTGGAGTCAAGAAATAACAGACATGGATGTTTCTCTGACACCATGAGGTAGTTTCCATGTTGATATAAAGCTCAAACACACTAGTCAAGTCAAGTCACATTTTTTTTATATAGCGTTTTTCACAATACAGATTGCATCAAAGCAGCTTCACAGTGAAAACATGAAAGCAGTACAACACAGATCAAATAATATAGTTGAATATTAAATATCCCCAACTAAGCAAGCCAAAAGCAAGGCAACAGTGGCAAGGAACCAAAGCTCCATCAGATTGGATGGAGAAAACCTTGGGAAAACCCAGGCTCAGCCGGGGGCCAGTTCTCCTCTGGCTAACATTCATATTGTTTCAGAAGAAACTTTACACTAATTTTATTTCAGAAAGTACATGGAAAAAATACATTTAGTTAATCATGTAATATTAAGGGAATAACATATCGCCGGCGTTGAGTCGTCTCTTCACAGGCGATGAGTCGTCTCTTCACAGGCGTTGGTCTTCTCATCACAGGTGTTGGGGCATCCGAAATCCCTGTGAGAGGATGGATATAAAACTGGAACTGACGAACGCCATTTCTCGGGACAAGCGTCCCGGGATAACAGCAGAAAGGCAGATGGGAAATAATTAGCATAGCTGTTGTTCATAATGATTTCCATTACGGACAACAGCTATGCTAAGGGAGTAGGTGTTAGAAAACCACAATCTCACAAACTCTCCGCAACCCAAACTTTCCGCAACCCAACCATACACGCCGACCCATTTGTTTAAAAGACTGTCGAGCCCCATTGGTGTGTTAAGCAGTTTCAGTGGCAAACAGTTCCGTATGGCATAACAGAGGAATAAAAGGTAAGCATTATGTGAATGCTTGACTAAAGAGATGCGTCTTTAGTCTGAGTTTTAAACTGTGTCAGCGAGTCAGAGCCTCAGACTGTATCGGGAAGGCTATTCCAGAGTTTTGGAGCTAAATGCGAGAACGCCCTCCCTCCTTTAGTGGACTTAGATATCCTAGGAATGACCAGAAGCTTTAAATTTAGTGATCTTAAGGAACGCGGTGGATTGTAGGGCGAAAGAAAGTCTGTTAAATGCATAAGGGCTAAACCTTTTAGGGCTTTATAGGTCAGTAGTAGTACTTTGTAGTTGACACAGAACTTAATTGGTAACCAGTGTAGAGATGATAAAATCTGTGTTATATGATCATATTTTCCTGATCTAGTAAGAACTCTAGCAGCTGCATTTTGTACTAACTGTAACTTGTTTATTGACGATGCAGGACAACCGGCTATAAAGCATTACAGTAATCTAGTCTCGAGGTCATGAATGCATGAACTAACTTTTCTGCATCAGAAACAGATAGCATGTTACGTAGCTTAGCAATGTTTCTAAGGTGGTAAAAGGCTGTTCTTGTAACAGATGAAATATGATTTCCGAAAGACAAGTTGCGGTCTAGTATAACACCCAGGTCTTTTACTGTAGTGGAAAAAGTAACAGGACATCCTTCTATATTAAAGTTGTTTTGTAAGCGGCTTTGTGTGTAGTTTTTTGGACCAATAAGTAATACCTCCATTTTATCGGAATTGAATAGCAGGAAATTATGCGTCATCCAGCATTTTATATCTTTGAGACACTCTGTCAATTTAGATGAGTTAGTGTTTTCATCTGGTCGTAATGAAATATATAATTGAGTGTCGTCAGCGTAACAGTGGAAGTTAATTCCGTGTTTTCGTATAATATTACCAAGTGGCAGCATATATATTGAGAATAGCAGAGGGCCTAACACTGATCCTTGCGGTACTCCATAGTCTACTGATGTTATCTTTGATTTTTCCCCATTTAAACAGACAAAATGATAACGGTCCAGATAAGTACCAATCTAAACCAGCTGAACACCAGTGTGATTTTGTAGTCGATCCAAGAGTATTTTATGATCTTTAGTGTCGAATGCAGTGCTAAGATCTAGTAGAACAAGTGTTGAAATACAGCCTTGGTCAGAAGCTAAAAGTAAATCATTTGTAATTTTAACTAGCGCAGTTTCTGTACTATGATGCGGTCTGAATCCTGACTGGAATTTTTCATAGATATAATTTTCTTGCAAAAAAGAGCACAATTGAGCGGACACAACCTTTTCTAGTATTTTGGACATAAATGGAAGATTTGAAATGGGTCTGTAATTTGCTAGGTTATTTGGATCTAATTGCGGTTTCTTAATGAGAGGTTTTATTACTGCCAGCTTGAATATTTTTGGAACATGACCTAAAGATAAAGACGAGTTAATAATATTGAGGAGAGGCTCTTCCACTACAGCTAACAGTTCTTTCAGTAGTTTAGTGGGTATTGGATTTAATGAACATGTTGTTTGTTTAGATGCAATGCTAAGTTTATTTAGCTTCTCCTGTCCTACAGTTGTAAAGTGGTGTAGTTGTTCTAGAGGGGCCATAATTGAGGCTGAATCACAAGACACCATAGAGGATTTTACATTTATAATTGTGTTTTTGGATGCTTTCTATTTTCTCATTGAAGTAATTCATAAAATCATTACTACTAAACTGTAACGGAATATTCTGCTCTGGTGATGTCTGTTTATTTGTTAGTCTAGCCACGGCATTAAATAAACTACTACTGTTGCTTATTGACTGAAATACACTTTTAAAGCTGTTTGAAAGCCCTGACTGGTGAATGTTGGAGAAAACATTTTACACTATACGCTATTTTTGCGGTTTTATTTAGTTACACTTGTACACAGGACGGCAATACCACAGCTTTAAATAACACCCAGTGTACATTAGGCCATTAACTGATAACAAAAGAAGAACTCTTCAAAAATAAAATAAAATTAAATGTGATTCTGGTCCTTTTATTTATTTCATTTTCGAACTATTATGGGTAGGATTATTTATTTTTCGAGTAAAAACTATCTTTAATGTAAAAGTTAACTTCAAAACGTTCAAAGCTTGTTTTTTTATGTTAAAGGCTATTTGCTCACTAAGGCTGCATTTATTTGATCAAAAATACAGTGAAATAGTAATATTGTGAAATATTATTATAATTTAATACGATTTCAATACGTTTTAAAATGCACTTTTATTTATATTGTGGCAAAGCTTAAATGGTGCTGGTAAAGTAGTTTACAGTTAACCAGTTGTCTGTTTTTTGTTTATCATTTATTATACTTTTAGATTTAAGTTCCTGCCATTTTTCAGTGATATTAAAAATCTTGTTTACATGTGATACTTTGCCTCTGATTTTGACTGTCTGTTAAACTGTAAACAGGACATGGGCAGCTTATCCATTGGTCTAATGGTGAAATTCCCTTCCGCTGCATAATGTACAGTAGCTCACACTGGCAGCAGCAGATCAGTTCAGGCTGTTGTGATAATGCTCCACTGACACTAATGACTCTACTGGCATTTGGGCCACTGGGAAATAATGGCCAGTGTTTGTCACACCGGCTGCTTTACAAGCCTATGTTGACTTTTTGTTGTGCCTTAATAAGGTGGTATGTTTCATTGAAGGACAAATATGGAAAGAGGTAGTTTGAACCATGAGGATTTTGGTATTTTTGAAAGGTTATTTTTTTATTGGTAAAAACAATGTTGTTAGTTGATATTCTTCTAAGTGTTAGAAAAAGTATATGTTGTAATATTAACAACTTCTCAAGTAAATTACACAAGACTTTAAAATCCTCTGTTGTGCAGACACCACATGGTCACTTCTGTGAAAGTAAAGTTTGAGTGAGACTGCTTGCTTGCACTGTTGTACACTGTGTGTGTGTGTGTGTGTGTGTGTGTGTGTGTGTGTGTGTGTGTGTGTGTGTGTGTGTGTGTGTGTGTGTGTGTGTGTGTATGAAAAACACTCATAGGTACCCTTTTAAAACAGCATGAAATCACAATCTTACTTTTTAATATTTTAACTTCTTTTTTAATGCATGTTCTTATTCTTATTGTAATTTATCACCCATCCCTAATCACCAGTCAGTTATCATGCGTTTGAACAGATTTTATTCCTTAAAAAGGCATGCGAAGCATCCATGGAATGTCATCATGAAATTAAAAACTTTCCTTATTGTGAATGATTCATTGATGCATATTATTCCTAAGAAAAAGTGTTTATAATCTTCAATCAAAATGTAATTGTTACCTGCTCCACCTCTGAAACAACCCTTGTTTTTTGCTGTCTTCACACATTCATTTTACTTGAACCCTTCCCCTCCCATCCACCTGACTTCAATCTTGTAACAACCACTTTTCTGAATACAATCTATTCCAGATCACAGCCGAGGAGACCGACGTTTTTGTTGGGGCAATGAAAGACAGAAGTGACTTTGTATGGGGATGGGAGAAACCCTCCCAAATCCGCATCGGTTAAACATTATATACATATGTTTCTTGCCACTATTGGGCAAACAGGTCAGATCCTTCAGAACTACAATTAGCCTTAAAAAAATTGGGTAATTAGGTTTTTTCATCTTCATGTGAACCACAATGATTTCCCTCATGTGTTAATATTTTTCCTTGTTATAATGTGTAATTTGCAAAAATAAAACCCACTGCATCTGTGTTGATGAGAGAATCAAAGTGTATTCGCTTTGTGCACCCGCTACATTATGGCCAAGCATGCGTGCTTAAAATAGCATTAAAACAACGCGCAACGCGCCACTGACTTTAGACCAGTTTTTTTTCTGGTCAGTGGCGCAATTGTTTTCTGGAAGTGTAAAATAGCACTAGGGATTGTTTGCGTCGAAACACACCTCCCTTTTGCGCCAATCCGCCCAGGGAGCGCAAGTTCATTTCCTAGTTTACCGACGTGCGTCTTTGGAGGAAAAAAAGTTCGCTTTGCGCGCGTGCAAAATATGAATGAGACAGGCGTTAGTGTATAAAGTCATTTGCGCGGGTGCAAGATAGAGCCCTGTGTCTGTTTCTCGAATAAGGAAATACACACAACTTCCAAACCCATCTAATGGTATTTTTTTATTTTTATTTTATTTTTTTATTGATGTTCAACAAATAAAAAATAGATATAATACACAACAAAGCTTGGGTTGCTGAATATTTGTTTTCTTACTTCAAAATCACTTATTGTTAATGATATGATTACATACTATAACCTAGATGTATTGTGTTTGACAGAAACTTGGCTAAAACCAAACAATTACATTACTTTAAATGAGTCCACCCCCCAAGATTACGGTAATGAACCTCGTCTGAAAGGCAAAGGGGGAGGTGTTGCTGTAATTTATAGTAATATTTTCAGAATAACTAACCAGTATAGTTACTAATATATAATTATTTTGAAGTGTTGGTGCTTATTGTAACAATATCTAGTTTAAATAATGAATCACATTAAAGATTTGTGCTGGCTACTATACAAGCCACCATGCAGACTTTATCAAAGAATTTGCTGATTTTCTATCAGAGTTAGTAATGGCTACAGATAAAGCCCTAATTGTTGGTAATTTTAATGTACATGTAGATAACGAAAAAGATGTATTAGGATTGGCATTTAAAGACATTCTTAACTCTTGGAGTTAGACAACCCAGTGTCAGGACCTACTCATTGTTGTAATCATACTCTAGATCTAATATTATCACATGGAATCAATGTTGATGTCGTTGAAATTCTGCAGCAGAGCGATGACATTCTCAGATCATTATTTAGTCTTGTTTAAAGTGCTGGAAAAGAGTTAAAAGTTTCTGTCACAATATCGAGTTCTTCTAAGCTATCTGGGATGCTAAGATGATGAAACTAATCATGAAGATTACTAATAAAGCAATCTTTAGTGGCTTTAGTGGAAGTTATAGGTCTAACATATTTGTAACACAGAGTCAGCTTTGAAGCCTTGGCAAAATGAAGTTTAAACACAGTTGGTCCTTTGCGCTTAAAGAAGATTAAAGAAAATAGTCCAACGTCATGGTACAATGAGCACACTCTGGTCCTTAAGAGAACAGCCAGAAAAATGTAGTGCAACTGGAAGAAAACAAAACTAGAGGTATTTCAAATTTCATGGAAGAGAGCTGAATTGCATACAGAGAGGCTTTAAAAGCTGCTAGATCTGCTTATTTTTCAACCCTATTAGAATAAACTAAACAAAACCCTAGGTATTTTGTTTGAAACAGTGGCTAAAATAACGAAAAATAAAGCAATCTTAGTACTGAATTTGACACTATGGACCACAACATTCTTTAAATAGACTCGAAAATTATGTTGGGATTAGTGGAATTGCACTAGCATGGTTTAAATCATACTTACTGTACATTGTCAGTTTGTAGCAGTAAAAGAGTTACAAAATTCAGTATGGTATACCACAAAGCTCAGTACTTAGGACCGTTGCTGTTCACTCTGTACTAGGGATATGCATCTTCTGAGGCCAATGCGAATACACATCTCGATGCATAGCCAACGATACAATACATTAAAGATGCATGTAAGCAGCTACCGATGCGAATGCAATACGATTCACTACTGTTACGATGCGGTGCAATCCGATTTCGATTCAACGTGGTGCGATTCAATGTAATGCGATGCAATGGAGAAAAATATGATGCTATGCAATTCAATATTATATAGATAGTTAACATTTAATTATTTTGTTCAGACGTACAGCAAATAATAAAGTAGCTTAAGTGCCATCTGCCTTTTAATGCATGGCTCTTTCACAAACAAAAGATTTGGTTTTCACAAAACCAAAATATTAGGCTAAATAATAAATATTAGGCTAGCATAAAATAATAAGCTAGCCTGTCTCCAGTTACATTTTTAACAGCTCACACTTTTAACCCTTACTGTGCGTTACACCGAAGGCGAATAGCGCGCGTCAAATTCGCGCCTGACGCTTCTAGTTTGACGCTTGACCACTTTGTGTTAATTCGCGTGTCAAGAGTCAGTGAAACTAACGCACGTAAAAAACAAAAGTTTGAAGCGAAATGTATCAGAATCGAAATCCGTTGGCAGCCATTGTTTTTATGTCGACCGAACATTCATCAAGAGACTAACTGCTCTGTATTTACTCTGGAGAGCAGAACAGTGCTCTCCCCTTCCGCCTGTTCCCCTTGCCCAGTTTGATGACCTGTTGTCCCGCATCGGAGCGAGGATCACCCTCGCCCTCATCCACCTAATCTAGCTGTCATTTATTTTTGTTTTGATGATAAATAGAGCCAGCTTCCAAAAGTTATTAACCTGTCCTGTGATATTTTTTTTCTCTCACGTCCAGACACGAACTTATGCACATATGTTGATTGTCTTTACACCATAATATTATTTCATATAATCTAGATATGGAATGAATAACATTCAATACAAAATGATCATGTCTGTATATAGAAATAATGTTTTAAGTGATAAAATATGCTTTGTTGTGCATAATCCCACCAATGCATTTAGTCATATTACAAAATAATTTATTGAAGCATCTAGACACTTCACCACGTGAGCAAGCAGCTAGACTCCTGATTGGTTAACGTGGCCGAATTCACACCAAAGTTCAGATTTTTCAACTCTGGCGGCAGACGCGAATTCGCGTCAAACGCGTGAATGCACAAATGGCTAAATAACTAAATAATTTGCGCGCAACGCGCTGTGACGCGCCAGACGCTCAATTTGCGCGTGAACGAGGCTGTATTCGCGTCTTCCGCGTGCGTGCTTCACGCCTCATTCGTGCTGCAGGAATTTTTTACGCACGGACGCATCTTTGCATTGACTTAACATTGAAATCATTCACGCCTGACGCGGCTATTTGCATACAGTGTGAACGCACCATTAGGGGTCTGAGCTGTTTTCTGGGTCCTGGAGGTGTTCTGACATGCTCTGACGTGTGCTTTTTTCTGTAACTTGTGACATTTTCATGGCTAAATAATTATTAAACTATTCAGCACAAACTCTGCTACAATAATATGTCAGCAGCATGTATGTACAATTTTGTAGTTTTGAGATAATGATGTTTATACATGGTTTGTGAAAAAACAAAAAAACAATTGTCACTGAAATAAGGTCATAAACCCATACTGATTATTTCTTAACAAGACTTTTGAAAAGTGTATCACACAGCCTAGAGTATTTGCTCAAACTATGTGAAAATCTTCCTGATTCAGATAAGACAATCAAGTCTTTTAAAATTTGTTTGACATGTTTTGGGGAAGATAGCTTTATGCTGGGAGGTGTTTACCACCCATTATTATTACTGCTTTTCACACATGAGAAAGACAAAGACCCTCCCCTAATGGCCCTACTAGGTGCTATGGGGCCCTACATCATTATAAGGAGGCTTGCACAAAGAATGAGATTTAAAAAAGAAGAGAATGTTTGCATTTATTTTCAACACAACCTAATCCAAAAATACACAACAAAGGACAAATCTAAAGACAGAGGCTTGAACAGTCATACTTTGTCATTCCTGAAACATAAAATACCTGTCATTTCCAATGTGTTTGATTTTTCACTTTACTAACATTGTAATATTCACCACTGAAAAATAATAACTAAGCCTTCTTTATATCATGCTGTGTTTAATATCAAAGATAAAAAACAATCTCATTTCTCACAACTCAATCTCACAATTCCAATCTCATTTCGTAACATTTTAGTCTGGCACCAGTTTAACTGGTAGCTACAATGTAAAGTAGGCTATATACAACCATAAGATGCATATTATTATGCGTCTTACCTTAAAGGTGCCCTAGAATGGTTTTTGAAATTATTGTATAATGTTTCCTGGGTTGCCCTTATAATGTTGGTATGTTTTTAGATCAAAAATAGTCATAATTTAGAAATAAAAGGCATTTTTGCTTGCCTGATTTTAGCCTCTGATTTGAACGCTCTGTTTGAAGGGGCATGTCTGCTGTGTGTAACCGGCCTCTGCTGTGATTGAATGTATTACATGTGAAAGTGAAACTCTCTCGAATAATTTAAAGGGCGGGTTTACTGCTCTTTTTCTTTGCATGATTGTGTTTATGGGTGCAATATAACATGTATCCGTGGTTTTACTTTTTTTAAAAGTCTTATTTTTCATAAATTTCACCTTTATTGTCAGCCGCGCTCTCCTCTGTCCCCTGCACGAGCGGATGACTTCCTGAGTCTATGAAACACTCCCTCAGAATGACGTTGTGAGCTCAGATTGGTTCGTTTGGGCCGGTGTGTTGTGATTGGCTAAACTGTCGCTCACGTTGTCCGAAGATTAACGCCCATTACCTTTACGGGCGAAACGGGCGGGCATGCCAAATGTGGATAACATAGACGGTGGATACACGTAAATAATGATGTGGAGACTGCAGTATCAGTGAGGCAGAATCAGACCGAGAAAGCCGCGATGAAGAGAGTCAAGCAGAACCTCACCACACACGCCTCTTAATAAAGGTTTCTGAATGATAATTTGCTTCATTTTTTAACTTAATACACGTTTGTTTTACACAATAGTATCTGACTGGCAACGATAGCAACTGACTCGCTAACTAATGTTATACTCAAACAGCGTTTGCAGGTTTACGTTCTTGATCAAATCGAAAATAAAGTCATAAAGCATATATATATGAAAAATACATTTACAACATTAGTACTTATACAAAATTCAGGTCCATTATGTTTGTACGCGTTTGCCGTAGACACAAAATAGCCTAACTAGTAGCAGCTAGTCCATAAAGCCTACAAAGCAAGCGCTGGCATTTGAAATAAAAAAAAACAAAAAAAACAAAAAAAAAAAATGCTCCGTCGGTAATTATACATGCAAATACATTTAAAATGATGAAGTCTTAGCCTACTTACAGTGTGGCCCAACAACTGCTGACTTTTAACTGCTGGTTTTAAAGCTGGATCTGCTTCATGATTCCAGAAACAGTTTCTTGTTTACGTTAATCAGGTTGAACTCGTGGAGATTCTGGAAGCTGTCTCTCGTAAATGCGCAGCACAGAGAGCTAGATTACCATCGTCACTTTCAGGAATATAATCAAACACAAATTGTATCCATTGTTGTCGAAGTATAGTGTCCGTGGGAAACCCGAAACACAGAAGACCTGACATCTGCGTGAACACAACTCACTCGACGCATGCCCTTTCCTGCATATTCCGGAGGGAGTGGTTGATGCAAATGTGTGGGTTAGTGACGTACCATAACCCAGCTGTAGTCCAAATCCAGTCGTTTTTGTAGGCAATTATACTTCCTGGTTTATAAAAGACGATATCTCTGCTTACACTGAACTTTCAGCGCTGCAACTTTGCAGATACTGTTCATGCACCAACAGCAACATTACACACTATTTAAAATCAAAAATGTGAGACAGGAAAAAAACCCCCTTTAACTACAGCTATTATATGTTTTTACTATTACAGCTATCAAGATTGCCGCAGTTCTTCTGGTCTTAGTCTCTGTTTTTTCTGTTTCTTCATATAATTTCAGATGCACTCGAATGATGGTGAGATCCGACCTCAGTGTGGAGCATTGGCTGTTGTCATAATCCTTGTGCATTCAAAAATTTCACTGGATTATTACAATTAATGGCACAATTAATGTCTGGAAATGTAAACTAATATTTCCTACTGAGACACTACAACAAAATATATAAATAACTGGCTTAAAACCATTTCTTTGAGGCGAAAATACTAGTGTGCCTAAGACTTCTGCACAGTACTGTATGTGTATATTATAATACAGTATCAATATTATGTATGTGTATTCTAGTACAGTACCAGTCAAAAGTTTGGACACACTTTCCTATTGGTGTGTACAAACTTTTGATGAATCCTGTATATAGAGTACACAGTATAAACAGAATATATATATATATACATATATATATATATATATATATATATATATATATATATATATATATATATATATATATATATATATATATATATATTAGGGCTGTCAAAAGATTAATTGCGATTAATCACATCCAAAATAAAACTTTGTGTTTACATAATATATGTGGGTGCACTGTGTATAATTATTTTGTATATATATAAATACACACACATGCATGTATATTTAAGAAAAAATATATAATTTATATATAAAATATTTATATTTATACATAATATAAGTTATATATAAATCTATATACAGTATATACGTGAAAATATTTCTTAAATATATACAAGCATGTTTTTGTATTTAAATATATTAAATAATTATACACAGTGCACCCACATATATTATGTAAACACAAACTTTTATTTTGGATGCGATTAATCACGATTAACTTGACAATTATATACATGCCCTATATATATATATATATATATATATATATATATATATATATATATATATGCGTTTTGCAATGAATCACTCAAATGTGGTGATCAAACACTTGTGTGACAAAGAGAGTGAGACAGGGTAAATGATAGAATGAGAATGATACATTTGAGCTTTAACCAAACTAGTTTGCATCGCATGTTATTTTATATTATAAATACTATTGCATAATCTTCACTAACGACTTTCTTTTAATTTAGTCACATTATATAAAACATAACATGTATCAATAAATATATCAAAAGTGTCACTGACAACCTTATTATCTTCTATTTTTAGTCTTAATTCCTCTAGTCTCTACCAGTGGAGGAAGAACTTGGATCTTTTTACTAAAGTAAAATGAATAATATCATAATGAAAACATTTTTAATTACATATGTACAGTACTTTTATACTATTTCTAGTATAAAAGTACTTACTAAGTAGTAAGCAAAATGTACTAAACGTGAAACATAGTGTTATAATTATATAAATAATGCTTGTGTAACGTAGCGTTTTAGGCAGAATGAGCTTTAACACTGTCTACACCGGACGCTGGCCGTTGTTCTCGCGTCGCAACAGCTGTTTGAGACGTGAAAAATCACCCGTTACAAAGCAGAATGGGGCATCAGTTTACTGTCGGAGATTTGGCACTCGTGGCAATGCATTTTAATCAGTGTTTCATCAACCAATTGCCTGGATGTAATAAATAAGAAGTAAATATAGCAGACAATATAATCAGGACTTCTCAGCTGCGTGCTTTCCCTAGTTCAATTCAATTCAAATTTATATGTATAGCGCTTTTCACAATACATATTGTTTCAAAGCAGCTTTACAGAAAGTGCATTACAGAAAAGTACTTGGAAAAATACATTTAGTTAATCATGTAATAATTTAGGGCATAACATATTGCCGGCGTTGAGTCGTCTCTTCACAGGCGTTGAGTCGTTTCATCGCAGGTGTTTGGGCAAGTCTCCGTGAGAGGCTGGATACAAACTGGAGCTGACGAACGCCATAACAGCAGAAAGGCAAATGGGTAAAAATTTTGCATATCTGATGTTCATAATGATTTCCATTACACGAGAGTAGATGTTAAAAAAAAACTTGATGTTAAAAACCACTATCTCTCCGCAACCCAACCATACGCGCCAACCCGTTTGACTAAGGCTGTCGAGCCCCACTGGTGCAGTTTCAGTGGCAACGGTTACGTATGGCATACCACCTACTGTAAAACACAATATCTGCCCAACCACCCATCATTCACGCAATACACACAGGAACGTAATTACTGTAAATATTATGCAACCTATACAAATAACCTACAGACTCTTCAAGTTTTATAATATTAAATGCATTCGATCTGATTCAACAGAGGAATAAAAGGTAAGCATTATGTGAATGCTTGGCTAAAGAGATGCATCTTTAATCTAGTTTTAAACTGGGACAGCGAGTCAGAGCCTCAAACCATATCGGGAAGGCTATTCCAGAGTTTTGGAGCTAAATGCGAGAACGCTCCCTCCTTTAGTGGACTTAGAAATCCTAGGAATGACCAGAAGCCTCGAATTTAGTGACCTTAAAGAACGCGATGGATTGTAGGGCAATAGAAGGTCCATTAAATACACAGGAGCTAAACCATTTAGGGCTTTATAGGTTAGTAGTAGTACTTTGTAATTGATATGGAACTTAATAGGTAACCAATGTAGAGATGATAAAATTGGTGTTATATGATCATATTTTCTTGACCTAGTAAGAACTCTAGCAGCTGCATTTTGCACTAAGTATAGCTTGTTTATTGAGCATGCAGGACAACCGGCTATAATGCATTACATGAATCTAGTCTCGAGGTCATGAATGCATGAACTAACTTTTCTGCGTCAGAAACAGATCGCATGTTACGTAGCTTGGCAATGTTTCTAAGGTGGAAAAAGCCTGTTCTTGTAACGTATGAAATATCTTTTACTGTAGTGGATAAAGTAACAGGACATCCTTCTACAGTATATTAAAGTTGTATTGTTTTGTGTGTAGTTTTTTGAACCAATAAGTAATACCTCGTTTTGCTATTATGGAGAATATGAATTCTGAACTACACAGGTAACCATAAAACACATTAAATTTAACATTAGTCATACAATGCTGATGTTGTTGACGTGAACAATTTGAGAACAAAGTAGGCTATAATTTGCACGGTTGCTGTAAATCACGTTGATTAAATCTAACAGCTTATGTCGAATGCTTTTTCCCGCTTAGTTGATCAAAACAAAAGTGGATGTTACTTGTTCAGAAGACATTTTCCGGTGAGAATTCGTTTGTTTGTTTAAACTTTCAAAAAGTGAATCTGTGATTCTGTATGACAGTATCCACAGCGCAGTGACTGACAGCAGCACTCGCCTCAAAACACTGTGTTCATCCGCACTGTTTCATGCCGATTTACAACCAAGATTGCAGATTTCTAACAGAGATGGTGACAAAGAGGAAAAGCTGCGACTCCAGCTTTAAACAGACAAATAATAACGGTCCGATACGTATAGGGCTGAAACGATTCCTCAAGTTACTCGAGTTACTCGATTACAAAAATTCCTCGAGGCAAAAAATCTGCCTCGAAGCCTCGTTAAATTCCTATGACGCGCACTTTACTTGCACGCAGGGATCTGATTGATTCACACGGACCGTTGTTCAGGAAGCACACCATAGCGCATGATACATTTGACTTCATGTGACCTCATAAATGGCAGAGAATGTCTAAAGTTTGGGATCATTATATGTTTATAAAGGAAGAGAACAAGATGCAATGTGTCAACTGCAAAGTATACCTGGCAGGACCGCCAACTCTCACGCATTCTCGCGCGCAATTGAGCCAATTCTCACGCTCTCACGCCATACCCCCGATTTCTCACGCTGAAATGTCAACCCCTTCGGTCGAATGCCTGAAAGATGAGTTTGTCTATAGATCTACCTGTTGAGCCACTCGTGATCGACTAGTTTTACCGTCGCATATTAATTCGCAAGTTAAAATATCCTGTAATCTAGTGCGTGCGCGCATGCGAGATGTTGAGCTCCTAACCGCGGCTCGCGCACGACGGCAGAGAGGTAGTGAGCGCGTGCACCCTTTGTTCTCTCACGCGCCAGTCAGACCAATTACGGCAATTCATCATATGCTTAAACTTTTATGTAGCCACGCAACAAAAATTTCCGTATACATTCACTGTATACACCGGGATGTGATGGAGGAACAAATATTGTGACACACACACACGCACACTGATGTTTGTCTTGAGATTACACTTGAAAAAGTCTGATTCTTATTTATAATTGTTTTATTTCCATACATTTGTGTACCTGTTTGGCTTGATATTTTATATTAATTTATTTTTGTTTTCAGGTGGGTAATTTGCAGAAGGTGCAGTCCTTTTTTTGTAATGTTGTATTAAGACAAAACTAATAAAAAATGACCAAATGGCCATTACTATTTAAGTTTGTATTCAAAGTTTTACATGTTATGGGCTACATGTAACATGTTTTGCAGTAAATTGTTTTAACTGTATTGTTATATAATTGTTGGCACTGGCACTTACACTAAATGGGTAAAATTGCAATAAATAGGCTAGTTGTGGAGCCAAATGTTGCAGTTGGAATAAATACCTCTAGTTTTTTAAAGAAATAGATGCCAAACACCTTATCATTTTCGTAATACATTATTTGTTTTGGTTGCTTAAAAACACACATAAACAAATTATTCGATTACTCGATTAATCGGTCGATTAAGTGCTAGATTAATCGATTACAAAAAGAATCGATAGCTGCAGCCCTATATATGTATGATCTTAACCAGCTTAATGCCTTTCCCTGAACACCAGTGTAGTTTTGTAGTTCAATCCAAGAGTATTTTATGATCTATAGTGTCCGAACGCAGCGTTAAGATCAAGTAGAACTAGTATTGAGATACAGCCTTGGTCAGAAGCTTCAAGTAAATCATTTGTAATTTTAACTAGTGCAGTTTCTGTGGTATGATGCGCTCTGAATCCTGACTGAAATTTTTTCATAAATATAATTTTCTTGCAAAAAAGCACAATTGAGAGGACACTTTTTCTAGTATTTTAGACATATATGAAATATTTGAAATGGATCTGTTATTTGGATCTAATTGCGGTTTCTTAATGAGAGGTTTTATTACTGCCAACTTTAATATTTTTGGAACATGAGTCATGACCTAAAAATAAAGATGAGATAATAATATTGGGAAGATGCTCTTCCACTACAGGTAACATTTCTTTCAGTAGTTTAGTGGGTATTGGATCTAGTAAACATGTTGTTGGTTTAGATGCAACAACATTTACTTGCATCTGACTTCTTGCTCGGTCACTCCCCCGTTCCTCTTTTGTCTGGTCCTTCGACAAAGATTTCCTAGCTTTCTGCTTCGTTTTTACATGCTTATCCATAACTAAATCTATCGTTGCCTTTGCTAGCCGGTGCCTGAATGGGGTTGTGTACATGTGCAGTGCCGTAAAGCAATTCATTACATTGCGAGACCTGATATTACGCGATACTTCCTGACGGCAAGCCGCGGGCCGTCGGCCAAAGTTGCAAGTGAGTTTTTCCCGCCTCTGGGCACCAGGGGGTGCCGAACCACCACCATTCAACCCTAAAATAAGTAATATAACCATTCCCATGACTCCAAAGCTTTTGTTGTTAAGGTAAAAAGTTACTTGGTGCAACTTTAAACATTGTATACATTTTGAAATATTGCTGGTAACTAACAAACCACTAAATGGTTTCAGCTCCCCAAGTACTTGAGTGATCTCTTAGCTTGATAATAGCTCAAGAAAATCAAAATTGACTGCTGGCGGTAGATCCTTTTCCTATTTAGCACCAAAACTTTGGAATAATCTTGCTAACATTGTCCGGTAAGCAGATGCACTTGTCAGTTAATCACTAATGATCTTCACAACAGAACTGAATCAATCAAGACTATCTTTAGCTGGACAATAACTTTATATTTAAGCTGTAGTAAAGCCTAAACAATCTGTTACGGTAATTTCTATTATCACTTTAAAGCTGCTTTGAAACAATCCATGCTGTTAATCACTTTATAAATGAAGGTGACTTGACTTTGAGTGGTGTGGCGACATTCCAGGAAAAGATTTTTAGGAAAGGCCAAAAATAAACCGAGTGCATTTCTTTCAGCAATTTCTTCAACTTCAACTTATGCAACGTGTGACGTCGAAGAAGCGTTCACTGACATTATAAAGCTTGGAAGAGCCATGGACATTTAATATAACTCCGATTTATTCTCGTCCTGAAAGAAGAATGTCATATACACCTAGGATGACCTGAGGGTGAGTAAATCATGGGCTAATTTTCATTTTGGGAATTAAAACTATCCCTTTAACTACCTATTTTCAAGCTGTATTGAAGCACATAAACCTCTGCCTCTCTATTCAGTGACCACCTGCTGTCCAGTTTAAACCTGTCACTATGTCCCTGGTATAGTGCCGCCCCTAATGCATATTAAATTAAATCATTGTTATTCCAGCACACTCCTGACTTTGGAAATTAGGCTTATTAGATTGCTGCTTATTCTTGAAACTCAACCCTATTTGCTTGGTGTCATTACCACCCATGTAAAGCAGATGGTATATTCAATTAAATTTACCCTGTAAAGCCTGAAAATTTAATGTAATAGTCAATTTTTTTTTTCTAATCATTGTTTATAGAATTTTTTTTGAAAAGCTTATGTACTATACATGTTTTTTGGCATACTATTTGATACAGCAGCCTTTTTCTGCGTATATATTAAGGATAATATGGAATTCATACTTCATGATTTAGCATTATGCTTTGTATTAGTAAAAAACTGTAGTTTTTCGAATTACCATGCTTTCCACCCTCATATCCCCCTGAGACGAGAGATGTGTGTATTATTTGTCTGGAAATAATCCTCCTGAAGACGCAAAAATCCTCATTTGCGTTCATCTGAGGGTTTTTTGGCCAGAGGCTAAAGACTACAGCCAGTAGTAGGCGCTGTTCCGCATGTTTTCAACCTGCCCATAGAGGCTGGGATCTCACTCACAGAATGTACACATAGTGTCAGACATTTTTTTGGAAGCTAAGCTAGCAGGCTCTTGTTCAATTCAATTCAAATTTATTTGTATAGAGCTTTTCACAATACATATTGTTTCAAAGCAGCTTTACAGAAAGTGCATTTCAGAAATGTACAAGGAAAAGATACATTTAGTTAATCATGTAATAATGTAGGGCATAACATCGACGGCGTCTGAGTTGTCTCTTCACAGGCGTTGAGTCGTCTCTTCACAGATGTTGGGGATTCTGAAGTCTCTGTGAGAGGCTTGATACAAGCTGGAGCTGAAGAATGCCATTTTCTCGGGACTAATGTCCTGAGATAACAGCAGGAAAGCAAATGGGAATAGCAGGAATTAGCATAGCTTTTGTTCATAATGATTTCCATTACACAAGATTAGATGTTAAAAACGTGAAGACAGTGACTCTGGCATCCCATCCGTCCCCTCTCAACTCAGCCCAGTTTACTGACCTCTACATCCCTCCTGCTGCTGATACCTAACCACAATCTCTCCGGGATTGTGTAGTAGGGGTTCCATCATCTTTTTCCGGACATGTCCGGATTCAGCTTTTGCTTTCTGCTGTCACCATTCATTGTTTACATGTACAGCTTTTGTTTCAATGTAACTGTAATTCATTCCGATTGGTGAATCTGAATGTAGTGTTTACATGAATGCTAAATAAGTGATAGGTTGATGAGCGTTTTAACATTGCTAAGAAAATTCCTGCTCCTCCGTTAGAGATACGAGACCGGTGTGTCTCACAGGTGTCGCTCATCGGTAATCACGCCACTGGCCTTGCGCTGTTCTCCCGCGACCCTAGCCTCGTCCCGGCTCAGCACAGTAAACATAATGAATGGCGACTTTAGAACGCAAAAGCTGAATCCCAGACATTTTGGCCGATCTCGAAACATATTTTCGGGCATTCTGTAGATTAAAACAGGGAGATATCGTGACTGGCCCAATGCTTATTAAGAGCCACGAGACGCGCTCCTATACGGGCAAAGGAGCAAATAAAATATGATAAGATGAAAAAAAAAATAGTAAATAAGAGATGGATTGCACTTTATGTGCCCTCATCGGAGTGTCTGGTTCATGTAAACAGTGAGAGATCTTGTGGAAGGCGCGACGCTAATAGGTGACGTGACGCGCTCCAAATGGACAAAAAGAGCGAATAAAATTGCCTATAAAATACCTGTACACAGCCCTGGATAATAGCCGAGACAATTCATGTTATAACACAGAAATTAACAGATATCATGGTAGAGATGTAATTAGGGCCCAAGCCCTGAAAGGGCGCAGAGCCCTATTGTTTTCCTTCCGATTATTTTTTTTCTTTTTTTTTTTTTTTTTTTTTTTTTTTTTTTTTTTTTTCTTTTTCTAGCGACTATTCGGGCACTTTTGGGGCCCTTAACATGCTCGAAAACTCTTGAAACTTTGCACACGGGTCAGAACCCGCGGCCATCAGAGCCGGGCTGAAGCTGGTACCCGGGCGTGGCAGGGCGGCTCGTCAGCGCCCCCTGGAATGGGGTCCGAACACCTGGTCCATAACTCAAACACACTTGCATGTAATAATATGAAACTCGGTACACATGTCGATAGCAGAATTTCATCTATACCTCGCGTTCTTGCTTTTTACCCCAGCCCAACAGGAAGTCGGCTATTGAGGTTTTTTTGTAAAACACACGCAATGAACTTTTAAATACTCCTCCTAGAGCTCTGATCCAAATTCGACGAAACTCGGTCAGCTAGAAGTCAAGACATTGAGGATGAAAGTTTGTGTGGGGATTTTTGATATCTCGAACGGTTTGGCCGTGGCGAGGAAACGAAACTATGGCGAGAAACGTGAAACAGGAAGTGTGTCATAACTTCAGCATACATTAACTGATCTGGATGAAACTTCAGCAGTGCGTTCGCTGTAAGAGGACGATCACATGGATGTGACTATTGTGAGTCAAAGTTATAGCGCCACCAACTGGCAGCAGGAAGTGTGTCACTTTCAAAATGCTTTGAAATCACCCTCTTATTTTTACCCGATTTGCTTCAAACTTCATCTGTATAATGTACATACACGGCAGATGAAGACCTATGAATGGATTCTTGATATCTTTGAAACTGTTGCCGTGGTGACGCATCAAACTTTACCATTCTTTTAGGATGCATTCTTTTAGGGATTCGAACATTTGTCCATAAATCAAACACACGTGCATGGATTAATATGAAACTCGGTACACTCATAGATCACATCAGGCCAAACAACTTTCGTGCTCTAAGTTTTACGACAGTTCAAACGGAAGTCGGGAATTATGTTTTTTTTTTTTAAATAATTGTCCTAGAAAAACATCAAATTACAACCCATGCTGTTACCAATCACCACCAAACTCGGTGTGCATGAAGTCAAGACATTGAGGATGCTATATTCCGGACGGATTTTTGATATCTCGAACGGTTTGGCCGTGGCGGATTTTTTTGACTAAAAAAGGACACATAAAGTGTGTTATAACTTGGTTAGTTTTACTGACAGTTACAAAACTTGCCGTGTATATTGTTCTATTCAAGCCAAACAACTTTCTAATTAACAATAATAAGCTCAAACCCACAGAAAGTCAGATATTGTAGTTTGAATATGATCATGCTCTTTCTGAGCCTAGGCCTGTCACACAGTCTGTGTGTGTGTGTGATTGAGTCTTTTGACACACAGTCTCTGTGTGTGTGTGTGTAGGGGGAGGGGGCTTAATAATTTCACTGTGTGTCTGGCCTGCTAAAGTAAATACATTTCTTAAGCCTGGTATTTTTTACATAAGTTTTTATTTTTATTTTTTTATAAGTAAAGGCATATAACCTGTTTAATTGTAGTGCATTGACAATAGTTTTATATAATTAGTGTATTAATTAAATTAACTTGGTCCATAAATCAAAAAAGTAAGTAAATAAATCAAAAAGGAAGTGTGTTAAAACTTCTGCATACATTAACTGATCTTGATGAAACTTCAGCAGTGTGTTCGTTGTAAGAGGTCGATCACATGGATGTGAGTCAAATATATAGCGCCACCAACTGGCAGCAGAAAGTGTTTCACTTTCAAAATGCTTCTGAAATCGCACTCTTACTTTTACCCGATTTGCTTCAAACTTCATGTGTATAATGTAAACACACGCCAGATGAAGAGCTGTGAAAGCATTATTCAATATCTAAGATAATGTTGCCATAGCAACGCATCAAACTTTAACATTCCTTTTTTTGATGATTTTGAGACTCTTAGCGGCTTTTGGGGCCCTTAACGGGTTTGAAAACTCTTGAAACTTTGCACACAGGTCAGATCCCACAGCCATCAGAGCCGGGCTGAAGATGGTACCCGGGTGTGGCAAGGGGGCTAGACAGCGCCCCCTGGAACGGGGTCCAAAAACTTGGTCCGTAAATCAAACACGCTTGCATGTAATAATATGAAACTCAGTACACATGTTGATCTCATCGTTTCATATATTCATATATTCTCCTCAAGCCGGACAACTTTCTAATTTACACTCATGAGCTAGGACCCACAGAAAGTCAGATATTTTGGTTTGAAAATGTTGAGTGTCTCTCTGAGCCTACACTTCTGTATGGCAAGCCCTTTTAACATTTAAAAGCTAAGTTTGACTATTCGTAATTAACATTGTAGATATCAACAACGTCTTTCTAGTCGTAATTACATTTTGGATAGTTTGTATTATCATTTAAGATATCTGTAACGCAATTGTGACTAGTCGAAACGACAGATAGAGTATGGCAAGCCGTTTTAACATTTAATCATTTTAACCTACTAGTCTCTATTTTCATGCTACTAGTACTTATTTTTTAGATACTAGTATCTATTCCATTAAGTACTAGTACTTATTCATTAGCTACTAGTGCTTATTCTTTAGATACTAGTGCCTTTTCTTTAGATACTAGTGTTTATTCTTTAGGTACTAGTACCTTTTTAAAGATACTAGTACTTATTCATTATAAACTAGTCCTTATTTATTAGATACTAGTACTTATTCATTAGATGCTAGTCCTTATTTATTAGATACTAGTACTTATTCATTAGATGCTAGTCCTTATTCATTACATACCAATGCTTATTAATTAGTTACTAGTACTTATTCATTAGATACTAGTACCTATTAAATAGATACTAGTACTTATTCATTAGACACTAGTACTTATTTCAATGGTGACTAGTAACTATTCTTTTGTTATTAGTCACATTTTTTCCATTGACTTCTATGGTGATCTGTCATTCAGATATCAACTATTCAGTTCTGACTAGTATGTTAGTATGTATTCCAATTGTGGAATACATACTAGTATGTATTCCAAAGCAGGGGTTACGTTTTTGCACGTCGTGCAGAATAACCCTAAAGGCACCAAGGTGGGCGGTGCCACCGGCTTTATATATATATATATATATATATATATATATATATATATATACATATAGTATAGCTGCGAGCAGCGATGGAGGGCCAAAGCCGGCGGTACCGCCATCCCGGTGCCTTTAGGCACCGGGGTTGCGGTGCCACCGGCTTGGGCCCGCAATCGCTGCTCGCAGCTGATATTTTTTATTTGCATAATTGCTGAATTTTATTTATAATTGTAATTGGGTTGTATTTAATGATGCTATAAAGAGAATTGCCTTTGCCATCAGTGTAGCTAAAACCCAGCCATCAATTGAGATATTCCGTCATAGTGACTGAAACAAACAATTCACTCTGTCTCAGTGTATCACAGTTGTTTTACTAAAACTTAATATTGTAACACTTTATTTGAAGGGGTGTGCATAAGAGCTGACATGACACTGTCATAAACATGACATAACACCTGTCATGAACATGAAGGAGTCTTTATGAATATTTATGACTGTTGTCATTAAGTGTCATTCGGTAAATTATGACACTTTAAATGCAAAGTTGACATTGTTTAAAATGATCTTTGTTATGTCATGTTTGATGACAGTGTCATGACAGCCTTATGCACACCTTCAAATAAAGTGTTACCTTTAATATCAATGCCAATGGCAAGAGAATTTAGTTTAGCAGTGGACAAATCACCTTACTTTGCACGGGGGTAAAAATAAGTCTCATAAGACACTTGAGTAAAGGCTCATGTGTTTTGTGTCTTAATCAACCTTTTCCACACACATATAAATTATAAATGGTACTCATCACTCTATCCATTTCAGCAAATGACGTTTTGTGAAGGCCTCTCCTGTTGCTTTGGTGCTTGTCAACACGCACTTGCACCCCCTGCTGGTAAAGCCGACTAACAGCAGATGGAGAGTGTGCTATTGCTATTCAGGGCCCAAGCCTGAAAGGCGCAGAGCCCTTATTGTTTTCCTTCCGATTATTTTCAGGGCCCAAGCCCTGAAAGGCGCAGAGCCCTATTGTTAGGGCCCAAGCCCTGAAAGGGCGCAGAGCCCTATTGTTTTTCCTCCGATTATTATTAGGGCCCAAGCCCTGAAAGGGCGCAGAGCCCTATTGTTTTCCTTCCGATTATTTTATTTTTTTTTATTTATTTATTTATTTATTTTTTTTTTTTCTTTTTTTAGCGACTATTCGGGCACTTTTGGGGCCCTTAACATGCTCGAAAACTCTTGAAACTTTGCACACGGGGTCAGAACCGCGCGGCCATCAGAGCCGGGCTGAAGCTGGTACCCGGGCGTGGCAGGGCGGCTCGTCAGCGCCCCCTGGAATGGGGTCCGAACACCTGGTCCATAACTCAAACACACTTGCATGTAATAATATGAAACTCGGTACACATGTCGATAGCAGAATTTCATCTATACCTCGCGTTCTTGCTTTTCACCCCAGCCCAACAGGAAGTCGGCTATTGAGGTTTTTTTGTAAAACACACGCAATGAACTTTTAAATACTCCTCCTAGAGCTCTGATCCAAATTCGACGAAACTCGGTCAGCGTGAAGTCAAGACATTGAGGATGAAAGTTTGTGTGGGGATTTTTGATATCTCGAACGGTTTGGCCGTGGCGAGGAAACGAAATTATGGCGAGAAACGTGAAACAGGAAGTGTGTCATAACTTCAGCATACATTAACTGATCTGGATGAAACTTCAGCAGTGCGTTCGCTGTAAGAGGACGATCACATGGATGTGACTATTGTGAGTCAAGTTATAGCGCCACCAACTGGCAGCAGGAAGTGTGTCACTTTCAAAATGCTTTGAAATCACCCTCTTATTTTTACCCGATTTGCTTCAAACTTCATCTGTATAATGTACATACACGGCAGATGAAGACCTATGAATGGATTCTTGATATCTTTGAAACTGTTGCCGTGGCGACGCATCAAACTTTACCATTCTTTTAGGATGCATTCTTTTAGGGATTCGAACATTTGTCCATAAATCAAAACACACGTGCATGGATTAATATGAAACTCGGTACACTCATAGATCACATCAGGCCAAACAACTTTCGTGCTCTAAGTTTTACGACAGTTCAAACGGAAGTCGGGAATTATGTTTTTTTTTTTTAAATAATTGTCCTAGAAAAACATCAAATTACAACCCATGCTGTTACCAATCACCACCAAACTCGGTGTGCATGAAGTCAAGACATTGAGGATGCTATATTCCGGACGGATTTTTGATATCTCGAACGGTTTGGCCGTGGCGGATTTTTTTGACTAAAAAAGGACACATAAAGTGTGTTATAACTTGGTTAGTTTTACTGACAGTTACAAAACTTGCCGTGTATATTGTTCTATTCAAGCCAAACAACTTTCTAATTAACAATAATAAGCTCAAACCCACAGAAAGTCAGATATTGTAGTTTGAATATGATCATGCTCTTTCTAAACCTAGGCCTGTCACACAGTCTGTGTGTGTGTGTGTGTGTGAGGGGGAGGGGGCTTAATCATTTCACTGTGTGTCTGGCCTGCTAAAGTAAATACATTTCTTAAGCCTGGTATTTTTTACATAAGTTTTTATTTTTATTTTTTTTATAAGTAAAGGCATATAACCTGTTTAATTTGTAGTGCATTGACAATAGTTTTATATAATTAGTGTATTAATTAAATTAACTTGGTCCATAAATCAAAAAAGTAAGTAAATAAATCAAAAAGGAAGTGTGTTAAAACTTCTGCATACATTAACTGATCTTGATGAAACTTCAGCAGTGTGTTCGTTGTAAGAGGTCAGTCACATAGATGTGAGTCAAATATATAGCGCCACCAACTGGCAGCAGAAAGTGTTTCACTTTCAAAATGCTTTGAAATCGCACTCTTACTTTTACCCGATTTGCTTCAAATGTAAACACACGCCAGATGAAGAGCTGTGAAAGCATTATTCAATATCTAAGATAATGTTGCCATAGCAACGCATCAAACTTTAACATTCCTTTTTTTTGATGATTTTGAGTCTCTTAGCGGCTTTTGGGGCCCTTAATGGGTTTGAAAACTCTTGAAACTTTGCACACAGGTCAGATCCCACAGCCATCAGAGCCGGGCTGAAGATGGTACCCGGGTGTGGCAAGGGGGCTAGACAGCGCCCCCTGGAACGGGGTCCAAAAACTTGGTCCATAAATCAAACACGCTTGCATGTAATAATATGAAACTCAGTACACATGTTGATCTCATCGTTTCATATATTCATATATTCTCCTCAAGCCGGACAACTTTCTAATTTACACTCATGAGCTAGGACCCACAGAAAGTCAGATATTTTGGTTTGAAAATGTTGAGTGTCTCTCTGAGCCTACACTTCTGTATGGCAAGCCCTTTTAACATTTAAAAGCTAAGTTTGACTATTCGTAATTAACATTGTAGATATCAACAACGTCTTTCTAGTCGTAATTACATTTTGGATAGTTTGTATTATCATTTAAGATATCTGTAACGTAATTGTGACTAGTCGAAACGACAGATAGAGTATGGCAAACCGTTTTAACATTTAATCATTTTAACCTACTAGTCTCTATTTTCATGCTACTAGTACTTATTTTTTAGATACTAGT
>JAQIUQ010000782.1:0-7500 GCA_030378365.1 Hybognathus amarus | reverse complement strand
AATATTAATTAATTGAATGTTGTTTACTAATGTCATTAACAGGTTATGTTAACAGGATGCTGCACATTAGTGGTGGTTGAGGAGATTCCCCTTCCCCCTATATAAAGCACTTTGAGTGCAGAGAAAAGCACTATATAAATGTAATGAATTATTATTATTATTATTAATGTAGTTAACTAGACTTGAATAAATGGAACCTTATTGAAAATGTATGTCTATTGAGTTCAGTTTAGAATAGATCAGTTGTTTTAACCATTCATTAAAGTGAATCGGTTCAAATGAGTCATTAGTTCGCGAATCGGACGTTTCATTAACGGACCACGCCATACCCGCTGTGTGATTATCCAGGCAGGTTAGGACATCGCACAAGATTTGTGTCAACACAGAAAACATTTCATCACTGGATCGCTTTTTTTTATTGAAAGTGTGGTTTATGTAATGTCATCTCTGAATGTGTGGAACAGCAATTCACAACCAGTGGTAGTTCAGAAAAAAGGTCTTCCGACCTTTTACCGTCATGTATTCTCAAAGATATTCAGTCAACTCAATTCATTGATATGCTCGAGCACGGGAGAGCAAGGGAGTTTGAAGACGGTGAGAGTGCACGCGTGACCGGGACTTTCACTCTCTCAGTTAAACGAGCGCAGAAGTCACTCATCGTCATCTACATCATTCACCGGTCAAGTTTGGCGGGACAAAAATGCGCTTTACTAAGGCTGACAGAAAACAGAGCGCAAGTTCCAGTCTTCTTGCGCTTGATGTTTAAACTGACAGGACTTGCAAATTGATAAACTCTCACTATGATGGACGGTTAAACTTTGCATTTAATCCGCGAATCACAAGCGTTACGGGCCGGGGAGCTGCTGGCACGCAGCCTAATGATCACGAATCACGGATTAATCGATCCCTAGTGACATCGCACATTCTTGCGATGTGACTATCGTGGATGCGCACATCGCGATATCGATGTTAAAGCGATACATCGTGCAGCCCTATTCAGCAGTGTGTTCGTTGTAAGAGGCCGATCACATGGATGTGACTTTTGTGAGTCAAATATATAGCGCCACCAACTGGCAGCAGAAAGTGTTTCACTTTCAAAATGCTTGGAAATCACACTCTTACTTTTACCCGATTTGCTTCAAACTTCATCTGTATAATGTAAACACACGCCAGTATGAAGAGCTGTGAAAGCATTATTCAATATCTAAGATAATGTTGCCATAGCAACGCATCAAACTTTAACATTCCTTTTTTTGATGATTTTGAGTCTCTTAGCGGCTTTTGGGGCCCTTAATGGGTTTGAAAACTCTTGAAACTTTGCACACAGGTCAGATCCCACAGCCATCAGAGCCGGGAAGATGGTACCCGGGTGTGGCAAGGGGGCTGAGACAGCGCCCTGGAACGGGGTCCAAAAACTTGGTCCATAAATCAAAACACGCTTGCATGTAATAATATGAAACTCAGTACACATGTTGATCTCATCGTTTCATATATTCATATATTCTCCTCAAAGCCGGACAACTTTCTAATTTACACTCATGAGCTAGGACCCACAGAAAGTCAGATATTTTGGTTTGAAAATGTTGAGTGTCTCTCTGAGCCTACACTTCTGTATGGCAAGCCCTTTTAACATTTAAAAGCTAAGTTTGACTATTCGTAATTAACATTGTAGATATCAACAACGTCTTTCTAGTCCGTAATTACATTTTGGATAGTTTGTATTATCATTTAAGATATCTGTAACGTAATTGTGACTAGTCGAAACGAACAGATAGAGTATGGCAAACCGTTTTAACATTTAATCATTTTAACCTACTAGTCTCTATTTTCATGCTACTAGTACTTATTTTTAGATACTAGTATCTATTCCATTAAGTACTAGTACTTATTCATTAGCTACTAGTGCTTATTCTTTAGATACTAGTGCCTTTTCTTTAGATACTAGTGTTTATTCTTTAGGTACTAGTACCTTTTTAAAGATACTAGTACTTATTCATTAGACACTAGTCCTTATTTATTAGATACTAGTACTTATTCATTAGATGCTAGTCCTTATTCATTACATACCAATGCTTATTAATTAGTTACTAGTACTTATTCATTAGATACTAGTATCTATTAAATAGATACTAGTACTTATTCATTAGACACTAGTACTTATTTCAATGGTGACTAGTAACTATTCTTTTGTTACTACTAGTCACATTTTTTCCATTGACTTCTATGGTGATCTGTCATTCAGATATTCAACTATTCAGTTCTGACTAGTATGTTAGTAATGTATTCCAATTGTGGAATACATACTAGTATGTATTCCAAAGCAGGGGTTACGTTTTTGCACGTCGTGCAGAATAACCCAAAAGGCACCAAGGTGGCGGTGCCACCGGCTTTATATATATATATATATATATATAGCTATATATACATATATATATAGCATGCACAGATAGCGATGTAGGCCAAAGCTCGGCGGTACCGCCATCCCGGTGCCTTTAGGCACCGGGGTTGCGGTGCCACCCCGGCTTGGGCCCGATCGCTGCCCGCAGCTATATTTATATATATATATATATATATACACACACACACACACACACACACACACACACACACACACACAGATATATATATATTTTTTTTTTTTTCTTCCGATTTTTAGGGCCCAAGCCTGAAAGGGCGCAGAGCCCTATTGTTTTCCTTCCGCATGATTTCAGGGCCCAAGCCCTGAAGGGCGCAGAGCCCTATTGTTTTCCTTCCGATTATTTTATTAGGGCCCTAGAGCCCTGAAAGGGCTTGCAGAGCCCTATTGTTTTCCTTCCATTATTATTCATTAGGGCCCAAGCCCTGAAAAGGCGCAGAGCCCTATTGTTTTCCTTCCGATTATTTTTTTTTTTTTTTTTTTTTTTTTTCTTTTTTTTCTAGCGACTATTCGGGCACTTTTGGGGCCCTTAACATGCTCTGAAACTCTTGAAACTTTGCACACGGGTCAGAACCCGCCCGGCCATCAGAGCCGGGGCTGAAGCTGGTACCCGGGCGTGGCAGGGCGGCCTCGCCAGCGCCCCCTGGAATGGGGTCCGAACACCTGGTCCATAACTCAAACACACTTGCATGTAATAATATGAAACTCGGTACACATGTCGATAGCAGAATTTCATCTATACCTCGTGTTCTCGCTTTTTACCCCAGCCCAACAGGAAGTCGGCTATTGAGGTTTTTTTTGTAAAACACACGCAATGAACTTTTAAATACTCCTCCTAGAGCTCCTGATCCAAATTCTGACGAAACTCGGTCAGCGTAGAAGTCAAGACATTGAGGATGAAAGTTTGTGTGGGGATTTTTCATATCTCGAACGGTTTGGCCGTGGCGAGGAAACGAAACTATGGCGAGAAACGTGAAACAGGAAGTGTGTCATAACTTCAGCATACATTAACTGATCTGGATGAAACTTCAGCAGTGCGTTCGCTGTAAGAGGACGATCACATGGATGTGACTATTGTGAGTCAAGTTATAGCGCCACCAACTGGCAGCAGGAAGTGTGTCACTTTCAAAATGCTTTGAAATCACCCTCTTATTTTTACCCGATTTGCTTCAAACTTCATCTGTATAATGTAAATACACGGCAGATGAAGACCTATGAATGGATTCTTGATATCTTTGAAACTGTTGCCGTGGCGACGCATTAAACTTTACCATTCTTTTAGGATGCATTCTTTTAGGGATTCGAACATTTGTCCATAAATCAAACACACGTGCATGGATTAATATGAAACTCGGTACACTCATAGATCACATCAGGCCAAACAACTTTCGTGCTCTAAGTTTTACGACAGTTCAAACGGAAGTCGGGAATTATGTTTTTTTTTTTTAAATAATTGTCCTAGAAAAACATCAAATTACAACCCATGCTGTTACCAATCACCACCAAACTCGGTGTGCATGAAGTCAAGACATTGAGGATGCTATATTCCGGACGGATTTTTGATATCTCGAACGGTTTGGCCGTGGCGGATTTTTTTGACTAAAAAAGGACACATAAAGTGTGTTATAACTTGGTTAGTTTTACTGACAGTTACAAAACTTGCCGTGTATATTGTTCTATTCAAGCCAAACAACTTTCTAATTAACAATAATAAGCTCAAACCCACAGAAAGTCAGATATTGTAGTTTGAATATGATCATGCTCTTTCTGAGCTCAGGCCTGTCACACAGTCTGTGTGTGTGTGTGATTTGAGTCTTTTGACACACAGTCTCTGTGTGTGTGTGTAGGGGGAGGGGGCTTAATCATTTCACTGTGTGTCTGGCCTGCTAAAGTAAATACATTTCTTAAGCCTGGTATTTTTTAAATAAGTTTTTATTTTTATTTTTTTATAAGTAAAGGCATATAACCTGTTTAATTGTAGTGCATTGACAATAGTTTTATATAATTAGTGTATTAATTAAATTAACTTGGTCCATAAATCAAAAAGTAAGTAAATAAATCAAAAAGGAAGTGTGTTAAAACTTCTGCATACATTAACTGATCTTGATGAAACTTCAGCAGTGTGTTCGTTGTAAGAGGTCGATCACATGGATGTGAGTCAAATATATAGCGCCACCAACTGGCAGCAGAAAGTGTTTCACTTTCAAAATGCTTTGAAATCGCACTCTTACTTTTACCCGATTTGCTTCAAACTTCATGTGTATAATGTAAACACACGCCAGATGAAGAGCTGTGAAAGCATTATTCAATATCTAAGATAATGTTGCCATAGCAACGCATCAAACTTTAACATTCCTTTTTTTTGATGATTTTGAGACTCTTAGCGGCTTTTGGGGCCCTTAACGGGTTTGAAAACTCTTGAAACTTTGCACACAGGTCAGATCCCACAGCCATCAGAGCCGGGCTGAAGATGGTACCCGGGTGTGGCAAGGGGGCTAGACAGCACCCCCTGGAACGGGGTCCAAAAACTTGGTCCATAAATCAAACACGCTTGCATGTAATAATATGAAACTCAGTACACATGTTGATCTCATCGTTTCATATATTCATATATTCTCCTCAAGCCGGACAACTTTCTAATTTACACTCATGAGCTAGGACCCACAGAAAGTCAGATATTTTGGTTTGAAAATGTTGAGTGTCTCTCTGAGCCTACACTTCTGTATGGCAAGCCCTTTTAACATTTAAAAGCTAAGTTTGACTATTCGTAATTAACATTGTAGATATCAACAACGTCTTTCTAGTCGTAATTACATTTTGGATAGTTTGTATTATCATTTAAGATATCTGTAACGTAATTGTGACTAGTCGAAACGACAGATAGAGTATGGCAAGCCGTTTTAACATTTAATCATTTTAACCTACTAGTCTCTATTTTCATGCTACTAGTACTTATTTTTTAGATACTAGTATCTATTCCATTAAGTACTAGTACTTATTCATTAGCTACTAGTGCTTATTCTTTAGATACTAGTGCCTTTTCTTTAGATACTAGTGTTTATTCTTTAGGTACTAGTACCTTTTTAAAGATACTAGTACTTATTCATTAGAAACTAGTCCTTATTTATTAGATACTAGTACTTATTCATTAGATGCTAGTCCTTATTCATTACATACCAATGCTTATTAATTAGTTACTAGTACTTATTCATTAGATACTAGTACCTATTAAATAGATACTAGTACTTATTCATTAGACACTAGTACTTATTTCAATGGTGACTAGTAACTATTCTTTTGTTACTAGTCACATTTTTTCCATTGACTTCTATGGTGATCTGTCATTCAGATATCAACTATTCAGTTCTGACTAGTATGTTAGTATGTATTCAATTGTGGAATACATACTAGTATGTATTCCAAAGCAGGGGTTACGCTTTTGCACGTCGTGCAGAATAACCCTAAAGGCACCAAGGTGGCGGTGCCACCGGCTCTCACACACACACACACACACACACACACACACACACACACACACACACACACACACTATATATATATATATATATACAATAACGCGAGCAGCGATCGAGGGCCAAAGCCGGGCGGTACGCCCGCCATCCCGGTGCCTTTAGGTAACTAAAGGCACCGGGATTGCGGTGCCACCGGCTTGGGCCGCGCAATCGCTGCTCGCAGCTATATTTATATATTCTCTATCTATATATATATATATATATATATATATATATATATATATATATATATATATATATATATATATATATATATATATATATATATATATATATTTATATATATATATATATTTTTTTTTTTTTTTTTTTTTTTTTTTTTTTTTTTTTTTTTTTTTGAGCGACTATTCGGGCACTTTTGGGGCCCTTAACATGCTCGAAAACTCTTGAAACTTTGCACACGGGTCAGAACCCGCGGCCATCAGAGCCGGGCTGAAGCTGGTACCCGGGCGTGGCAGGGCGGCTCGTCAGCGCCCCCTGGAATGGGGTCCGAACACCTGGTCCATAACTCAAACACACTTGCATGTAATAATATGAAACTCGGTACACATGTCGATAGCAGAATTTCATCTATACCTCGCGTTCTGCTTTTTACCCCAGCCCAACAGGAAGTCGGCTATTGAGGTTTTTTTGAAAAACACACGCAATGAACTTTTAAATACTCCTCCTAGAGCTCTGATCCAAATTCGACGAAACTCGGTCAGCGTAGAAGTCAAGACATTGAGGATGAAAGTTTGTGTGGGGATTTTTGATATCTCGAACGGTTTGGCCGTGGCGAGGAAACGAAAACTATGGCGAGAAACGTGAAACAGGAAGTGTGTCATAACTTCAGCATACATTAACTGATCTGGATGAAACTTCAGCAGTGCGTTCGCTGTAAGAGGACGATCACATGGATGTGACTATTGTGAGTCAAAGTTATAGCGCCACCAACTGGCAGCAGGAAGTGTGTCACTTTCAAAATGCTTTGAAATCACCCTCTTGATTTTTACCCGATTTGCTTCAAACTTCATCTGTATAATGTAAATACACGGCAGATGAAGACCTATGAATGGATTCTTGATATCTTTGAAACTGTTGCCGTGGCGACGCATTAAACTTTACCATTCTTTTAGGATGCATTCTTTTAGGGATTCGAACATTTGTCCATAAATCAAACACACGTGCATGGATTAATACTGAAACTCGGTACACTCATAGATCACATCAGGCCAAACAACTTTCGTGCTCTAAGTTTTAACGACAGTTCAAACGGAAGTCGGGAATTATGTTTTTTTTTTTTAATAAATGTCCTAGAAAAACATCAAATTACAACCCATGCTGTTACCAATCACCACCAAACTCGGTGTGCATGAAGTCAAGACATTGAGGATGCTAAATTCCGGATCGGATTTGTGATATCTCTGAACGGTTTGGCCGTGGCGGATTTTTTTGACTAAAAAAGGACACATAAAGTGTGTTATAACTTGGTCAGCTTTACTGACAGTTACAAAACTTGCCGTGTATATTGTTCTATTCAAGCCAAACAACTTTCTAATTAACAATAATAAG
>JAQIUQ010000781.1:0-224351 GCA_030378365.1 Hybognathus amarus | reverse complement strand
GCCCAAGCCCTGAAAAGGCGGATAGCCTATTGTTTTCCATAATGATTTTCTCAGGCCCAGCCTGAAAGGCGACAGAACCCTATTGTTTTCCTTCCGATTATTTTTTTTATTTTTTTTTTATTTTTTTATTTTTCTTTAGTCACCTTATCGGTATTTTGGGGCTCTTACACATGCTCGAGTCTTGAAACTTTGCACACTTGGTCAGACCCCTTGGCCATCAGAGCCGGGGCTGAAGCTGGGCAACCCGGGTCGTGGCAGGGCGGCTCCCCAGCGCCCCCTGGAATGGGGTCGACACCTGGTCCATAACTCAAACACACTTGCATGTAGCAACATGAAACTCGGTACACATGTCGATAGCAGAATTTCATCTTATACCTCGGTTCTTGCTCTCTACCCCAGCCCAACAGGAAGTCGGCTATTGAGGTTTTTTTTTGTAAACACACGCAATGAGACTTTCAAACACTTCCTCCTAGAGCTCTGATCCAAATTCAACGTAAAACCGGCTCAGCTACAAGTTAAGAGACATTGAGGATGAAACTTTGTGTGGGGATTTTCTGATATCTCTAACGGTTTTGGCTGCGAGGAAACGAAACTATGGCGAGAAACGTGAAACAGGAAGTGTGTCATAACTTCAGCATACATTAACTGATCTGGATGAAACTTCAGCAGTGCCTTCGCTGTAGAGGGACCGAAATCACATGGATGTGACTATTGTGAGTCAAAGCTATAGCGCCACCAACTGGCAGCAGGAAGTGTGTCACTTTCAAAATGCTTTGACTGTAATCACCCTCTTATTTTTACCCGTATTTGCTTCAAACTTCATCTGTATAATGTACATACACGGCAGATGAAGACCTATGAATGGATTCTTGATATCTTTGAAACTGTTGCCGTGGCGACGCATCAAACTTTACCATTCTTTTAGGATGCATTCTTTTAGGGATTCGAAACATTTGTCCATAAATCAAACACACGTGCATGGATTAATATGAAACTCGGTACACTCATAGATCACATCAGGCCAAACAACTTTCGTGCTCTAAGTTTTACGACAGTTCAAACGGAAGTCGGGAATTATGTTTTTTTTTTTTAAATAATTGTCCTAGAAAAACATCAAATTACAACCCATGCTGTTACCAAATCACCACCAAACTCGGTGTGCATGAAGTCAAGACATTGAGGATGCTATATTCCGGACGGATTTTTGATATCTCGAACGGTTTGGCCGTGGCGGATTTTTTTGACTAAAAAAGGACACATAAAGTGTGTTATAACTTGGTTAGTTTTACTGACAGTTACAAAACTTGCCGTGTATATTGTTCTGATTCAAGCCAAACAACTTTCTAATTAACAATAATAAGCTCAAACCCACAGAAAGTCAGATATTGTAGTTTGAATATGATCATGCTCTTTCTGAGCCTAGGCCTGTCACACAGTCTGTGTGTGTGTGTGATTGAGTCTTTCTGACACACAGTCTCTGTGTGTGTGTGTAGGGGGAGGGGGCTTAATAATTTCACTGTGTGTCTGGCCTGCTAAGTAAATACATTTCTTAAGCCTGGTATTTTTTAAATAAGTTTTTGTTTTTATTTTTTTATAAGTAAAGACATATAACCTGTTTAATTGTAGTGCATTGACAATAGTTTTATATAATTAGTGTATTAATTAAATTAACTTGGTCCATAAATCAAAAAGGAAGTGTGTTAAAACTTCTGCATACATTAACTGATCTTGATGAAACTTCAGCAGTGTGTTCGTTGTAAGAGGCCGATCACATGGATGTGACTATTGTGAGTCAAATATATAGCGCCACCAACTGGCAGCAGAAAGTGTTTCACTTGCAAAATGCTTTGAAATCACACTCTTACTTTTACCCGATTTGCTTCAAACTTCATCTGTATAATGTAAACACACGCCAGATGAAGAGCTGTGAAAGCATTATTCAATATCTAAGATAATGTTGCCATAGCAACGCATCAAACTTTAACATTCCTTTTTTTGATGATTTTGAGTCTCTTAGCGGCTTTTGGGGCCCTTAATGGGTTTGAAAACTCTTGAAACTTTGCACACAGGTCAGATCCCACAGCCATCAGAGCCGGGAAGATGGTACCCGGGTGTGGCAAGGGGGCTAGACAGCGCCCCCTGGAACGGGGTCCAAAAACTTGGTCCATAAATCAAACACGCTTGCATGTAATAATATGAAACTCAGTACACATGTTGATCTCATCGTTTCATATATTCATATATTCTCCTCAAGCCGGACAACTTTCTAATTTACACTCATGAGCTAGGACCCACAGAAAGTCAGATATTTTGGTTTGAAAATGTTGAGTGTCTCTCTGAGCCTACACTTCTGTATGGCAAGCCCTTTTAACATTTAAAAGCTAAGTTTGACTATTCGTAATTAACATTGTAGATATCAACAACGTCTTTCTAGTCGTAATTACATTTTGGATAGTTTGTATTATCATTTAAGATATCTGTAACGTAATTGTGACTAGTCGAAACGACAGATAGAGTATGGCAAGCCGTTTTAACATTTAATCATTTTAACCTACTAGTCTCTATTTTCATGCTACTAGTACTTATTTTTTAGATACTAGTATCTATTCCATTAAGTACTAGTACTTATTCATTAGCTACTAGTGCTTATTCTTTAGATACTAGTGCCTTTTCTTTAGATACTAGTGTTTATTCTTTAGGTACTAGTACCTTTTTAAAGATACTAGTACTTATTCATTAGACACTAGTCCTTATTTATTAGATACTAGTACTTATTCATTAGATGCTAGTCCTTATTCATTACATACCAATGCTTATTAATTAGTTACTAGTACTTATTCATTAGATGCTAGTACCTATTAAATAGATACTAGTACTTATTCATTAGACACTAGTACTTATTTCAATGGTGACTAGTAACTATTCTTTTGTTACTAGTCACATTTTTTCCAGTGACTTCTATGGTGATCTGTCATTCAGATATCAACTATTCAGTTCTGACTAGTATGTTAGTATGTATTCCAATTGTGGAATACATACTAGTATGTATTCCAAAAGCAGGGGTTACGCTTTTGCACGTCGTGCAGAATAACCCTAAGGCACCAAGGTGGCGGTGCCACCGGCTTTATATATATATATACACACACACACACACACACACACACACACACACACATAATATAAGCTGCGAGCAGCGATGAGGGCCAAAGCCGGCGGTACCGCCATCCCGGTGCCTTTAGGCACCGGGGTTGCGGTGCCACCGGCTTGGGCCCGCAATCGCTGCTCGCAGCTATATTTAGGGCCCAAGCCCTGAAAGGGCGCAGAGCCCTATTGTTTTCCTTCCGATTATTTTTTATTTTTTTTTTTTTCTTTTTTTTCAGGCGACTATTCGGGCACTTTTGGGGCCCTTAACATGCTCGAAAACTCTTGAAACTTTGCACACGGGTCAGAACCCGCGGCCATCAGAGCCGGGCTGAAGCTGGTACCCGGGCGTGGCAGGGCGGCTCGTCAGCGCCCCCTGGAATGGGGTCCGAACACCTGGTCCATAACTCAAACACACTTGCATGTAATAATATGAAACTCGGTACACATGTCGATAGCAGAATTTCATCTATACCTCGCGTTCTTGCTTTTTACCCCAGCCCAACAGGAAGTCGGCTATTGAGGTTTTTTTGTAAAACACACGCAATGAACTTTTAAATACTCCTCCTAGAGCTCTGATCCAAATTCGACGAAACTCGGTCAGCGTAGAAGTCAAGACATTGAGGATGAAAGTTTGTGTGGGATTTTTGATATCTCGAACGGTTTGGCCGTGGCGAGGAAACGAAACTATGGCGAGAAACGTGAAACAGGAAGTGTGTCATAACTTCAGCATACATTAACTGATCTGGATGAAACTTCAGCAGTGCGTTCGCTGTAAGAGGACGATCACATGGATGTGACTATTGTGAGTCAAAGTTATAGCGCCACCAACTGGCAGCAGGAAGTGTGTCACTTTCAAAATGCTTTGAAATCACCCTCTTATTTTTACCCGATTTGCTTCAAACTTCATCTGTATAATGTACATACACGGCAGATGAAGACCTATGAATGGATTCTTGATATCTTTGAAACTGTTGCCGTGGCGACGCATCAAACTTTACCATTCTTTTAGGATGCATTCTTTTAGGGATTCGAACATTTGTCCATAAATCAAACACACGTGCATGGATTAATATGAAACTCGGTACACTCATAGATCACATCAGGCCAAACAACTTTCGTGCTCTAAGTTTTACGACAGTTCAAACGGAAGTCGGGAATTATGTTTTTTTTTTTAAATAATTGTCCTAGAAAAACATCAAATTACAACCCATGCTGTTACCAATCACCACCAAACTCGGTGTGCATGAAGTCAAGACATTGAGGATGCTAAATTCCGGACGGATTTTTGATATCTCGAACGGTTTGGCCGTGGCGGATTTTTTTGACTAAAAAAGGACACATAAAGTGTGTTATAACTTGGTTAGTTTTACTGACAGTTACAAAACTTGCCGTGTATATTGTTCTATTCAAGCCTAACAACTTTCTAATTAACAATAATAAGCTCAAACCCACAGAAAGTCAGATATTGTAGTTTGAATATGATCATGCTCTTTCTAAACCTAGGCCTGTCACACAGTCTGTGTGTGTGTGTGTGTGTGTGTGTGTGTGTAGGGGGAGGGGGCTTAATCATTTCACTGTGTGTCTGGCCTGCTAAAGTAAATACATTTCTTAAGCCTGGTATTTTTTACATAAGTTTTTATTTTTATTTTTTTTATAAGTAAAGGCATATAACCTGTTTAATTGTAGTGCATTGACAATAGTTTTATATAATTAGTGTATTAATTAAATTAACTTGGTCCATAAATCAAAAAGGAAGTGTGTTAAAACTTCTGCATACATTAACTGATCTTGATGAAACTTCAGCAGTGTGTTCGTTGTAAGAGGCCGATCACATGGATGTGACTATTGTGAGTCAAATATATAGCGCCACCAACTGGCAGCAGAAAGTGTTTCACTTTCAAAATGCTTTGAAATCACACTCTTACTTTTACCCGATTTGCTTCAAACTTCATCTGTATAATGTAAACACACGCCAGATGAAGAACTGTGAAAGCATTATTCAATATCTAAGATAATGTTGCCATAGCAACGCATCAAACTTTAACATTCCTTTTTTTTGATGATTTTGAGTCTCTTAGCGGCTTTTGGGGCCCTTAATGGGTTTGAAAACTCTTGAAACTTTGCACACAGGTCAGATCCCACAGCCATCAGAGCCGGGAAGATGGTACCCGGGTGTGGCAAGGGGGCTAGACAGCGCCCCCTGGAACGGGGTCCAAAAACTTGGTCCATAAATCAAACACGCTTGCATGTAATAATATGAAACTCAGTACACATGTTGATCTCATCGTTTCATATATTCATATATTCTCCTCAAGCCGGACAACTTTCTAATTTACACTCATGAGCTAGGACCCACAGAAAGTCAGATATTTTGGTTTGAAAATGTTGAGTGTCTCTCTGAGCCTACACTTCTGTATGGCAAGCCCTTTTAACATTTAAAAGCTAAGTTTGACTATTCGTAATTAACATTGTAGATATCAACAACGTCTTTCTAGTCGTAATTACATTTTGGATAGTTTGTATTATCATTTAAGATATCTGTAACGTAATTGTGACTAGTCGAAACGACAGATAGAGTATGGCAAGCCGTTTTAACATTTAATCATTTTAACCTACTAGTCTCTATTTTCATGCTACTAGTACATATTTTTTAGATACTAGTATCTATTCCATTAAGTACTAGTACTTATTCATTAGCTACTAGTGCTTATTCTTTAGATACTAGTGCCTTTTCTTTAGATACTAGTGTTTATTCTTTAGGTACTAGTACCTTTTTAAAGATACTAGTACTTATTCATTAGACACTAGTCCTTATTTATTAGATACTAGTACTTATTCATTAGATGCTAGTCCTTATTCATTACATACCAATGCTTATTAATTAGTTACTAGTACTTATTCATTATATGCTAGTACCTATTAAATAGATACTAGTACTTATTCATTAGACACTAGTACTTATTTCAATGGTGACTAGTAACTATTCTTTTGTTACTAGTCACATTTTTTCCATTGACTTCTATGGTGATCTGTCATTCAGATATCAACTATTCAGTTCTGACTAGTATGTTAGTATGTATTCCAATTGTGGAATACATACTAGTATGTATTCCAAAGCAGGGGTTACGTTTTTGCACGTCGTGCAGAATAACCCTAAAGGCACCAAGGTGGCGGTGCCACCGGCTTTATATATATATATATATATATACATACATATATACATATATATATATATATATAAATATAGCTGCGAGCAGCGATGGAGGGCCAAAGCCGGCGGTCACGCCAATCGCTGCTCGCAGCTATATTTTTTTTTTTATTTTTCTAGCGACTATATCGGGCACTTTTGGGGCCCTTAACATGCTCGAAAACTCTTGAAACTTTGCACACGGGCTCGCAGCTTTCGCTGCTCGCAGCTGTATTTGTGTTTGACATTTTAATGGCTGAGATGAGAAGGCTTACCTTTATACTGGGCTTTCTTTTTATTTTGTTGCTTTCTCTGTTTTTCGTCCCTGTGGACCAGAGGGTTTATAGCGCTTCCGATCAACAAGCCAGCAGCTGAGCACTTGCCTAACGTAACGTAACACAACCCAACCCCCCGGAAAAGACAATAATCATCAATTCAATCTAATAATCAGTATTTAAGTAAGTAATTCAATGTGTAGCTGAGGGGCGCCTTAGGATGCTCATGTTTAATAAAAATGGGTAACACTTTACAATAAGTAGTTCAGTAGTTAACATTAGTTAATGTATTTACTAACATGAACTAATCATGAGCAATACATTTGTTACTGCATTTGTTCATCTTTGTTAATGTTAGTTCATGAAAATACAGCTGTTCATTGTTTGTTCATGTTAGTTCGCGGTGCATTAACTAATGTTAACAAGATTTTAATCAAGTATTAGTAAATGTCGAAAATAACATTAACAAAGATTAACAAATGCTGTATATGTGCTAGTCATTATTAGTTCATATTACCTAATCTAGTTAACTAATGTTAACTAACGAACCTTATTGTAAAGTGTTACCAAAAAATGTTTTCGCTTCTCATTCTAACTCTGATTTTTGATTAATGGGGAGTAGGAGAGAATGAAGCAAGTCAAGGGCGACACTGAGAGTGCGCGCCCGCGTGCCCCCAACACATTTGGGCGCCCTAGGCAACCGCCTAGTTTGCCTATAGCAATCGCCGGCCCTGATTATAGATATTCTTATAAATCAAGAAAAAAGCATTTATAACTGTATTTATAAACTGCTTATTAATGACTATTAATGCTTTATAAAAGAGATTTAACTGTTTACTCATGCATAACAAATGATTAATAGCTTGCAGTTATTATAAAGTGTTACCAAAAAATGTAATCATTTTCTCTGGCATTTCTTTCTTTTTGCTGTATCGGAAACGTACCGAACGGTACCGAACCGAACTGTGACACAAGTGTATCGTATTGAACCGAACCGTGAATTTTGTGAACCGTTACACCCCTAGTCATAAAGTACATATACTGTACATGAAAAATACAATTATAAAATTAGTACATATACAAATTCAGGTCCAAAATGTTTGTACGCGTTTGTCATAGACACGAAATAGCATAACTAAGTTGCTATAAAGCCAGCGCTGGCATTTGATAAAACTAAAACATTAGTTCTAAAATTACAGTATAGTATTCTGAAAATACATTTAAAATGATTAAGTCTTAGCCTACTTACAGATTGTGGCCCAACAACTGCTGCCTCTGGTTTTAAAGTTGGAACTGCTTCATGTTTTAGTAACAGTTTCTTGTTGAATCCTGTGTTGAATTTGTTGAGATCCGGGAAGCTGTCTTCCATAAAATGTGCAGCACAGAGAGCTAAATTACGATTTACATTTTCAGGAACATAATCCAACATATCCATAATCCATAAATTGTATACATTGTTGTCGAAGTACAGCGTCCGTCGGAAGCACGAATACAGAAGACCTGACAGCTGGGTGAACATAACACACTCGACAAGCCACAGAAATATGGCCATGCCCTTTTTTGCAAATTCCGGAGGGAGGGTTGATGTAAATGTATGTGTTAGTGATGTCTAAAACCCAGCTGTAGTCCCAATAGAGTCGTTTTTGTAGGCATTAAACCTCCTGATTTATAAAAGACAATATCTCTGCTTACATTAAACTTTCAGCGCTGCAACTTTGCAGATACTATTCATGCACCAACAGCAACATTACACACTATTTAAAATGAAAAAAGTGAAATCGCAATCAATCCCCCCTTTAAGAATCAAGTTGACGGAGCTCTAAACTCAAACCACGCGAACAGCAACAACACAAAGTGACGAAAATCATGACGTAGTGTGATTTTAAACAATTTACAGTTTTTCATTGTATATGGTAAGGTATATCTTATCTGGTCAACCAGTTAACACCTGTTGTTTTTTAAACAGGGACAAATGAGCCATTAGCAAGAAGTTCACATACAAAGTATCTTAAATTAAATTAATCAAATTACATTTTCATGTAACATTATTGTTCTGTATTTTCCCAGTCAAATAAACAAATAACTAAACAATAATAGGTTTTATTACACTTTTACCTTTGTTTAAATAATTATTTTCATGATTCTGGTATTCCTCTCTTACACTCTTCCTCCCTCTTCTGGTCACACCCATTATCACATCTTTTTACACACACATTCACACTCATCATCTAATTCTTTTCCAGCTGTCTCTCAATATCCCATCTCTCAAATCCCTCTCCTCCTCAGCTGTTTCCCACTTTCTCTGATTCTACTCCCTATTTCTAGGCTTTCCTTTTCCTTTGTTCTTTGTCAGATTATTGCCAAATGCTACATACCTGTCTGCCCATTGTTCCAGCCTTGTTGAATCCTGTCCTGTCCTGTCTTGTCTGAAGTCTGCATTATTCTGATGATATTGTTTCCTCACCTCTGCTTTATACCTAACCTCAGCGAACATGAGTGGTCCTCGATTTGGCGTTCCTGTGCCCTCTACGGACCCAGCCTGTCACATCCATCTGGGATAGCTGTTTCGGCTAAGACCATGTATTTCTGTTTCTTTATTGAGAGACTTTCTGTTACCTTTGCGCCTTGGGGCCACCTGTGTTTTCTCTCCTGAACTGTTGTTCTTCAATTAAACATTGTCAACTCACCTTTGCTTTTGGATATAATTCAGAATGATCTGAATAGTTCTGGACCGCAGTTCCCTTCAGTTGGCACTCAAGATACAGGGAGCAATGCTGGATCGACATGAGGATGAATTGGCCGACGCACATCATGCCATGGATTCTCTCGCAGCCTGCATGTCAAATATTTCCCTGCAGCTTCATCACCTCTGAGTTGATTCTTCTCCGTCAAGAGGTCATGATGCTCCTGAACCATGAATGAACAATGCGGATTGTTCATTCATGTTATTCCGGTGAGCCCAAAGATTGTCGATCTCTTTTAACCCAGTGTGAAGTTGTCTTTTCACTACAGACTACCACGTATGCTAATGACCGCACTTGCATCACCTTCGTCATCTTGTTGCTGCCTGGCCGTGCACGAGAGAGGGGAACTGCTCTCTGGAATTCAGAGGCCGATTGTCTCAGCCGTTATTCCTTCTTCAAAGAGATGTTGGGTGTCTTTGACCGCTCTGCTTGGAGCGGAGGCTTCGGGACTTCTGTCTACGCTTTTCCAAGGGAGGAGGTCAGCAGCATATTTTTCAATTGAATTTCGTACCTTATCTGCTTCCTGTGACAAGAATGAGCGAGCTCTGGTAGCCGTTTTCTCAAGGGGCTCAACGGCGACATAAAGGATGAGATCCTAGCCTGCGAGACCCTCACTCGAGTGGATTCCCTTATCGACATGGCCATTCAGGTGGAGTAGCGTTTCGAGGTTCGGCGCCACAGCCGTGGTATTGACAGGGCTTTTCTCTCCACTCCTGTGCCCTCCTCAACACTGCCATCCACTGCTGAGACTGAGCCCATGCAGCTGGGAGGTCTACAAATCTCCGCAGCCGAGCACCAACGCCACATCACGGCTCACCTGTGCATGTACTGCGGATCTGCCTCTCATCTCATCACCACCTGCCCTGTAAAAGCCAGGGCTTACCAGTAGAGAGAGGGTGAGCGCTTTAACCCTAGACCCTTCGCCATGCACAAGCACTACTTTCTCTGCACTCTTCCACTGTCCAGGTTTTTCCATCTCATGTTTGGTCTTGATTGATTCTGGGGCCGAAGGAAATTTTGTTCATGAGACTTGAGCTTGAGAACAGGAGATTCCCCTCACTGATCTTAAAGACTTCACCCCTGTCCACGCCGTCTATGGTAGTATCCTCTCTAGATTGCGCATTGCCACTGCCCCGGCGAGTCTCACCGTCTCTGGCAATCATCAAGAGACTATTTCTTTTCTAGTTATGCATTACCCTTTTAATCATGTTGTTTTAGGTCATCCCTGGTTAGTTGAGCATAACCCCCAGATAAATTAGTCTAATGGCTCCATTCTTTCTTGGAGTTTGTCATGTTAAATGTTTGATGTCTGCTGTCCCTCCTGTCTCTTCTGTTTCTGATTTTCAGGAGGAGCCTGGTCCCGGAGGAGTACCATGATCTTTGAGCGGGCTTTAATCGTTCCAGGGCCACCTCTCTCCCTCCCCATCGACTGTATGACTGTAGTATCAACCTCCTTTCCAGCACTACTCTTCCCCGTGAAAGACTTTATTCTCTCTCTGTCCCAGAATGTGAGGCTCTTGAGAAGTATCTGTCTGACTCACTCAACACAGGTAATATTGTTCTTTCTTCCTCCCCTGCCGGTGCAGGTTTTTTCTTCGTAAAAAAAGAAAGATGGTTCATTACGCCCCTGCATAGATTATCAAAGTTTAAATGCCCTTCAACGTTTTTTAGGTTTGCAAATTTTATTGTTGGTTTATCTGCAACTTCAGCCAGATAGATGCGCCTATATCAGCCCTTACATCTTCCCAGGTCCGATTTTCCTGGACTGAAGAGGCTCAAACCGCTTTTAATTGTCTCAAATCCCTTTTTCGTCTGCTCCTAACTTAAGAACACCTGACGTCTGCAGACAGTTCATAGTTGAAGTTGACGCATCTGAGGTGGGCGTGGGAGTTGTCCTCTCCAACGCTCATCCTCTAATAAGAAGATTCACTCCTGCACTTACTTACTGCACCGCCTTTCACCCACCGAACGCAATTATGATGTAGGTAACCACAAATTATTGGTAATGGCGTCACTAGCTTGAGGGCACCTCTGTTGCATTCATTGTCTGGACAGACCATAGAAATTTAAAGTACATTCGTTCCGCTAAGAGACTCTGTGCTCGTCAGACTCGTTGGGCACTTTTCTTCACGCATTTTGATTTTTCGATTGTCCTACCGTCCCGTGTCTAAGAACCTCAAACCGGATGCTCTTTCATGACAATAAGGATCCCCAGAAGGAGATCCTTTCTCAGGGCATGGTAGTGGGTAAAGCTGTTTGTGGAATTGAATGTTTAGTCAAGCGCTAATCTTCGGCGCATACACCCTGTCTTATACGTGTCCTGTATAAAGCCCCCCCCCCCCCATATATATATATATATATTAGGGCTGTCAGTTAAACGCGTTATTAACGACGTTAACGCAAACCCATTTTATCTGCGTTAATTTTTTTTATCGCGCGATTAACAGTCTTTTTGTCCTAGCAAACTTTGTAGTTTTTTCACATACTTTTGCAACTGGACGCGGCATGCGTCCTGATCCATTTCAGCGTCTCGCGCTCGTTATCCACTCAAAGCCGTCTCGCAAGCCGAAATGAGTGTGTGCGGTGTGCCTGTTGTTTTGTTTCCGGTCTAGCTAGATCCGCTTGCGCTTTGGTTCGAAGAAGCAACGAAACGTCCTCCGCGCGGCGCAAGCCATTGAAATGAATGAGTTTCAGAGCGCAGCGCTGAGGCCGTTTTGTGCCGCACACACTCGTTTCAGCTTGCGAGCCGGCCAAATAGTAACGTTATGTTTTGAGTGGATGACGAGCGCGAGACGCCGAAATGGATGCCAATGAGATTCTGAATGTAAAGTTTACTTTTAAAAAGTTGCCAAATTGTCCCATTGACAAGACCAAAGCGATCTGTATGTTTTGTCATTATGAACTGATTTATAAAGTAAATTCTGCGCAGGTTCTGGCGTTCTGGCGTACAAACGGTTTTATAAATCTGAAAACTTTTGTGCCTACGCAAATTCTGCCTTATGTGCGTACGCACACTTTAAGGATGAAATCTACGCAAAGTTTTATACATGAGGCCCCTAAGGAGAGAAGCTGGATTCCATCCCGGGACATCCTGGACCGCACACTGATCGATGACTTCTACCGCTCCGGCCAGTCCTCCTCCATTGGGCCAGGCTCTCCTTGAGTGGTACTGTCATGATTCTGTTATTCCTCACTTACACTTTTCTGATCACACCAGTTATCACATCCTTTTACACACACACACACATTCACACTCATTATCTCATTCTCCTCCAGCCGTCTCTCATTATCCCATCTCTCTACTCCCTCTTCTCCCCACTTTCTCTGATTCTACTCCCTACTCCCTATTTCTAGGCTTTCCTTTTCCTTTGTTCTTTGTCAGATTATTGCCAAATGCTACATACCTGTCTGCCCGTTGTTCCAGTCGTGTTGAATCCTGTCTTGTCTTCTCTGAATTATTCTGATGATTTTGTTTCCTCGCCTCTGCTTTATCCAACCTCACCGAACGTAAGTTATCCTCGGTTTGGCATTCCCGTGCCCTCTATGGACCCAGCCTGTCTCATCCCTCTGGGATACCTGTTCCGGCTAACACTGTGTATTTCTGTTCCTTTATTGAGAGACTTTCTGTTACCTTTGCCAGTGATCTTCATCTGTTGGATTTTTGCGGCCACGTTATCTCTCCTGATCTGTTGTAATTCAATTAAACATTGTCAACTCACCTTTGCTTTTGGGTCCTTTCTCCATACACCTGACAGAATAATCTGAACAGTTATGGACTCAGCGAAGGATAGTTCTCTTTAGTCGGCACTCGAGATCAAGGGAGCCATGCTGGGTCGAACATGAGGATGAACTGGCCGCCGCACATCATGCCATGGATTCTCTTGCAGCACGCACAGAATGAACCTTGCTTTGCAACCTAATGTCTAATTAAAACTCTTCTTTCAGATTTTTTTCTTATTCTGATAAACACATAGATAAAATGACACTTTTTAATATTTCCTTTATATACATATAAACAAAGTATTTGTTTTAAAAAAAAAATGTGCAGCTTTGGTGAGGCTCATGGATCGGAATTACGTGGGAGCCAGTAGGAGCTGAGCTCCCATAGAGAGAGGATGAGCTCCCATGAAAGCAGTAAAATCATACACCTGTGGGGGTCTCTAAAAATCATCAGCACCATTATTTTAAATTACAAATAAAGCACTTTTTCCTTCAATATATTCCTTCAATGTTTATGTTAACCCCAGATTGAAAGCTGCCAATACGATCGCACGTACGATCGGTCACACCAGTGTGATTAGAACGGTCAGTGCATCAGGTGAACAACTGCTAAATTCAAACGTGCTTTCGCGCTGGCACTGAGCCAGAGACAGACGCGCTCAGTGCTGCTGTCATGTATGACAACTGTTCTGTGTTTTCAACCACATAATGTTTATTTTAGGTACAGACATTTAAATACACATAAGTAGTACTACCAAAAATATGTTGAGTTTGTAAAATACACACAGATGTCTAGGGAAGCGGCAATAATAATCCTTTCCATTAACGTTATGTTACAATAAGACATGTTTTCATATCAGATACACATTGTGTAAGTAGCTTTACATTTTACTCTATTCTTCTCCCAGTTCACCGGCCACTTACTTCCACGTATTTCGTGAGAAGTGGAGGAATTGACGTGTTGTAAAATAACATGGCGCTGCCCATCGCACATAAAGCTCAACTTAACGCAATCGTTATAAATGTGTTTAAATAACAAAACACATATTGCACATATTTGACACTCGGAATATCAGTGTTTCATGTTATAGCTAATACATTTGTGAATATTTTGTATCAAAAAGAAAAAATTACATAAAAACAGATCACCATTAAAGTGCTGTGTTGTGGTTGCGCTGTGTAATGTGACAAGCAATGACGCGTCACCATGGAAACATTAAAGTGACAAGTTCTAAATAATAGTCACCTAGAACAGGGGTTCTTAACTCCAGTTCTCGCGACCCACTGCTCTGCACATTGTGCATGTCTCCCTTATTTAACCCACCTGATTCAGATCCTCAGCTCGTTAGGATAGACTCTCTGCTGCGTCCCAATTCGCATAGGCCTACTATCTGTCCTAAATATTATTCGAAAATAGAATTAGTCCCTCCCAAAATGTAGTATGTTGAAATGAGTGTTTCAAAGATACCCGGATGGTCTACTATTTCCGGTCATAATCCGAAGTGTAGATCGGTACACACTCTAACGGCTGATATTGCCCACAAACCATTGCGCGGTGGACGAGGATTCGGTTAGAACTACAAACACGAGTAAAAAGTGTTAAAAAACTACAGACACGGAGGGCACGGCGAGTCCCGCGCTGGTCCCGCGGCTGTGTAGAAAGGTTTAGATAAACAGGTTTGAGTGATTAATTATCAGTATCGAACCGGACGAAAATGAATTTATTCAATGTTGTCCACATTATATTGCTTATGCAGCAGCATTGTGAACGTTTGTAAAGACACGTTTAGCCATTACTTTTTAAATGCATCATTATATTCAAATTGCAAACACGAGAAGAGTATCTGCATGAAAGACCCACGACTGGCAGATGAACATGCTCTGAAACGGTAGGAAATCAAATTAGATAGAATGGAGGATTTTAACTGTGACAAGATGATTGACAGGGCAGTTTACGGTGTCAGGATGCATGCAGCACGCGACAGAGCCATCCGTTAAAGATGACGTGATAGTATGTCCCAAAGCTTGCCTACTCTTTTTGCTGCACGCTCAAAAGTATATACTTTTCTTCACAAAAAGAGTACATACTTTAGGGCGTAGTATAAGTAGGCGAATTGGACGCAGCATCTGTCTATCCTAACGAGCTGAAGATCTGAATCAGGTGTGTTAAATAAGGGAGACATGCACAATATGCAGGGCAGTGGGTCACGAGGACTGGAGTTGAGAACCCCTGGTCTAGGGGAAGATGTTCTAAAATTTGGTTTGAATGATCCTGCCCTGTTCTTGACAGTATGTGTGAATTAAGTGGAATTATCCTCTTTCTGACTTTTTCCATTATTTCACCATGCATGGGCATGTTTTTGGCCATGTTATACCTTGGTTTCTGCTTGTTGTAAAGTAAAAGTGAAATAAATACCAAAGGATAACACTTTGAAGAGCCCATTATTTGCCATGAGCACAACAAAGTCTTACCATCATTAGCAAAAGGGTGATTTAAGGTGGTTTATTTTTGTCGTTTCTCTACTCCTGTATTAATAAATATCGAAATCAAAAGAATCAAGTGCAGTGTTAAGCAATTATTTATCACACACACCACGCCGTGAGTTTCACGTCTTTGTAAATGAAAGTTTTATGCATTTTATAAAGGATTGTTCCTGTGCACCTAAGCAACCATTGTGAAGGTAGGGGGGTTGCAACCACAGAAAATGAAAATTCTCGGGACAGCAGCATCTGTCTAAAAAACAGTCTTAACCATTCTATTTCATCAGAAATTATCTTAAAAAGGGCTTTAATTGTAAAATACTGAACTTGTCCTTTAACCCTCTGGGGTTGTTCGTTTCAGAGTCACACTCGGTGTATTCGGGTCCAAATGGACCCATTCATATTTAAATGGGCGGGATTCATATTTAAAAAAAAATCATGATTTTTTTTTTACTTGTTTTTTATAATATTTTTTCTTTTCTTTTTTGGTGTTTTAAGAAAATTTCTAAAATAAAAAAAATTTTATAATTAGTATTAATGCAATAATTATGACAAAATTTCCCCCCATTGAACATAATAGAACAAATATTTTAAAAAACAATGTTTTGCACTCTTGATGTTTTATAGATTCACCCCTTCACTGTTGTGTGCTTTTTTCAAGATCGTGGCTGATTTGTAGATTGTACGCACAAAAAAACTCAGTATTTTCACATTTTTGCCAATTTCCCATTCATTTTCCATGCGGGTCCATTTGGACCCGAACACCCCAAGTGTGGTGACACACTCCAATTCTTTTTACAACCACTTAGACTATCCCCCCCCCCACACTTTAGGTCACCAACTACATGAGCTAAATGATATATTATTATACGAGTCATTTTATCCATCTATGAGATACTTCACAGTTAAGTTATGTTACTTTTAACAGCATTTTTTTATCATATCAAAATGTATTGCCACTAAAATGTTATAATTATTGTGACCAATTCAGTCAAATGCAGTAAATTACTTTCTTTCTGATTTCATTATTTACTTTCATTATTGACACACATGGCGACAGCAGCTTTATTAGCAGCGTCTGTCACTTTGAGACGTCAGAGTCGGATTCAAGTGCACTGTGCAAAACCGCTTCAAGTTCACATGGTCTCAAAACGAATATTTGCAAAATGAATTCTCTCCCGCTGCTCACTGTGCCTGAGCAGTTTGAAATAATTTGTATCCAAACCACAATGTTTAAAAACGCGTTTAAATGATAAACTTACATCATGATGGCGCAGCAAAATTTAAATATTTCTACCGGATATAGGCCTATTATCGCCAGCCCTTTAGGCGAATATAGAGTTTAATCAAATACAAAAAGCAAAATTATACATCCATCAAGTTTATATTTAAACTTACCGAAAGTTTGTGGGGTCGATGATGACGCTGTGTTTTAAGAATAGACTAGATTAGAATGAAGTGAAGAGTAAAGGCGATTTATTGGTTGATGCATATTCTAATAAGGCGCAGGCAGCCATCTATAGGCCAATGTGCAGCAGCAGGTCGATCGTTCATAAGTTAAATATAGAATAAATGTATTTGTCATATCAAATTAAAACCTGACGTTTCAATTTACCATGCCCTGCTGCCCACGGGGGTTTGATTGACAGGTGGCCTGGCCAAGGCAAAGTGCCACTAAATAACAGGGCTAATTTGTGGGAGGCATTGCATGGTAAGGCTTTGGTAATCAGACGGCTTGCAGTATCTGCTCCACAGCCAATCACGGGCCCGGGGCTTTAGCCCCGCCTAGCCCTATGGTTAATGCGGCCGTGCTCAGAGGACATGAGTGTCACCGGGTGTAAGAAATCTCTTACATCGGTCAGCACACTTCCTGAAGCATTTGTCAGAAGCCACAATTTCTCGCAGTATCAGCAAAACAGTCCATTGAAGACAAAAAGAGGATGACATTTTTCTCTAGACACCCTTTTATCAGGATTCTCAAGTCTCAGGCATTGGCCGTGAGACACACGCAATTCTACCAGTTTACATGCTCACACGCCACATCGGGTATTTCTCACGACCGCGTCGCTTCCATTATGAGCGCGCAAACCGCGCGCCTCCATTTCAAATAATGAACTTGAGCGCGCAAAAGACGCGATATGTGAACGGGCAACATAGACTCGCAAACACACAGAAGTTGACGGAACATTCTCCTCGTTACTAGGTAACTAACAACATCGCGCGAACACACATCGTGATGGAGAAGGGAAGAAAGCTTGTCTAACATTTTTAGCCTAGAACATTTAATATATAGCCCATCGCATACATTATTATTATTGATGCAGTCAAAAACTACAACTACTTTGCAACCAGGCCAGAAGCTTTGGCTCAGTTTGGCTTGCTTATATTACCTGAATATTTAAGGGAAATGTTCGTGGGTTATATGGGAAGAAATGAATGTATTCCTTCATTTTATTTTAAATGATTTATTATACTGTATCAATAAGCTTTCTAGTTACATTAAGGGTATATGTATTAAAGCAGAGTGCTTTTTATATCCTGTCAAAATACATTAATTATTGCCATTGTTTTTGTATTTTTCAAAGATGTCAGGGAAAAAGCAAAAAGATATTTGTGTAAACACACATCTTAATATTATAATATGCCCATTTGTTCACAATGTCCCACCACACAATAAATCATTATACCACCCAGATAGCAACAAAGTCTGGGCCAAGTCTGGCTTACATAAGGTACTTCTGGCTTAATTCTGGCACTGTTTTTTTCACACTCTTTTGTCAAACAGCACTAGGCTAAGCTCTGGCTGGAGTCTGGCTAACCAAATGAAACAAAAATCAAATTGTATCTGTTTGGCTAAGCTCTGGCTTGAGTTCGGTCTGCCAGAATAAGGAAATATTTGGCTGAGATCTGGTTGGGTTTTGGTTGGCTGAGCAAATAAAATATCTCATGAATGTGCTGTACTGTAAAATAGCTGTATAAGATGTGATGTTAAATTGGTTCATATTTTAGACATCATTATAATGCAACCTCATAAATAGGGCTAATTTTGTCAAAAATAATAAAATGAAATATGTTTGTTATAGCCCTAGTTAAAAATACCTATAGATATGTATTAAGTAGGCAGGTTTTAAAGGAAAGAAGCCTTGATGATTATATTGGCAAGATTGTTTTAATGGGGGGTTAAGGAGGTGATAATGTGCAGAATGAAAAAAAAAGATGTTTGCAAAATGACTGAAGACAAAGAAATGGTTCAGTCGGCAGCATCATAAGACAAAAGACTGAATGGGACTTAATGCGTACTTTGTGGTTATCCAAATGGTAATCAATATGCCACACACACACATTTTTTTAAAATCACTTTTTGGGGAATTGAATAGGCTACCATTTGTATAACAACAGATTTACTACAAAAACCCATGGTTAAACTATGATCTTTTGTAGCAAAAAACACCCAAGTTTTTGAGTTTTCACAATTCCTTAACAATGAAAAATGCATATAATCTCCATAAAATAGCCTATACATATTGTAAGTATTTGAAGAAGAAACATTTATATTCTCCACGTAAACCATTGAAATCGGTTAAGAAATAAAACGTGGCTCTGTTTTTAAAAGTGTCCGGGAAATTTGCGTGTTTTAGAGCAGTGTGAGCAAAACACGCGGCAGGTGGCTCGATGCGGCGTCTGTGTTTGCTGAGACAATAACGCAGTTTGCAATGCATCATGGAAATAGTAGTTGATTTCAGGTTGATTTACATATACAGTGTTAAATCCGCTTTGCAAAAAGGAATACTTTTCCCAGAATGCACCCCGTGACACCATCCCGCCTATCAAAGGATCCGGAAGTTGCGTAGCAGCTATTCAGCAACAGTCGCGGTGAAATTCAAATAACTTAGTTGTTCTAACTTCGACAATCACGCTATCTTTTGGAGTTTTAATACATGATCAAGGTAAGTTTATAGTTTTTCACTACCTTAACATATGGATTTTAACCTATAGCGCATTACTAGATTTGATTTTTGGGGGGTTTGTGTGGTTGGATTTTATTTGTTTTTATGTTAGAGAGGAAATAGAAGTGATGCTTGATTTCTGTTTTTCATTGAAAATTAACGTTATAGTGAAGAACATCGGAAGCTGCCTCTTGCTGAACAACAGCTTATCTTCCTGAGGCCACCAAAACAGAAAATAAAGTAAGATTGATTATTTTGTAACGTTAATTCATTAACATAGACCTTTCTTACAGGTCCTTATATATTTGTGCAGTTTAACATATTATAATGCACGTTTCTTTTGAATTGCAGAAAGGGAATTTGTCACTGAATAGTCTTTACATGACCATACCACACTTTCTTAATCAAATTTAGTAATCATTTAAAAAAAATTTACCTTTCCTAAAGATGAAACAGGCACCTAATGGATGAAAATGACACTGATGAGGAGGCTACTGCAGCCATGGCAAGTAAGAAGTTCACAAGACCTCACAGAACATCACAGTCAATTGACGTGGCAACAGAATTCAACTTTACAGTCTCCCGGACAGGCAATACAGTCACCATGGCATCATGAAACACCCAGACCACAAAGAAAAACCCTCTCAAGTGATGACTGATTAATAAGATGTAAGATTTCTTTTAGTGTTTTTTTTTCCTTTATTCTATCATATATTCACTGTTTGTGTAAGGATACTATAACATGTCATAGCAGCAGTGGTGGTGTGGCATGCATGACACATTTACACTTTTGCTTTACTGTTTGTGTTAATTTAATTTATTGCTTGGTTTCTGTTGCTTTTTAGTACGGTGGCTGAGAGGGCTCAACTTGCTGCAACAGAAGAAAACAGATGCAAACAGAACCCCCCCCCCCATAAAATAAGAACATATTTTATCACATGTGCTAAAACACAACCAAATACAGAAACACACTCCAAATGTCCGACCAACAATGCAAATATCTACTGGACAGTGGTGTTTATTGTTTTATTATTATTATTATTATTTATTGTTTGCATTGTATTTGCAGCATGTGTGTTGTGAAACTGATGTCTTGACTTGCTGGTGTTTTTCTTGTTTGCATGTTTTCTTCTGTTGCAGGACTTTGAGGTCTCTTGCCGTTTGCAGAGCGTTTTTGTATTGGGTTGCGCTGAGTATTTGCTGCATGTGTGTTGTCAAACTCACATCAAAATGTTCTCCTAATTTGCTGGTGTTTTTTATTGTTTGCATGTTTTCTCTGTTTCAGTGCATTGAGATCTCTCGGCCAACGTATTTTCGTTCATTTTTGTATCTCATTATTTAAGCATGCCACATACACTTTTTTAAAAAATTGCATAATTGCATTACTTTTTTTGTAACATTTTAATTTATTGCTGTGTTTTTTATTATTCTTGTAATGTGAATAATAGTTATTTTGTTTTGTCTTACTCTAGTATTGGCTTGTCTTTTGTTGTTTTTCTTTTTATCTGGCTGAGATTTTCTTCCTTTCTCAATAAAATATTGTTATTTGCATTTCTGTAGTGTCTTGTTTTTATTATTCCTTGCACAAAATATAAGTATTACACAGGGATTATTTCTGGTTCAGTTTTGGGGACTCTGGTATAATATTGGCCCAGTTATGGCTGTTTTCTGCAGCTTCTGGATAAGATGTGGCTGAGTTCTGGCCTAAAGGTGGTGGCAGTTTGGCTTTTGTCTGGCTGGCATATGGGGATTATGGCGTTGTTTTGGGCCAGTTCTGGATAATATCTGGGTACATTGTAAAGCTCTGGGCGAGTTTTGGTTTGCTCCCGGCATTGATCTGGTTGACTTACGCCAAACAGCACTTGGGCCAACCTTGGGCCGTAATTCCATGCAGTATGTGGGCCAAAATCTCAGCCGAAATTAAGCCAGATCCGGCCCAAAGCCAGTTTGCTATCTGGGCATTTCGACTAGACACATTCAAAATGCAAAAAGATTTGCTTTTCCAAACTGTTTGGAGCAATTTGTTATATTTTTGTATTTTTTGTATATTTTTATTAATATAACATTAAAGAGTAGGCTATATTTGATGTGATGAATTGCTCTGTCATTTATGAGATTTACCAATTGTTATAATTTCAATTTGTGCTGGTTAATTATGAACAATGGCTAAAATTAGGGGGCAGGGATGTGTGGTGGCGGGGCTTAATTCGGGCTCCTCCCCTAACCGCATGTGATCTCACTCCAAGCTTTTGCTAAAACTTGAGAACCCTGACTTTTATACTTCCTGGTTGCACTAGTAGTGATGTCATGGCTGTGTATATATACACTCACCGGCCACTTTATTAGGTACCCCATGCTAGTAACGGGTTGGACCCCCTTTTGCCTTCAGAACTGCCTCAATTCTTCGTGGCATAGATTCAACAAGGTGCTGGAAGCATTCCTCAGGGAGTTTGGTCCATATTGACATGATGGCATCACACAGTTGCCGCAGATTTGTCGGCTGCACATCCATGATGCGATCTCCCGTTCCACCACATCCCAAAGATGCTCTATTGGATTGAGATCGGGTGACTGTGGATTGTCATTGTCATGTTCAAGAAACCAGTCTGAGATGATTCCAGCTTTATGACATGGCGCATTGTCCTGCTGAAAGTTGGATACATTGTGGTCATAAAGGGATGGACATGTTCAGCAACAATACTCAGGTAGGCTGTGGCGTTGCAACAATGCTCAATTGGTACCAAGGGGCACAAAGAGTGCCAAGAAAATATTACCCACACCATGACACCACCACCACCAGCCTGAACCATTGATACAAGGCAGGATGGATCCATGCTTTCATGTTGTAGACGCCAAATTCTGACCCTACCATCCGAATGTCGCAGCAGAAATCGCGACTCATCAGACCAGGCAACGTTTTTCCAATCTTCTATTGTCCAATTTCGATGAGCTTGTGCAAATTGTAGCCTCAGTTTCCTGTTCTTAGCTGAAAGGAGTGGCACCCGGTGTGGTCTTCTGCTGCTGTAGCCCATCTGCCTCAAAGTTCGACGTACTGTGCGTTCAGAGATGCTCTTCTGCCCACCTTGGTTGTAACGGGTGGTTATTTGAGTCACTGTTGCCCTTCTATCAGCTCGAACCAGTCAGGCCATTCTCCTCTGACCTCTGGCATCAACAAGGCATTTCCGCCCACAGAACTGCCGCTCACTGGATGTTTTTTCTTTTTCGGACCATTCTCTGTAAACCCTAGAGATGGTTGTGCGTGAAAATCCCAGTAGATTAGAAGTTTCTGAAATACTCAGACCAGCCCTTCTGGCACCAACAATCATGCCACGTTCAAAGTCACTCAAATCACCTTTCTTCCCCATACTGATGCTCGGTTTGAACTGCAGGAGATTGTCTTGACCATGTCTACATGCCTAAATGCACTGAGTTGCCGCCATGTGATTGGCTGCTTAGAAATTAAGTGTTAACAAGCAGTTGGACAGGTGTACCTAATAAAGTGGCCGGTGAGTGTATATATATATATATATATATATATATATATATATATATATATATATATATATATATATATATATATATATATATATATATATATATATATATATATATGCTGAGGGGTTTCCCAATGTCTCAGGATGGGAAATGCAGTTCATGACCCCTTCAATTTGTTACTTTCTAGTTCGTTTCAACAGGTCTAGTAAAAAGATGACTCATAAATATTTTTGGAACATTTACTCATAAAGATTGTGCATTTTATAAGTGTATATGTGGTAAAGGTCACACTAGAAGATAGTTGATTTGCTATTCAAACTGATATTGCAGCTTTTAGATAAATTTAGCCTCTGTTGGTAGTTTAGAAAGTAATATTTTTAGCTTACCCAACACTTGCATATCCCAATATGTAATATTTATAATGAGACATCAACAAAACACAGCCACCAGTTTTAGAGACAATGCCCAGTCTCTCTCTCTCTCTCTCTCTCTCTGTTTTCTGTTTTTGCTTCTCCACCGCAGTCTTATCTGTTCTGCATGTGCACTAGTCTGATAGAGCCTCAAGCCATGCAGCAAGATAACACAAAATAATTAGTTAACATTCAGCTTACAGAGGGAGAGAGGAGGTTAAGTCTTGGATAAGCACCCACAATGTCTGCAGCTAAATTATTTATACATTTTATCCAAATGCATATATGAGATGAAGCTGTGTGGGAGAGAGCTGGTTAACACGAGAGTGCATGTGTGTGTGTAGTGTACAGACGCAGGCTTTGAGATAAGTGTGGTGAATAATGAAATCCTGACTTCCTAACGTCTGCCTTTAGAAAAAAAATGCACAGAGCCGTCTAATGCAGATACACCTTTCCCTGCAAAACTTCCTCGTTCTCAGTAACCATCTAAAATGATGTCTGCACATGAATAATAGTTCATTTAAATGTTGCTGCAAATGTCCACTGAGATTTGACCAACCAGAAAAGTGGCCCGATCTTTCCTTAAATGTCTAGTATCTCACTTATTAACATTATTTCCTGTAGGGCAACCAGATGTTCATGGTTGTATAAATATTTCAGCTGAAACAGTTTAAAAAATATCCAAAATAAGGAAGGAAAGAACAATGCGGGCTATATAAAAATAGAGGGACCCAGGATTGAGCCCCACAAAAATGTTTTAAGTCTGGGTTTCTCTTTTTAAATCACATCACACACACTCTTATCAGCCGTCAGACTTCCCATCGCCTCTATTCCCAGAATTCCCAGCAAATTTCCCTTAGCACCTGTGCACCGATAAGAGGTTTAATCCTACAAGCGGCAGCCAGAGGCGTGTAGTAATGGAACATGTGGATCTGAGATGTGCACTCTACCAAATTTAGCCTATGTTTTAGCTAGATACACATAACACAATAATCTTTTCAAGCAAAATCATCCTATTAATGCAATAACTCAGATGACAATCTCAACTGTTAACCATGTCATTCTTTTTTTGTGACAGGTAAAAACTGTGCTGCAGTATAAACTGTATTTGACTGTGCTGTATATTTGCACGCAAGTACCATTTAATGACCATGTTTCTTAATACATTTAAGTACATTTTTAAAAAAGTGCACTGTAATAATGTCAAATTAAATGTTTTACTTAAAAGTAGTTATTTAATCATTGTTTTAATAGTCGTGTGCTTTAAAGAAGTACATTTATGTTGATGTGTTGACTAAATTGTAAGTTTATGAAATCCAACCATTACAGACATACAAGTCTGAATAGAAATTGCATTTACGTATATTTCAATTTATAATAAATGATTGTCGGTTACGGTAAGTAGACACAGGAGAGGAAGATGGATGGTGAATAGTGAAATATTGATTACAAAGGTGCAGGGATGAGGTGATCAAGGTAGTGGAGTCCAAAGGTGATCTTGGCAGAGATACAGATGGAAGGAAACTGCTGGAGACAGGGAGATCACTGGAGACAAGAGGAATAGTCCACTAAAACTAGGTCAGACCAGGAACTGTGGTGAGGAGTGTGCCTTTATAGTTGCAGTTATAAGGGTGATGATGAAGTGCAGGTGTGAGTAATTGTGAAAGATATGCAGGTGGGAGCCAAGCAGGGTGATGGGAAATGTAGTGCAGAGGATGGTGACTAGGTTAATATGTTACAGTAGCTAGCAGTGTCCCAATGTGTCCCAGACTCAAACAGAGCTTGACGACGTAGATATGACAAGAGCAACCCATCTGTCTTCTAGTGGCTGTGGCATGAGAAATCTGAATCATTCCCTTCCGAAACATGCAGAGGTGGAGAGTGTGAGTAGGAGCTGTCCATGAGCTAGGAGAAGGAGACAATTTTGCTAGGTATTCTGATTTATTATTTTGTCATTTTGCCTCCATGTTTCCCCACGCGCGCAAGCTTCTTCTCCTGTCCATACAGTAATCTCTGTACTGTGCGACAGAGAGTCGCGTGGGTATGACGCAATCGTTAGCCTACTTTCACTAAAACTGCTTCTACGGGGCCATAACATAAGCTACAAGGTAAAGGTAAAGGAGCATTCTATAAATTTTTGTGTTTCTTTAGAAATAAATTTAGGACAAATGGGGTCTTCAAACGCCTCAGATGTAAAGTTATTCGCTGTCAAAGTGACGCCAAAATGAATGGGAGTCAATGGGAATGCTAACGCAAGTGAAGTTCTGCTACAGTATGGCAGCTCTAACTTCAACTTCCAGTCGATCGATTAACCCCCTTTGGAGCAGCCTTTGAATTGGGACGTTCTTTGTCGCGCGCTGTGAAGTAATCGGCCATTAAATACGGCCAACTGGCCTTCAAATTCATCCTTCGGAGGATGCAGCTTTCACATTGGCACACAACTCCAGACAGTACATTCAGCAATTTTAACCACATTTCAAAGACAATAGAAGTAATTATAAATTAAATATAAATTTGTATTTAAAGCCCTATTTGCACGGGATTAGTATTATCTGGTGACCTGTAGTAATTTGTAATAATTGCGGAGTTTGTCTGTGATCTTAATCCTGTGCAAATCGGCCATGTCTGTAATTTGTAAAGTAATAATTCCCACTGCAATATTTCGCCGAACACCAAGGTCCTGTGATAATATTAGTCCCGTGTCGAATCGACATCTCTGTGATTTGGCCGGATCGTGTATAATTTTTTCAAGGTTTTTGTTTCATCTGCGCCTTTTTATCCATCTTCGTGGAGAATAGAGGCTGAGTTGGAGTGTTTTAATAGTATTTTGGGTGCGGGGTCATATCACTAGTACAACTATACAATTTGCAGAAAGAGAAAGCTGAAAACCATAAGAGCAAAAACAAAAAGAACGATTAGATGGAGATGAATGACATGTTTAGCAGCATACGGTAAGGACAGTTCTTCTGTTTATTATATACAGCTAGACATAATAACGACAAGACATTTCAAAGCTATAGCCTAATGACATCATATCCGGAAGATAAGTCAGTAAATTCGAGTAAAATCACAGGCTTCGCTTATCCTGTGTGAATGCGCCATATCGAAATTCAGATATGGGTGGGTAATTTCAAATTCACATGTGGCCCTCAGGTAATACTAATCCCGTGCGAATAGGGCTTAAGTCCCACTTAAGTGGCCAAAAACATTATAAAGCTAATTTCATATTATTTTAAACTTTATCACATTTTGAATTAATTGCAACTAATTGAGTGTCTGAAACATTACTTTAACCCCTGGGGACTCAAAAACGCGCCTCGCGTTTGTGATCGTTTTTTTGTTTTGTTTTTTCACATAGCTGCACCATAGACTTAAAATACTCCATCATTAATGGTCATATAAATAAAATCAATACATGACTATAAACTATAGAGGGTCTTCTTTTTTTGTGTACACTCTTATTAATATCAAAACCTTGTGTTTTTGTAAAATAAATAAATTTAAACAGGGCGCTTTCAGCTCACTCTGTCTCCGCAAAAATCTTTCTGAAACGCGTCCCAAAAAAGAGCTGTAACTCATTAAATACTTGTCACAGAGACATGAAAGATCTCTCTTTATGAAGCTGAGATTCTCTTCTTTTAAATGAAGTCATTTATATAAAAAGTAACTATTCTCAGTTGATGTAATCTCTATGAAAAGAGAGAGATGTCAGCATTTCCCTTTCACCTCATTACAGCGAATGAGGTGCTAATGTGACCCCGCCCACTGAGAGCGCGTGCTATTCAAACACTAATGTTGAGACAAGCCATGAAAACGCCCACATCAATAAAAAAAAAAACAGTTTATTACGGATCTAACCTCGTCCTAACCTTTTTTCAAAATTGTCTTGCTGTGCAGTGGGAGATCCTGAGGAAAAACTTACCTCAGATACAGTTTCATTTTGAGAACCACGGATTCAGCTAATGCAGTAAGTCATTTATTATAAGTGATTTCTTCTAATCGCGTTAGTGTCTGTATCTGTAAACTGCACAAAGACCGAAATATCAAATGCGTGTCTGATAGGAAGGAATAGACTGATTCATAGACGCGCGCGTTGTGCGTTAATTCACTTTCGCTTTCATTGGAACAAGAATCTCATGTGACATCCACATCTTTACATTAGTAGGATAACATTAGTTATCTGTATAACCGAAAAGAGTGTTTAAATATGATTCGGGTGTGTGAACGGACGTATGAACGAACGTTCATTTAGTTAGACTGTTAGAGTGTATGAAGAGTTCAGATGAGATACTGAAGAGTTCAGATAAAATCCTTTAAGTGCCATTTGAAATTTTCTTCTAGAATGATCATTTTTATCAAGCCTTGTATATTTAAGTTCGAGTAATTTCACTTAAATTGCAAACTGAAGACTACCCAGCTAGCATGTCTAATCGGCCCGAGCTCGGCTGCCTCGCGGCGCTGCACGGCTCAGATCTCGGCATCGGCGTGTGTCAACCGGGCCCGACTCGTGGCCTGCAGCTCGCGCTGGCACATGCATTTTCTTTCCGGCTGTAAGGCACTGGGCCGATTCATGTTCACCGTAACTGGTAACCAGGCTGGCAGCTCGCTCTGGCACGTGCAATTTTTACGGCTATAAAGCACTGGGTCGATTCATGTTCAGCTCGCACATTGTGGTCAACAGAAACAAAATGCCAGCCAACATTTTTTTCTACCGGCCAACATGTTTAAGATAGACTATCCTGTGTTTACTTGGGTTAATGGGATGAAATGGGTAGCCTGAGCTGCGTGTACAACAGCAAAATTTCAAGCATCAACACGCTAAGCGTAGTTTCAATCGAGTTCCCTTAACATTAACTCCTAACTTTCGGATGTTGCTGATGAAATGTTATTATCGATCCGTTTAAACTTTGTTGACATGCTTCCCTCCAGATAAAAGGAAAAGAGAGAATTCAGAATAAAATTTAGAATTATTAATTAGTACAAAAACATCAAATTCTTTAGTACGTCTGAGTAAACGTTGCAATTTAGGTAACGTTAACGTTAATATGAAAGGGAGACCATGAAGTTGGAGACCTTTATGGCGCGAACGAAGCTAACATTGACTAACGTTAGCTGGGATGTTAGCTCTTCTTTGCAACTTGGCAAAGAATTAGTTACTAGGCTAGACGCTATTTTTATTAAATGTAATTTACGTGAATAATATTTCGAGCACAGTCTTTGATCTGTGGAAGAAAATAAAAGTCGAACAAAATGTTAGCTGGATTAAGGCCAATTCAGACAGCACAGACAAACAGCAACAAACATTGTCCTAGAAAGTACACATTTTGATCCTGTAAGAAAATGTTTATTATACTTATGTAAATTTTAACAGAGGAATGATGTGGGACTTGGTGTGTGTGTATAATGCTGAAAGCTGGGTCATTGTCTGTTGCTGAGTGAGATGGCTTTTAATATGAAAATAAACTGAGGACTACGTCCGCCATTTTGTGAACGATGTGACCCGTTTTCACCATAGATGGTTTTCACCGTCATCAATCCGGAAGTCGGCCATTTTGGAGGCACAGAACATAAACAATGCCATTGAACTGAACGGGCTCGCATATTTGGCTGATTATTTCTGCTGAAAAATGGTCGATTTTTGGTCTGTACCTATCGGTTGCATCGGGAAAATACCTTTCGAGTTTTATAGACTGCCAAAAGTTAAAGAGAAGAGTGCAAAAAAACTGATGAAAGAAGGTGTTTGTGGTGAGAGAGGCACAGATCAGCTCATCAGCCACATCACGTGTAAGTTAAATGAAGCTTTGACTATGGCTAAAATGCTAACGTATTAACTATGACTACATTCACACTGCCAAAATATCTTTGTATCCGATTGGAATCTGATCTAAAATGATGCCCACACTATTTATCGCAACTTTTCAGATCCGATTTGTGAGTCCATGCAGCTCTCGGCCCGTACATTTTATGTGGCGCTGAGAGTCGCATACCACCCGAAATCCGATCATTCAGACTGAGGCGTATGTCCTGTTATTACAATAGGATATCAAACCACGTATGGATGCAGCTTGAAACGGATTTCATGTGCTTTTCTGGTTTGTAGTCTTTACCTGGGAACTCTGCGCTGTGCAACTCCCAGCAAAGATTTTGTACAAGTAAGATGCATCACTCTGTAGCTCGAGTGGAGCGTACAACAGACAGGCTGAAAAGAGGAGCTCCAGCAATGTGCAGTATGAGGAAAAATATGGTGTTTTTGGAAAATTACACCATGTACACCTGTTCTGGTACGACCCCTTATTAAGAATTAAAAAATGTTGAACCTAAAAATGAGCATAATACCACCTCTTTAGTATTTCTATATTCAAACTCCATTTAAAACATTAACATCATAACTATGAATGTAAATGCACTCATGCCACTTCTGAGCCTCATTAAACAGTCTGTAAATGTAAATATAACTAAATGCCACCTTTGTGTTATATGCCACCTCTGCAGTGCAAAGATTAATTTTGTGCTGATTTCATTTGATTGAACTTATTCTTCCTGATTGTGTCTTATTATTCTATCTCAATTTATGAATTTGACATAAAAGATGACATTTAATAAGGTTAAAAAAAAGATCCCCTGGCAAGTCATTTTATAGTCAAATATAAATGGCCTTATAATAGTAAGTTTAATTTGTCATTGATCAGAAGGTGCTCCTAAAGTTTTCAAATTAAAAAGAAATGCAAGTGCAGAGTAGAGCATCCAAATTAAGTTTTGGTGGTTGCTGAGTAACATCACATGGTCATGCTGACCTCTTCTATCTTGTGTTTTTCTCAGATGCAGTCCACCGGAATGCCTTGACCAAAGATTCTACAGAAAAGGAAATAGATCTCCTCATCACCAGGTGGCTGCAGCTAGCCTCTGATAGGGATGGTGGCCGAAGCCAGAGGGCGAACAGGCAGACAACATAGTCCAAACTCAAAAATGCAGTAGGATTAAATGTTTTAAGTTTAAAAATGTTGATATTGGAAAATAGTATATTGAACTCCTTGAATTTACATTAATGCTGTCATATTATTTCAATATCTGTTGTTAAAATGTGTGTGTGTGTATGTGTGTGTGTGTGTGTGTGTGTGTGTGTGTGTGTGTGTGTGTGTGTGTGTGTGTGTGTGTGTGTGTGTGTGTGTGTGTGTGTGTGTGTGTGTGTGTGTGTGCGTGAGTGTGTGTGCGTGTCAATATCCAACAGAAAGTGCTGAGTGAAATGCATAACAAGACAGTGAGCAGTGAGGAAATCCAGCGGGAAACTTGACACCCATTCGGCCGGCTTTGACGGACCTGAACGACCTCTGTGTCCGCACTGGAGCATCACTGGAGTGGGTGCGGTCTGACTCTGGGATTGTGAGGGTCTCTGAGGACATCATTACTGACCCCCTGACCTCTGTCAGGGCCACAGCCACATACGGTCGTCACAGCTACATCCTAACATCCACAGGAGCATGGCTGACTCTCCTGGACCTACACCAACACCTCCAGAAACAACACTGGACTGGACTGAACCTTCAGGGGAAGCTTGCGTGTCTCTCCTCTGCTGATCACTCTGTTTCTCACTCATTTCTCAAGAATACGGCACTCTGTGAGGACATTATCATTTTTACAGTAAAGGCCAGACTAACAAGTTCTGCCAACCAGACTCAATCTTTCTATCTGGTTTCCTACAACTCAGGTACCTTATTGTTTGCATCACACTTCAGAACTGATCACTGAAACACTGCCACACATCTTGAACGGCTGCCATGCCTATAAGGGAATGTACATCGCACGCCACGACAGAATAGTGGATCTTATAGTGAAGGACATATCAAGCCATTTCTCTATCTGCTGTAAAAATGTATAAACATTCTTGTGTAAAACCATCTATGTTTCAGAACTGTAACAGCCCTGAAACCTTTCAGATGAGGAGTTCAGATGAGATATGAAGAGTTCAGATGAAAAATCCTCTGAAGTGCCATTTGAAATTTTCTTCTAGCAAATGATCATTTTTATCAAGCCTCGCGATATTCGAGTTTTCGAGTAATTTCACTTAAATTGCAACTGAAGACTACCCAGCTAGCATGTCTAATCGGCCCGAGCTCGGCTGCCTCGCGGCGCTGACGGCTCAGACTCGGCATCGGCGTGTGTTAACCGGGCCCGACTCTGTGGCCTGCAGCTCGCGCTGGCACATGCATTTTCTTTCCGGCTGTAAGGCACTGGGCCGATTCATGTTCACCGTAACTGGTAACCAGGCTGGCAGCTCGCTCTGGCACGTGCAATTTTTACGGCTATAAAGCACTGGGTCGATTCATGTTCAGCTCGCACATTGTGGTCAACAGAAACAAAATGCCAGCCAACATTTTTTTCTACCGGCCAACATGTTTAAGATAGACTATCCTGTGTTTACTTGGGTTAATGGGATGAAATGGGTAGCCTGAGCTGCGTGTACAACAGCAAAATTTCAAGCATCAACACGCTAAGCGTAGTTTCAATCGAGTTCCCTTAACATTAACTCCTAACTTTCGGATGTTGCTGATGAAATGTTATTATTGATCCGTTTAAACTTTGTTGACATGCTTCCCTCCAGATAAAAGGAAAAGAGAGAATTCAGAATAAAATTTAGAATTATTAATTAGTACAAAAACATCAAATTCTTTAGTACGTCTGAGTAAACGTTGCAATTTAGGTAACGTTAACGTTAATATGAAAGGGAGACCATGAAGTTGGAGACCTTTATGGCGCGAACGAAGCTAACATTGACTAACGTTAGCTGGGATGTTAGCTCTTCTTTGCAACTTGGCAAAGAATTAGTTACTAGGCTAGACGCTATTTTTATTAAATGTAATTTACGTGAATAATATTTCGAGCACAGTCTTTGATCTGTGGAAGAAAATAAAGTCGAACAAAATGTTAGCTGGATTAAGGCCAATTCAGACAGCACAGACAAACAGCAACAAACATTGTCCTAGAAAGTACACATTTTGATCCTGTAAGAAAATGTTTATTATACTTATGTAAATTTTAACAGAGGAATGATGTGGGACTTGGTGTGTGTGTATAATGCTGAAAGCTGGGTCATTGTCTGTTGCTGAGTGAGATGGCTTTTAATATGAAAATAAACTGAGGACTACGTCCGCCATTTTGTGAACGATGTGACCCGTTTTCACCATAGATGGTTTTCACCGTCATCAATCCGGAAGTCGGCCATTTTGGAGGCACAGAACATAAACAATGCCATTGAACTGAACGGGCTCGCATATTTGGCTGATTATTTCTGCTGAAAAATGGTCGATTTTTGGTCTGTACCTATCGGTTGCATCGGGAAAATACCTTTCGAGTTTTATAGACTGCCAAAAGTTAAAGAGAAGAGTGCAAAAAAACTGATGAAAGAAGGTGTTTGTGGTGAGAGAGGCACAGATCAGCTCATCAGCCACATCACGTGTAAGTTAAATGAAGCTTTGACTATGGCTAAAATGCTAACGTATTAACTATGACTACATTCACACTGCCAAAATATCTTTGTATCCGATTGGAATCTGATCTAAAATGATGCCCACACTATTTATCGCAACTTTTCAGATCCGATTCTGTGAGTCCATGCAGCTCTCGGCCCGTACATTTTATGTGGCGTGAGAGTCGCATACCACCCGAAATCCGATCATTCAGACTGAGGCGTATGTCCTGTTATTACAATAGGATATCAAACCACGTATGGATGCAGCTTGAAACGGATTTCATGTGCTTTTCTGGTCTTGTAGTCTTTACCTGGGAACTTGCGTGTGCAACTCCCAGCAAAGATTTTGTACAAGTAAGATGCATCACTCTGTAGCTCGAGTGGAGCGTACAACAGACAGGCTGAAAAGAGGAGCTCCAGCAATGTGCAGTATGAGGAAAATATGGTGTTTTTGGAAAATTACACCATGTACACCTGTTCTGGTACGACCCCTTATTAAGAATTAAAAAATGTTGAACCTAAAAATGAGCATAATACCACCTCTTTAGTATTTCTATATTCAAACTCCATTTAAAACATTAACATCATAACTATGAATGTAAATGCACTCATGCCACTTCTGAGCCTCATTAAACAGTCTGTAAATGTAAATATAACTAAATGCCACCTTTGTGTTATATGCCACCTCTGCAGTGCAAAGATTAATTTTGTGCTGATTTCATTTGATTGAACTTATTCTTCCTGATTGTGTCTTATTATTCTATCTCAATTTATGAATTTGACATAAAAGATGACATTTAATAAGGTTAAAAAAAGATCCCCGGCAAGTCATTTTATAGTCAAATATAAATGGCCTTATAATAGTAAGTTTAATTTGTCATTGATCAGAAGGTGCTCCTAAAGTTTTCAAATTAAAAAGAAATGCAAGTGCAGAGTAGAGCATCCAAATTAAGTTTTGGTGGTTGCTGAGTAACATCACATGGTCATGCTGACCTCTTCTATCTTGTGTTTTTCTCAGATGCAGTCCACCGGAATGCCTTGACCAAAGATTCTACAGAAAAGGAAATAGATCTCCTCATCACCAGGTGGCTGCAGCAAGCCTCTGATAGGGATGGTGGCCGAAGCCAGAGGGCGAACAGGCAGACAACATAGTCCAAACTCAAAAATGCAGTAGGATTAAATGTTTTAAGTTTAAAAATGTTGATATTGGAAAATAGTATATTGAACTCCTTGAATTTACATTAATGCTGTCATATTATTTCAATATCTGTTGTTAAAAAAGTGTGTGTGTGTGTGTGTGTGTGTGTGTGTGTGTGTGTGTGTGTGTGTGTGTGTGTGTGTGTGTGTGTGTGTGTGTGTGTTTGTTCTTGTGGTTTACGAGGACATTTGACCTGAATACGCACCGGCACTATGGGGACATTTGGGTTTACGAGGACAGAGGCCATGTCCTCATAATTCCGACAGTGTAAACGCCATCTACGATGTCCCAGATGTTCCCTCTCAAATTTTGGCGCCATGTCTTTATATACCACAAAACCCTGAAATTTTACCATACACAGTGTATCCCTGATTTCGCGAGTGTCGCCCCTGTAGCCAGGTCCCGGTATTACACCCGCGTCATCAAAAATTTGCATGTTTTACACAAGTGTATGCTTCGAGGCCTGTGATTGGACAGATCGGTACCGGTAGGCGGGAAATTGCGAAAACAAAATGGCGCCAGTGGGCGGAGCTTCATTCAGCTTCAGCATAGTCTTTATAACAAGCAACTTAATGCAAAATACTAATTATTTAAGTATTTTTGTCTGTAATTTATTAATTGTGGATTAAATATATCATAAATAAATAAATAAAACCCTGTTTATTTTATGATAAGTAAGACGTAAGTTAACTTAATCAGGTCACGGGGACGTCGTCACGGTCACTTCCTGTTTGGACGGGAGGAAAACTCTGCACCTGAAAAGACATCTCTGGACCCGATGAAGGCAACTGTTATGTGTCAGGTAAGTTATAATGTTGTTTTATTGCTTCTCTAATAGCACGTGGGTCCGTTTGGCTTGTTTGTGGCTCTTTGCTGCTCGTTTTACAGTTAGAAAGCAGCTAGCGCGTGATGCTAACGGAGCTAGCGGACTTATAAGTTAGTGATTCTGTTTACAGACCGACATTAGGGAATCAGCGATGTTTGTCATTTTAAACTCGTTTTAGATTGCACTTTAATTGTAACTGCTTCCTTTAATGATCACATAAAATAGTCTAGCCATCATAATAACGCGTTGTCATGACTACAGTCTGTGTTTTTTGTCCCCAGTACAGTATCCTGACATGCTACTGTTACATATTACTACAGTTATGCTTACATTAAGAAACAACTATGTGCTCTTATCACTCCTGGCTATAATTCAATATACTCTGAATATTAATATAACTGTCAGTCTGATTAATTGCTATTGCCTGTAATTTATCAATTGTGAATGCAATTTATGAATGAATAGTTATCTTCAATTAACATATTCCTTAAATATCATATAATAATGTATGAAAATAACTTGAATATCGTTTACCATAATTTATCAATTTATTTAAAACAAACTTGTTGAATAATATGTCAATAGGTCAGGATCTCCAGGGCAGATTCAGCCATCATTATAAAGCTGAGTTCAGTGTTTCCATGCTTAAGTGACACTGTTTAATAACAGTGCTGTGTCAGGTACATGATATGTTATTTACAGCGATGATTTTACTTGTTTTATTATTAAAGGATAAAAATGACCTAATGTAATAGACAGGCACGATATTGCAAAAAACTGATATTGCAATATTTTTTTTCTACAATATATAATGCAATATATAAAAAGCAATTTCTACAAATGACTTAAATAGCTCTATTTGGAAATAATTAATCATTCTAGAATGATTGGTATGATTTTGTTGGGGTTTGTATCTGCATAGAAAATAATAAATGGCAAGCATAGATAAAAAATGTAACAAAGATGTGAAATAATCAGTGGCTCATATTTTCCAGGTAAGTCTAACAACATTTAGGTACTGAAATTTAGTAAATAACTGTAAAATAACACTGCATCGTATTTAGGTTATGCATGTATAGCCTGACTTCACATAGGCCTAATACTGCAGTGTCATTACCACAGATAGGTATGAATGATAAAGCAATATATTGTGCAGCCCTGCAGATTAATGTTCATGGCTTTAATGCATCACATTGTATGCGTGTTCATTACAGTATGTCAGGTTGTGTGAAGCTTTACACCAGGTCTATGAGGACACCGTTTTATGAGGACATCATAAGAATATGTTCCTGATGTTTGACTTGACTGGAGAATCTCAGTGTGTGTTGTGTAAGTTTGACAGAATCCTGGTCTATGAGGACACAGTTTTACCAGGACACACATATGGAATATTAGGATCGATACTGATGTACTGACCCATAATTCACAGCTCATTTTGTCAATAGGTCAGGGTTACTCCAGGGCAGATTCAGCCACCATTATAAAGCTGAGTTCAGTGTTTCCATGCTTAAGTGACCCTGTTTAATAAAGCTGTGTCAGGTACATGATATGTTATTTACAGTGTTGATTTTACTTGTTTTATTAAAGGATAAAAATGACCCAATGTAATAGATCGGCATGATATTGCAAAAAACTGATATTGCAATATTTGTATTTTCTACAATATATAATGCAATATAAAAAGCAATTTCTACAAATGACTTAAATAGCTCTATTTGGAGATAATTAATCGTTCTATAATATTGGTGTGATTTTGTTGGGGTTTGTATCTGCATATAAAATAATAAATGGCAAGCATAGATAAAAAAATGTAACAAAGATGTGAAATAATTAGTGGCTCATATTTTCCAGGTAAGTCTAACAACATTTAGGTACTGAAATTGAGTAAATAACTGTAAAATAACACTGCATCGTATTTAGGTTATGCATGTATAGCCTGACTCACAGATAGGTATGAATGATAAAGCAATATATTGTGCAGCCCTGCAGATTAATGTTCATGGCTTTAATGCATCACATTGCATGCATGTTCCTTACAGTATGTCAGGTTGTGTGTAGCTTTACACCAGGTCTATGAGGACACCGTTTTATGAGGACATCATAAGAACATGTTCCTGATGTTTGACTTGACTGGAGAATCTCAGTGTGTGTTGTGTACGTTTGACAGAATCCTGGTCTATGAGGACACAGTTTTACCAGGACACACATATGGAATAGTAGGATCGATACTGATATACTGACCCATAATTCACAGCTGAATTTGAATATTGGCGAATACCAATATCAAAAACTATTTGTGCTTGTCAGATTAAATGTAATCATTGAAGAAGTTAAAAAATAGTAATTATTATTATTTGTCTTTTTATATATATATATATATATATTTTTATTTTTGCTCTTCTTTCTTTTTTTCAGATGATAACTGATAAGAATCAGATAAAACCTGAGCAACTCTAAAGGTATCCATGAAGTTACTGTAATAATTGAGTTATTCCTTAAGAATAGAACAGATTTCAGTTCCTCAGAAACAGATTGTTTGCCACAGTTATTAGTCACTGAATTATGATTGTGTGTATAAGAAGTGAGTCATGATCACGTACTGTATTTCTAGCACAGGCGTAAGCGTCTGTATCACTCTCATACATACACATACTTGAACTCAGGGTGCCGTCCAAATGTTTCTAGTTGCCAGTGTCCCGGTAAAACTGCTGTCCTCATAGACCAGACTTCTGTCAAACTTACACAACACACTCAGTAAAGTCAAACATCAGGAACATGTTCTTATGTCTTCATAAAACTCTGTCCACATAGACCTGACTCATACTTACACAACACACTGAGATTCTTCAGTCAAGTCAAACATCAGGAACATCTCATCTCATATGATGTCCTCATAAAAATGGTGTAAGACACGTGACATTCTTTAATGAAAACACATGTAATGTGATGCATAAAAGGCAAGCTATTAACATTACCTTGGCTAACATTTAAATATTGAAATGTTTTGTAATCTTGTATATTATCTCAAATCAATATTTCATGTGGAAATAAGTATTGATGGGTAGCTGTGTATCGGGACCCTGATTATTAATAACTGGCTGACTGTACATTATCCCTTATATATTCCATATATTATGATTTTTTTAAACTCTTAGGTGAAGTGTTTCTGTATGTAACGCTTTATTTTCATATTTTCAGATGAGCCATAAGACCCAGTTGTCCTCAGGCAGTGATGATTATGTGCTCTGACTGTGGGACTAGACGAGGTAAGTGAGAGCTGTGCTGGAAGAGAATGAGCAACGCATTCGCATTCTTTATCGTCATATAGAACGCTATATGACAAAACGGCGCTATACTACGCACATGGCATCCGATATCGTTAATATAACACGCTGTGATGGTTAGGTTTAGGTGTGGGGTAGGGTAGGGTAGTCTCATATTACGCTAAAGGATTTATTGGATTTATTACGCCTTGGGTTCGCGTGTTATATTAACGAAAAGGGTGCTATGTGCATAGTATAGCGCCGTTTTGTCATATAGCGTTCTATATGATGATAAAGGATGAGAACGAGCTCGAATGAGCAAACGAAGCAGACACATTGTGAGATCTAGTGTTCACATATTTACACCAGTGTTTCATGTCTACTTGTATGTTTTGTAGACTCCCAGTGAGGTTGATCGCTCCACTCTCGAAATCAACACTGTCCCAGTCAGAAGTCAGAGATGAACAGAAGGTATTGTTTGTTTGTTTTTTCTTTTTGGAAATCAAATTAGGGATACACAGATATGAACATTTGGGCCGAGTTCGATAACTGATCATTCTTTATATTTGAAAGCCGAGATCTGATATATTGGCAGATCAATCTAAATCCAAAATTTTATATACTTTGAAAAGCCTAATTACAAAAACGAAACGATCATCATTAAAAGCCAATGTCCCAAACACTTCAACATGAAACAAACAAATACAGTACAGTAGCCTAGTTTGAACCAGTGTGGGTTTAATTAACTTTAAAATTAATTTTACATTTATATTTCCATTCACTTTCTTGAAAAAATGGCAACAATAAGGTTTATTATTAATCTTGTTAGTATTAGTTAACATTAACTAACAATGAACAATAGTTCTACGGGATTTATTAATCTTTCTTAAAGAGCCATTAAACGCCAAACCAAATTTTCTGAGATTTTAACAGTGGTGTGTTTGTGTTGAACTCCATTGAAGACAATGTTAGCATCTGTTAGATTTAATAGTAGGGTTAAAATGGTTAAATTTGAGGGGTTTTTTCCGTTTTTTCTGTCTTCCGGTTTTAAAATCTTCATCATGGCAGTGCAGTGTTAGTGCGTTGATGACGGAGAAACATCTCCGAGTGTTGTTCTTTGCTCGGGTTTTAACAAAAGGAAACGTTCAAATCTCTTAAAACCATAGACAGTAAAAGAAATGGACACAGTGACCACATATATTTCAACAGAGAAAACTGAAGCCCTTTAGAAGCATCACTTCCTGATGGCTGAACGACTGCGCAGGCTCAAATTGAGCTTGATGACCGAGATGAGACTTGAGCAACCTAGTAGCGGTGCCAAGAAAAATCTGAATCATTCCCTTGCGAATCTTGCAGAGCCGGAGAGCGCGAGGAAGAGCTGTCCATGAGCTCGCAACAGGAGCAACTCTACAGCTCTCTACAGCCTCCACTTCCCCCGAATGCCTGAGCTTCTCCTCCACTCTATACGGTAATTTCTCTACTGTGCGACAGAGAGTCTCGTGTTATGACGCAATCGTTAGCCTATTTTTATAACAACAGCTTCTAAATTGGCCATAACGTAAGATACAAAGTAATGGGGCCTTATATACATTGTCATGTTTCTTTAGAAATAAATAATGGACAAATGGAGTCTTTGGACATCTCCGATGTAAAGTTATTCGCTGTCACCAAAATGAATGGGAGTCAATGGAATGCTAACAGTAGGTAAAATTCTGCTACAATGGCGGCTCCGCGAGGCTTCAGTTTCCGGCTGATGGATTACCCGCTTGCTTAAAACAGACGCGATAGCTGATTCAAACCATTAGAACGAGTGATTTTTCACGGTGGCATCCATCTTTGTAATGTACAAAATCTGCTTCACTGTCTCTGTGCTGTCCTCATCGTGTAAAGCCCTCCCCAATGTTTCTGATAAATGCCTCGATTTTGACGGATTAGAAATAGGCTTGAATGAGGTCTTTGCCAGACTTAATTATAGAGCAAATCTAAATTTGCCGAAAGTTGTCTGGGTTTGCCCAGGCTACTCCGCACGCACAATAAGGGAATGATTTTACTCAAACCATATTGTTGATGAAAAATGATACAGAACAAAAAAAGTACTAGTTATGAATAATAACGCATCAGTGTTTTAATCAATAAAATCAATAACGCATATGTCTCCAACATATTGGAGTTTTTAATATTAAACATTTGAATATTACAGTAACCATCTTTAATATTTCTGTTTTAAATAACATTGTGTTCGAGCTGTGCACGCTAAAGCTGAAGAGCTGAAGGAACACCCATAAACTAAAGCTTTATTAGATGGTTTTACAGAACCTCAACAGAACACAGCCTATATATGATTAATTAGATATTTATACAAAATCATGCACAGATTAACTTGAGCAAAGTTACATAGTGAAACTCCTGTTGTGGATGAAACAGCAGCTAAACCCAAAGAATTCACAAAGTTTTTAATGCAGTAGTTTGCTCATTATAATGTTATGTATATATATGACAGTCCCAATCATAGTTATTATTGTTCTGCTTTGCTGTTTGAGCGCGTGTGCTAAAGGAGATGATCACCGCTAGGCCTACAGTGAAGCGCTTTACTGCAGCGATCATTTACTCAGCCAAATGATTTCTATATATCACAAAATAAAAGAGATTTGTGATTCTAACAGTTCACAACCATCATGGGGAACAGCGCACATCTGAAGCTGAAGGACATAATCCATTATTCATCAGTGTTAATCAACCTAATTTTCCTATCGAATTGACAATGATAACATTAAAAGTGTATTTTCCAATACTGATATGGAGTCTGATATATCATGCATCTCTGATTGGTTATGACCATATATCTATAGGGTTTTAACTATATATAGATTACAACTTACATATGTCACCCTGTTTTAAATCTTAAGTCCCTAGTCATCTCATTAATTTGATCACTATTAATACTAAGTGGTTTGAAATGTACCATCATACCTGAATTTGAAATTGTTTTAATCTTATGTTTTATGACCGTGATCAGTCAGTGTTGATGGAGTCAAGTATCTGTGCTGCTTCATTTGGAGAATCTCTGAGTCCTTTAGTAGTATGTTTATTTTTTCTTTCTTTACCTTGCTTTCAGATGAGCCTTGAGAAGGACCAATCATCATTGGAGGGTCAAGAGTCAAGACTGCGTTGAGATGGTAATAAAAAGAGCATTGCATCATTTTAGAAATTGCTAGTCTAGTAAGATCTTTATCACATCATCATTTTTTACACCTGAGGTCTGTACCATGATGCTGATCATCAACTTTCTCTGTCAACTCAGGCTTTGATCCTGAGTTTAGGTGTGACATCAGTAGCGAACAGCCAATCACATGCCGAGAAAGAGAAACTCATTCAAAACTGAAATTCATTTCTCGCGAGAGAATCAGCACAATTCACTTATTAAATAAAAGAATTAAAATATTAAGAATTTAAACAAATTTACACAACAAGAAGAAATTATCTGTATGAAAGAGGACAACTTGTCTTGTCACTGTATATCAGTGCAAGTAAAAGTTGTGAAGTTTTATAGCTTCATATTTTTATAGCTATAGCATTTTATAGCTTTATCTATTGATTCTAAAGTATATTTATATTACCTTTTATATATTTATTTATTTATTCATTTAAAATCTGCATAATAGTTGATGAACTAAAATTGTACATGTGTGATCGATTAAGGGAATAATAATTTCTAAATCATACAAATTTATTATTCTAAATAAACATTACTAAAAGCTAAATCAAAACGACAAAAGACTTTCATGGTGCCTTAAACCCAGGGTTGGCGCAAACTAAACTGAAACATAGCTGGCTTCATCAACCAGCTTCATGTTATAGGCCCCGGTTCATTTCATTGTCAAAACAACTCCATTTACACCTGGCCACATAAATGTGTTCGCAAAACGGATATAAATCCGATCATCAATTCCCAGGCTATATCAGATTTAAAGGTGTTCACGTCATTGAAAGCAACCACTATGAGCAGCATTTTATGTATCGTCAGCTAATTTTAAGATCAATAGGGAGAGAGTAGCATCAGCACTGGTAAAATCATCAAGATTACTCTGTTGATCATCTGCGACTTTAGTTTTCATTTGGTATTTTGTGCATCAGAATGGTGAAGAGATACTCAGCTACTCATCTGTAGTGATGCGTGTTGCAGAAGCGCTGTCATATCTCACTATAACATGTCATATAGCCTCTTAACTGTTTATTATTTGGCATTTTTCGGAGTCAAATTTATACAGTGTTACCATTTATTACCTTTACTCTAGTGTCCCACCACAGTTTGATCTAAATGAACCAAAAATATTTGTTGGTTTTTATTTTATATTATATCATATGTCTTTTAAATATTATTTATTTTTGTCAAAGCATCTCTCAAACAAACTAAAATCAATAGTACAACATGGCTTAGTGCCCTTATCAAAAGGCAAAAGACGATAAGTAAGTCTGTTGTGCTAAAGAACACACTTTACTCGCTCGATCAGCTCATGATCTGGCTTTTTCCACGCCTCGTTTCACAGGGAATGAATGTAGTGAACTCCATCTTTGCTTTGTGCCTTGAGTTTAACATGCATTTGGCACGCAACCAGCACCAGTTACACATTCGCATTATATCCAAATGTTTTGTGGTAATAAGATTTTTTAGATGCGTTTATACGTTTGTAGGATGCGTTTATAAACCTGTTTTCACTGAAACTGCAGGTTTCTGCCTGTATAACAGCTTGAGTGACGAAATTAAGAAAGTATTATAACCACCTATTGTAAAATATATGCATTATAAAATATACATTTTTCATTGACAGTATTGGTATATTACGGTCTTAGCAATAATTCTAATAATAGGCATCTTAGTGAAGTATTAAAGTTGTTATTAATATTATTATTAAACGGCCTAATTTGTCATGTTTCATAAATGACATCTGAATACAGGTTAAACTGAAGATGTTCTTGTTTTAAATGTCTCTTTTTCTCTAAGATGAGATCAGTGTCACGGTATCTGCTGCCAGTGATCCTGATGGAAGCGGTTCTGGAGGAGATGTTCCTGCTGGAGCTGCAGCGTCTCCAGTAATGTTGGTATGTGTCAACTAATGCTGGGTACACACCAAAATAATTTTTACATCTTATAAGATTTTCAAAATGTGATAGACCACAAACATGAGGCCAAAAATCCTAGATTTAACCGTTTTGCTCCTATAGTTTTGCTCCACACACAAACAGGTTTTTAACCAGAGTCTCGACTATGAACACAAAATCTCGTAAGAGTTCAGAATAAGCATGGCGGACGATATACTGGAAGAAATTGCGATAATAGGCTAGTTTTTGGAAAGGTTTTACACAACACGTTGAATATTAAATTCGTGCTGTTGCCACAAATCTAGCTGATCCTCCATCTCTGCTGTCCACATCAATTTTACTTTGTGCTGCGCCATGACTGCGTTTGTTATGCTTCCGTCTTCCATCATCTCGCTTTCTGATTGGGATTGGTTATGGGTGTCGAAATGAATCGTTTCTACGATGCATCGTGATGCAGACGAGGACGATTTGGTATTGGTTCAGTAATAGACCATAACCGGTTATAATGTACTGACGCTTTTCTGACGTCATTTATCGCGCTTGTGCTTTGTTGTGCTAGCAAACACTGGCAGAGGGAGGCGAGACCCCCCGAGTGCGAGTCAATAAAAATGCTCCAACTGCTTTAAAAGCCTACATCTGGCCACATTTGGCTTTTATGAACAACCCGGTAAGACCTGGAGGAGACGGGCGCTGTGTGTGCTCATGTCACGCACACATAGGTTATGCAGGATGTAATACCACTAACTTGATAAACCACGTTAGCCATGTTCACCCGAGCTGTTATTGCTTGCAGATTCACTGCTTTAGAGTAAAATGAGCTCCAATGTCACCCGAATCCACAGCCAAACACACATCATCCACACGCCTTAATAATGCTCTCTGACTTAAGTATCCGCACCCGATGGTCAAATTACAATTGTACGGTGTTACGCGTGATTATAAATGGATGACTTCAACAGCGGACTCGGCGACGGTTGATGCGTGCGTCTCTTGGGTAACATTATACACTGATGAATGAGTGCTGCTTTTAAATGAACATTTCTTTAAAACAAAATTGATTTGACAGAATTTCATTTTCTTAATGACAAACAGACTTTACTCCCTTGAAACTTAAACTGGAATGTCACTGTTTCTGTCACTGGGACTGTGAACGGGCACACATCACTTTTGAAGTGAAATTGAAAATTGATGCTGTGCATCGTAATGCGTAATCGTAATGTGCGTCGTATCGCGATATCGAATTGAACTGAATCGGTGACATGATAATCGTAATCGAACCAAACCGTGAGGCCAGTGTAGGTTCACACCCCTAGTACTGGTATTGTTTTGTTTCACCAAAGCATGCACACGTTTGTCCTCGGGGTTCCCGGCACAACAAGTTTGTGTTTATGGACATGTTTATTGTTATTTTAACCCAATATATATTGTAGTGCAATTTCACATTAGTATTTTCACCAAAGAAAATTGTTTTAAGCCAGTTATATACACTGAACACAATTATAAATGCAACTCTTTTGTTTCTGCCCTCATTTTTCATGTGCTGAACTCAAAGATCTGAGACTTTTTCTATGTACACAAAAGGCCATTTCTCTCAAATATTGTTCACAAATATGTGTTAGTGAGCACTTCTTCTTTGCCGAGATAATCCATCCACCTCACAGGTGTCTTAGGCTGGCCACAATAAAAGGCCGCTCTATAAAGTTTTGAGGGAGCGTGCGATTGGCATGCTAACTGCAGGAATGTCCACCAGAGCTTTTGGCCGTAAATTGAATGTTAATTTCTCTACCATTAGCCGTTTCCAAAGGTGTTTCAGAGAATTTTCCAGTACATCCAACCGGCCTCACAACCGCAGACCACGTGTAACCACATCAGCCCAGGACCTTCACATCCTGCCTCTTCTCCTACAAGACTGAGACCAGCCAACTGGACTGCTGCTGCAACAACAACCGGTTTGCATACCTGTCAGAAAGTGTCTCAGGGAAGCTCATCCGTATGCTCGTCGTCCTCATCGGGGTCTCGGCCGGACTGCAGTTCATCCTTCTAACCGACTTGAGTGGGCAAATTCTCACATTCAATGCCGTTGAGTTACACTTTAGAGAGCTGTTCTCTCCACGGATGAATCCCGGTTTTCACTGTACAGGACAGATGGCAGACACCATGTATGCCATCGTGTGGATGAGCGGTTTGCTGATGTCAACGTTGTGGATCGAGTGGCCCATGGTGGCGGGAGGGTTATGGAATGGGCAGGTGTATGTTATGGACAATGAACACAGGTGCATTTTATTGATGGCATTTTGAATGCACAGAGGTACCGTGACGAGATCCTGAGGCCCATTGTTGTGTCATTCATCCACGACCATCACCTCATGTTGCAGCATGTTAACGCTCGGCCCCATGTTCCTGGAAGCTGAAAACATCCCAGTTCTTGCATGGCCAGCATACTCAACGGATATGTGACCCATTGAGCATGTTTGGGATGCTCTGGATCGGCGTTTTAGACATGTGTTCCAGTTTCTGCCAATATCCAGCAAGTGGACCAACATTACACACGCCACAATCAACAACCTGATCAACTCTATGTGAAGGAGATTGTTGCACTGTGTGAGGCAAATGGTGATCACACCAGATACTGACTGGTTTTTGGACCCCCCAATACAGTAGAACTGCACATTTAAGAACAGCCTAATGTGGCCAGCCTAAGGCACACCTGTGCAGTAATCATCCTGTCTAATCAGTATCTTGATATGCCACACCTGTGAGGTGGATGGATTATCTCAGCAAAGGAGAAGTGCTCACTAACACCGATTTAGACGATTTGTGAACAATATTTGAGAGAAATGGCCTTTGTGTACATAGAAAAGTCTCAGATCTTTGAGTTAAGCTCATGAAAAATGGAGGCAGAAACAAATGTGTTGCGTCTATAATTGTGTTCAGTGTGTGTATATATATGTATATATATATATATATATATATATATATATATATATATATTAGGGCTGACTTCTAGTCAAGGATTCGATTCGGAGAGGTCTGATTCGACTATGAACATTATAGTCGAATAGTACACGGCCAGTTCAACCTCGTATAAATCAGGTTATGTGTGTCTCGCGCTCACTCTTAACAGACACACGAACAGACACACTGTCTCCGGCGCTGCGTGCACGTCACAGTATGTTCATCAAGCGCTCCCCGTTCACATGCAGTAACCAGGTTGTCTCATTCAAAACAGCCAGCTGTTGCTGTCAGCACAAATTGAATACTCATATGAGTCAGGCTGCGAATGTGAGTTACGTGTGCCGCCTCAGCGTGCTCACACTAATAAACGCCTCACCTCCGGCGCCGTGCACTCGCTACATTCCCAGCACATCTAGTGGATGCATAACGCAAACCCAGTCAAACGTTTGACTGCAGTATCTTATGCGCCTCATAATCCGGTGCGCCCTATTTATGAAAAATATTCTAAAATAGGTCATTCATTGAAGTTGCACCTTATAATCTGGTGCACCTTAAAGTGCGGAAAATACGGTATACATGTGTTTTATATTTAGCCTGAAATAGACAAGCATTCATGCGTGACAAAGAATATAAAAGTTTTAGGAGGCAAAATATTTTTTTTTGTAATTCTGTGCATTACACTGCTCAAATCAGATGAGGAAGGGTTGGCTCTCCACAAAACAAAATATTATTTTTCGTGTTCACAGAGGAAAAAACAATGTTACAGAAGTGACAGTTCTCCAACAGACACGAGCGCTCTGAAGCAACACTTAAAGACTGCTTTAAAATTTTCACAGACCTCAAACAGAAAAGCACAAAGCCTATCTTTAAAGTGAATTTCGTTTTTTTATCATTTTTTTTTTTGGTTTTAATTAAAGTTTCATCAACCAATTGTCTGGATTTAATCAATAAGAAGGAAAAGCAGACAATTACTGATAATCAAGGCACGGAGGCACCGATGTGAACTGGAGCTCATCTCATAAATATATCTACCGCAACTCAGCATATAGTCTACTCCACAGACCTGAAACATATATCTATATTGAAATGTCTACTTGTAAATAGAACGATTCAAAACGAAAGAAAACGTAATGCTCTCTGCTTATGAAATGAACGGTGCGTTTCTCTCTGGCGCATGCACCTGCGAAGATCGCGAGCATCGTCAACTTCATCTTTATTAATAAACAATTAAAATGTCTCCTTGCTATATATTTCTTCTTTGTGACAGCTTTTTATTTTCGGCAGTGCCGCTGCTACCCTTAGGCTAAAGCGTTAAGTTACAAGTTACAAGCTCACCACCGCATCAAAAACATGATTGCGTGATAAAAACATGAAAAATACTACCTAAACATAGCCTAACTGTTTAGAAAAAAAACACAGAACGAATAGCCTAATGTGCATACGTCCATCTCTTTTGTTTGAAATGGAAAAAATATAGCTGCTAGACCTATCTAAAAAAAAAAAAGAAAAAAAAGGTTTGACTATCAGACGACTACGGCAAAATCTAACGAATCAGATTCGACCATGAAAATCCTTAGTTGAAAACAGCCCTAATATATATATATATATATATATATATATATATATATATATATATATATATATATATATATATATGTATGTGTATAATGCTGTAGTGTCAGTAGGTAATATCAGATTACATTTCTAAACATTTCTTTTGTCATTAATTGTAATAATCAGTTAATAATCAGTTATCAATAATCAGATATTTGCACTTATAGTGCACCTTTTCTAGAAGACCATTAATTGAGTCAGTGTTGCTCCAACATTGTAATTCTGGCCGATACCAATAAGTTGATGATGTTCATGTTGGTCAAAAACTTTAAAAGCATCTGTTTAACACATTTCATCTGAATTTCATTTGTAATGTAATTTTTAGATATCAGATGTAAAACCAGTTTTAAGCTCTAGAAAGAGGTTTGAGTTACATCTGAGTTTCTGATCAGTATATAACTGATTTCTTCCAGGTGTTCAGAAGATGCCCATCGAGAAAACCACTGAAGTGCCTCAAGGTACCCGAGGTTTAAATCAGAATATCCCCATCACTAGTAAGCTTTATCTATGAGAGCTCATGTAATTACAAAGCATGTTTTATTCTGTACAGAGAATGACAGTGAGGAAGAAATTGAAAACCTTGTGGAAAGGACAAAAAGTGTGCTGGTCAAATGCTGAAGTTACAGCTGCAATGAAACATTTTAAGGCACATATAACCAAAGGAAAACTGGCCACACTGACTGAATGGCAGAAGTGTAAGGCCACTGAAGACCCTTTCCGTGGAGTTTGAATTTCTGCCTCACCGTCATTCTCGGCACAGAAGAATACATGCTTTAGTAAGCTCTAAACACGAGAGCTCATGTACTTACAATGATAGTTATATTGACACTAGACTCTTCTAGAGCTGATGAACAACCCAAACAAACTTTGTTGCATAATTTTCCTGTTATCTCTGTAAATCTGCTTTGAAACTTGACTTAACAATTCTGTTTATATTTTCTGGAAATAACAGAGGTAAACCATCCCTTGTAATTTGGTTATTTTGCAAATGTATATATCGCGATATGCATATCGTGACGGCTTGCAATAGCTGGGGTCATGAACAAAAGAAAATCACTCACTGCTGTTTGCTAAATAACTGTATATATGTAATTCATACAGTGAAAAATAAGCAGTGTTTTATTTTTACATTTGATTATTCAGTTTCTGTTAAATAATCCTAATGTAGGATAATCTGAACCCCCGTGCTTTAGCTTAAGAAGTGTTATTTTAATATCAGTGTACAGTAAAACACTGATGTTCACTTTCAGAAGCTGTAGGGATGTTTTCTTGTCACAAAAAGAATGTGAAACATGTATGTAGGTTACATAATAGATCATTTAAGTTTGTTTTACACACTTTAAACATTACTGTATCGAATATCGCAATATTTAATGAGTTAACGCATATCGCTTTTTCTTCAATACTGTGCAGCCCTAAGCAGCATCTACTGCATGTTGAGTGAGTTAATTTTATACATTTCAAAGCCTGTATATGACGTCTTTAAAATGTGGCTGATTCAAAGGGCTGTTCTGTCAATCTTTCCAAAGTTTTGAATGGTTCTTCTGCTTGCCATTTCAATATGTCTAAAAGTTTTATTGACCATGTTTTTAAGTTTGTGGATGTCACTTTCCACTTAAAATGGCATGACATGATGGAATTACATGGTAAAACTGAAAAAAACTCAATGTTTATGATGATATTATTGAAGTCATAATTAAAGCACTTGTAAACCACTTCTGTCCTTATAATGTTGGATTGTGCAGTTGTGTATTGTGTTTAAGATCCAGTTCTCTTAAATCACCTTAGTCTTGGTAATACACCATCTCGTCAGGTTTGTGTGTGTGTGTGGGCATGTACCAGTAAAACACACAAGTCCTTATAATGTTGGATTGTGCAGTTGTGTATTGTGTTTAAGATCCAGTTCTCTTAAATCACCTTAGTCTTGGTAATACACCATCTCGTCAGGTTTGTGTGTGTGTGTGGACATGTACCAGTAAAACACATATGTCCCTGTAATCCACCGAAATGACATATTTTGTGTATTGTAAAATGAGTGTCCTCATAATCAGGTCGGGCCCCAGAAATCACAATTATGTCATAGGCGGAAACATTTTAGGAGTGGGCGGGAATGTCCTTGTAAACCACCATTTTTATATTTTCTGTTCTGTTGTGTGTATAGAACATTTGAAGTCAGATTTGTGATCTGCAGATCAAAACAAATTTTTTGATAGTTTTATCATCACTCTAGGGCATTGGGAAAGGTGTGTCCCCCTATATACCACCACCACACCGGTGGCGAAGCCTTTTATCCACAAAAACAAGTATGTGTGTGTGTGTGTGTGTGTGTGTGTGTGTGTGTGTGTGTGTGTGTGTGTGTGTGTGTGTGTGTGTGTGCGTGAGTGTGTGTGCGTTCATATCCAACAGAAAGTGCTGAGTGAAATGCATAACAAGACAGTGAGCAGTGAGGAAATCCAGCGGGAAACTTGACACCCATTCGGCCGGCTTTGACGGACCTGAACGACCTCTGTGTCCGCACTGGAGCATCACTGGAGTGGGTGCGGTCTGACTCTGGGATTGTGAGGGTCTCTGAGGACATCATTACTGACCCCCTGACCTCTGTCAGGGCCACAGCCACATACGGTCGTCACAGCTACATCCTAACATCCACAGGAGCATGGCTGACTCTCCTGGACCTACACCAACACCTCCAGAAACAACACTGGACTGGACTGAACCTTCAGGGGAAGCTGCGTGTCTCTCCTCTGCTGATCACTCTGTTTCTCACTCATTTCTCAAGAATACGGCACTCTGTGAGGACATTATCATTTTTACAGTAAAGGCCAGACTACAAGTTCTGCCAACCAGACTCAATCTTTCTATCTGGTTTCCTACAACTCAGGTACCTTATTGTTTGCATCACACTTCAGAACTGATCACTGAAACACTGCCACACATCTTGAACGGCTGCCATGCCTATAAGGGAATGTACATCGCACGCCACGACAGAATAGTGGATCTTATAGTGAAGGACATATCAAGCCATTTCTCATCTGCTGTAAAAATGTATAAACATTCTTGTGTAAAACCATCTATGTTTCAGAACTGTAACAGCCCTGAAACCTTTTCTCATATGCTTGCGAACACACCAGATATTGTTGTGGTTAATGAAGAGACCAGCAAGGTGTTTGTTGTTGAGATTGCATGTACCTTTGACTCGAGTATGGAAGAAGCCCAAAAAGTGGGCTAAACGGCTAGGGAAGTACTGCGCTCTGTCTGCTATTATTGGCAGCCGTCATATCTGGCGGAGACGATGCTACCTGTATCCATAAGAATTGAGTGATGTTAAATGTTATGAAGATCTGCTGTATGCCACTGGTCCATGATTATGTGCATGTATCTGACTGCATCTATAGTATTTATGTCCCTGTAAATCATTTCTTTCAAGTGGACTTAAATAAATAGTTAAAATGTGATGAATCGACTTTGATGAATGAAGGACACTACTTAAATTACCAGAGAGAAAAATGAAGTGTTGTTCAATAAAAAAATGCATTAAACATCAACTTGTATTCTTTGTGCTGATTTATTTTCTGTTTATCTTGCATAAATAACGGCTGTTCAGGTATTTTAGTATTAAACCGACATGAATGAAAAATCAATAAAGTTTAAATAAGCCCAAACAAGGAACGGGATTGGAGGGGAGCGTCCGTTCACTCGGGGTTTCGCAATCGGGCCGCGTTAATACCGAGCGCTCGGCCGAGTGTTTTAGCCTCAATCGGGCCGCGTTCATGCCGAGCGCTCGGCCGAGTGTTTAATCCTTAATCGGGCCGCGTTAATGCTGAGCGCTCGCAGAACAATCGGACCTAGATTCATGCCGAGGATCGGCCGACTGTTTTATCCTTAATTGGGCAGCTTTCGGTCCGCACAATTTTTGCTAGCTGAGTACCTATTAATTGTCATTTAAGTGAAATATAAATATATACACATATACACACACACACGTGTGTGTGTGTGTGTGCCTTTCAATTTTTTCTTGTCTGACTCACCTGAATGAAAGGCTCATTATTATGCGTGTCTTTGTCTCTCAGGTGAGAATCACCTACTTATTCATGATGGGGCTGGCCTGTTCACACCCATTCGCATATTGTCTTGGCAAACAAAAAAATTTTTTCACAATATAACCCAATTCACAGTTTTATGTGAACGATTAGGAGGATGATTTTCAGATCATTGTGAAGAAAAAACCCTAGGCAACAACATCAATTAGTCAAAAGTCTTGTGGACGCATATTTAGTATGTGTTTTGTGGCCTTATTTCAGAAACTTTCATTTTTAGTTTTTACAATAACCACGCATAAACAATATTTTCTCAAAAATACAAACATGTACAAACATGTTGCCCATACATCATGGTAGCCCTGTTTCTGCTAAATATAGTGTAATTTCACCTGTGCCATTAATATGTTTATAAGCAGCTGAAAAAAACACAGATGTCAGGGCATGTCAGAACCTCTCAAGGACCCCAAATACACCTTGGTCCCCAGGGGGTTAACACTTAAATTATAATTTTAACTTGCTTTATATTGTTGCTGTGTCTATAGTATATGTAAATGCACAATGTTTACTCATTCTCCATTTTACCTGGATCGAGAAAATTCACGTTTGTCATTAAATGCAACCAAAATCAAATACTTCACCCCCCTATAGTACCTAAAATAGTACTGGGAGAAATGTACAAATTGTAAAAGTTACATCTCAAATTTTAGTTAATTAAATTTGAATGCACTGGTTTTAAAAAAACTCCAATATATACAGTCAGAAATGTGAAACATGTTACAACCATCCCCGGTAAAATGTGAACATTTTGACAATGTGCGGCCATTTGGCCGGCCTCACAAACAAAATGTCTTGGGTTACGACTGTGACACTTGTTCCCTGAGAGGGGATGCGACACTGCGTCGATGATGACACTTTGGGGACCGCTCTTAGCGTACTGCATCTGAAAATATGACCGCTCTTCAGCGTACTGCATCTGAAAATATGAATGAAACTAATCCAATCCTGATTAGTGCTGCGACATGACGTAACGCTGACGGCATACACAGAAGCAACAAAGGGACGCAGGCACACAACAGAGTTAGCTTCTGTGATGAAGCAAGTCACTCACAGGCAGGGGGAGGTGTGGCGAAGAGACACAGTTTCTCGTTCTGTTCTCAGGAATGAAACTAATCCAATCCTGATTAGTTCTGTTCTCAGGAATGAAACTAATCCAATCCTGATTAGTGCTGCGACATGACGCAACGTGACGGCATACACGGAAGCTACAAAGGGATGCGGGCACACAACATAGTTAGCTTCTGCGATGAAGCAAGTCACTCACAGGCAGGGGGAGGTGTGGCGAAGAGACACAGTTTCTCGTTCCGTTCTCAGGAAACAAGGGTTACAGTCGTAACATTCCCTTTTGACGCGCTACATCAATGACGTTTGATCAGGGTTGGAGCTAAACTCTGCAAGACAGTGGCCCTCCAGGACCGAGTTTGGGGAACCCTGATCTAATGTGTTTTATCCCCTAGTGGCACATTTAACGTGCTGATGGAATTTGGGAAGAACTGTCGTTGTGGGAAACTTTTCTCCTTGTAGAAAGCTGAGGAGACCAGGAGACAATGGACTTTTTCCAAGCAGAAGTTCTTTATTGCTCATAGCTGCAGTCAATTCAACATCATCTGATTTAAAAGAACCGTACATTCTAATTTATACATTTCAAAGAGGGAGGGATTACATGGAGCTGGAGACACAGAAACAAAGCAAATGGTAATGCATGTGACCCTGGAGCTCAGAAATTGTCTCAGAAATTAACATAGCAGGTGTTCAAACTTCAAACAGGCATTTTCACACGGTGAGACGAGAAACAGGAAAGGCATTGCTTTCCCGTGTGGTCAAAGGACAGTCAGGAGGGTCACACTGGGAACTCCTACTGTTTTCAGAGATTTAGAGCTCAATTTAAAACATTAAATTAAACATATTAATAAAATTTGTAATCTCACATTTGCCCCTCTTGAGAGTACTAATAACTCTCACATTAAAGGCACACTATGCACTCTCTGATTTTTTTGTAAAACAGTGACCTCTAGAGCCACTGTGGTGTACTTGCACTGTCGTAAATAACAGTTATTCCCCTGTTACTGCATACCTACTGAACTACTGTCAATACTTTATAAAAATAAAGTTGCCTATCGCGTTTGCTGGCTTATAACGTTTTTACATGATTTTTGCTAAATCACAAGTAAATAGCCTATAGTGTAGGACTAATGTATAATTTTATTTGTGTTTTTGATTGTAATGTAAACATTACTGTCAGATGACATCAATTAAATGTACGTCACATTATTTTATAACATTGGTCGTTATGATTTCATTAGACATTATTATTACAATTTATCATAATAGTTAGCAAATTGTGTTCAATTACACTATTTACAACCTCTAGGCTTATATATGTCCTAATAATTATCTGAGATATTGACTATGTCCTCATGATAATCGTAGGAATCAACATCAACAGCGTCAAGATTTAATTGATTCATAATCAACACAATTTGAAGAAAAATTACAGTCGGATCAGTCAGATTAATTAGTCAGATTAAGTTTGTAACTTACGCGGGGGCGGCGCTCTCAAACTTGCATGGCTGGTTTTTCCGGCGGCATCCCCCGAAGCTCTACTACCTGGATGATTCGCCTAAGACTTTGTTAACCACCGAAACGACTTTGAAGCTGTTATATTAAGGTACAGATCTTGCATAGAGTGCCTTTAAGTACAAATTTAAACAATTAAAAGTTCACTCTTGTAACTTTTGCAAGTTAACTGCACATAAAATCATGTTCTGTTTGCTTTTTCTGTAGTTGCATGCTGATACAGAAAACAAACATGCAATTAGGGTCTGTGAAGCTCTTACAGAATAATTAACTTAAGTCATCTGGTGTATTTTTTTGCTGAAAGATCAAGACTGTCTTGTTTAACCATAATGTTGGTGCACAAGTGAGTCAATGCAGCCATCTTCGTCTGTGGCCTGCAACGTTTCCAGCAAAACAAGGATTCTGGAGTCTTCACTTTGTGTGATGTCCTGGTGTTTACTACAATCTTGATAATGTTGATGGAAGACTGAAGGTTCCGTAAGTCTTTTCTCTGCGTTGTGTTTTTTTTTCTTTATCCTTTAGTGATGGTTGGCCCTGCAGTGGATCTCCTTGTTTTTCTGGAAGTGGTGTCTTCATACGCAGGTGAATAGGTCGGTGCGTATGGGTCTCGGGATAGCCATCAAGTGGTATCTGCACAGAGGAAGACAAAAGACAGGAGAGCAGTATTTCTTCAAAGACAAGGGTTGTATCCTGCTGAGTAAACACTGAGTATTGTTCTTTCTTTCCCTATAACTTAATTCTTGACACCTAAAGAACGCAGTGAGGTGAGGATTTGACTAAATGGATGGGGAAGGCCTATGAGGGAATCGTCGCCCAAGGGGTGACCCCTGACGCATATGACATTTCGGTTCTTCCCTTGGGTTCCTCACTGGTTCGTGTCCTATCCCACCCCTGTCGGTGGCGGAACAACCTTACAGTGTGACACATGAGACCAAGTTTTTCCTTCCTTGACACAATACTGCCGATCAACATCCCTTGATGGGGTACATGCCACTTAGGCTGGACCTGTCCTGTGACTTGTGTACTTTGATCTGCGTAACCCAATCATGAGTTATTTCTTCTTCATCCTCTAACAAAACATCAGTCGTTGTAGACATCATACGTGAGAAAGACTTTTGCTTCATTCATTAGTGTGGACACTGCATATGGGCATTTTACATTTACAGTCTGACCTAACACTATTATTGATGAAAGGCCTGTGCTGTAGAATAACATTTAAGGCTGTGAGTTTACTTAACTAGTCCCCCAAAGGAAAGCTGAGACAGTCACTTTCATTTTGTTCTGTTAAACAAACAAGTTTTTTATCTCTGTTGTAAATTACTGGGGCAATTAAGCAGCCCAAATGGTTAAGACCTCAAAAGCTGCCCAAGTTTACTGGCGTGGAGAATGGCTGATTCAGAGTAGCAAGAAAGCTGAGAAAAAGTTGGCCAAAAAAGGTTGACTTCTCTAAAGTTCTTTCTGCTTGTTCTACACTCTCTGCTCCAATGTCCCGGCTGACCACAGTAATAACACCTGCCCTCTCTCTTAGGATATTTACGTTTCTGTCGGTTCTCTGTGCTGACCTTAAATGATGCCGGTGCAATGTTTACGCTTGCCCTAACATCAGAGTCTCTTTCCCAAGCAGTTAAACTGTCCAAGTTACTTCTAAAGGTTCCAGTGTACCATGTCATTTGTAATAAAGGTAATGCATTCCTTTGTTCTGGCAACAGCCCATCAAACCACGTGCGAACTAATGAACCATTGTCATTTAACACTTTCTCTGAAGTGTCCGCTATCCCACTGTGTGCTGCTGCTGTCTGACAGAACCTTTCTGTGTATTCAGTCACACTTTCATCCTTCTTTTGCATACACCTAGTGATTTTTGACCAGTCCACTTTTGGTCCAACAATTTTCTTTAACACTTTCAGAACTCCCTCTCTCAATTCATCTTTTCTGGCATGTTGCAATTCAGAAGTAACAGCAGACTCAAAACTGTTGAATTCAGATTCGGTTAGAATTTGAGACATTAACTGTGTCACTTCTGCCAACGACATGTCGTAGAGACGCATTTTTTTCCAATCAAAGCTCTTCTAAATTCAGAAATATGTGTGTGTGCTGAGGGTAAGCTTTGGGACAGTCTATCAATGTCTTTGGGTCCTAAATTTGCATTGCCTGCTTGTAACTGCAGAATGGGGGTTACAGATGGAACAGTGTCAATATCTTTTACCCTACTCTGTGTTTTTAGTCTTGCTCCACATACCTTCACTTATCCACATACCCAGCAACTTATCAGTTACTGATGGGATGTCTACATCTGTTTCAAACAACACTTCTATGTCAGGATAAGTTTCATCTGACTGTTGGTCTTCAGAGTTACATTTGGTTGAGGCCTGGTTATGGCCCACCTTTGTCTTGAAACAGGACAGTTGAGTCTGCAATTGTTTGTTCTGTCATTTAACTTAGCAATACACCTAGCTTGTTCTTGTGCAATGGATAAGCTGAATTATTTGTGACAACAGATAATGGCTTTCACATTGTTCTTGCGAATACTTGCTCCTAGCACTTTTTTACAATCTTCAATAAACCATACTTTTTCTGGGTGAATGCCAAATTTCTTTGTCACATTCAATCGGACTGACTGAGTCACTCAATAACAATGACTTAAATTCGCTATCTGAACACAATGGAGTGGCAAGGCCACTTTTCTCAGTTGTAGGAACCAATTTAGCATTTTTCCTAACCATTTTGTGATATTTTTTACCACAAACAAAAAAAAACTAAAACTTTCTCTGATCAACAGAGGCTACACTTGTTTACACAGATCTACTGTTGTTAAACCTTCTTTGACAGCCACAATATTACTAGCACTTTATGCTAATCTTCCCTGTTTGTACAGAGATTCAAACTTCCATCTCTAAAATACATTTTTAGAGGGTAAACCACAAAATAACAAAAACAAACAACACAAACTATTAGCATGTTACGCTAAATCATCCCTAAAAGAAAATGGAAAGGATCTTTCACCTTCCAAAACTTTTAGAGGATAAAACCAAAATAACAAGCACAAAAAATGCTAATCCTTCTCTGTGAACAGAGGTTACCACCAATATTAACAAGTAATGTTAATCTTTCCTAGGTTTAGAGGATATCTTTCATCTTTAAAAGACCACTTTTAAAGGATAACTTTAGTTAATCAAACACTACAGCTGTCTGATAACTCTCTGACGGCACAGAGGCACAAATTTGTACTGGTCTGGTTCTTGAATAGAGTGAAAACTCACCGAATCGTTGCTTGTATGAAAAGATTAAGTCTGGAACTCAGTCAGAAAAGTTCTTTTTTTTTTTTTTTTTGAGATCTTGTTCTGGAACTCAGTCCATTTTGAGATCTTGGTCTGCTTGAAGTTTTCAAGATTCAGTTGAGATTCTCTGTTGAAATATTTTGTTGCTTGAAGTTTCAGTTCTGGATTCAGGTAAGATTCTCTATCCGGGTCACAGCACCAAATTGTGGGAAACGTTTCTCCTTGTAGAAAGGTTAGAAGCTGAGGAGACCAGGAGACAATGGACGTTTTCCAAGCAGAAGTTCTTTATTGCTCGTAAAATGCTCCATTACGTTGTAGCTTATGTTATGGCCCTGTAGAAGCAGTTTTAGTGAAAGTAGGCTAACGATTGCGTCATACCCACGCGACTCTCTGTCGCACAGTAGAGAGATTACCGTTTGGGTGGGATAATTTTCCATTCACAGATGTTGACCCTGCCCTGGGAGATTCATCTCAAGGTATGACAGGAACAGACAACCATGCTGGTGGTAAGAAGGACAAAAAGCGCACCAGGAGAGAAGAGTTTGATCAACCAGGTAAAAGACCACAAATACACCAACACTAGGAATGGGTATAGATCAAGAATCAGTTCATGTCGGCAAAGCACAATTATGTTTGCTTTTGTTTAAACATTCTTTTTCCATTCACAGATGTTGACCCTGCCCTGGGAGACTCATCTCAAGGTATGACAGGAACAGACAACCATGCTGGTGGTAAGAAGGACAAAAAGTGCACCAGGAGAGAAGAGTTTGATCAACCAGGTAAAAGCCCACAAATACACCACACTAGGAATGGGTACAGATAAAGAATCAGTTCATGTCGGTGTGTGTGTATATATATATATATATATATATATATATATATATATATATACACAATTAGATGAATTGGTAGAATTCCAATGTATAATCCGAATGAGTTATTTCTTGATAACAGACTCTGCATAGCATAACACACCGTTGCTATGAAAAACAGCGTTGCCATGAACACAGTTCAGAGACGGAACAAACTATTTTCTCAACCGGAAGCGAACTACAATCGTTTTTATATCAATAAACTCCTTTTTAAATCAATATTTTGAGTCAAATTATGGATTTATTTGGTAGCCATGTAATAAGAGGGATAATGTATGCAAGGCAGCTGTTATAGCGAATACCACCCTTTCAGGTGTCACCTCCTAGTCACCCTGTCAGGGTGGTATTCGCTATAACAACCACCTTACTATACATTATCCCTTACATATATACCCCAATAAAATACATTTAAAAATTAAAAATAATAAAAGAGGCTCATTTAGTAACAGACATGCGTGTTTATGTGAGCACTAAAGCCCTGTAAAGCATTGAATAAATATCAGTAAATAAAATTACTGTATTTTCCGGAATATTAAGTCGCTTCCGAATATAAGTTGCATCAGTAAATAAAAATCATGTCATGTAGAGGAAAAACACAAACAAGTCGCACTGGACTATAAATTGCATTTATTTAGAAATTTATTTCACAAAATCCAAGACCAAGTACAGACATTTAATCTGGAAAGGCGAGTTATTCAACTCTACTTTCTACTTGTAAAAGGTCTAAAGAGCGAATTTTTATCTTCCACGATGGCAAGACATTTAAGCTTGATTTTTGTGTTTTCAGAGAAAGGGAAACTTAGATCACCCACAAAATTTAAAAATAATTTTTTTAAACATGGAACGTTTCCATGGCTGTGATGTGTAACATTTAATTCCTAACCTAATATTTCTAAACCTGACAGCCCTTACTTGCACATAACATTAAAGCTTAATAACAGAGTTTTGGCCTAAATTCAGTTGATATTTATTATTTAGATATAATAATAATAATAATCAACACTCAAATAACAAATTGTTGAAAACTTGAAAATTGAAACCATGTAAACTGCACATTAGATTAAATATGTTTTACTCTAATTTGTAATTGAAATATAATAATTTACACAGTTGCTGTTGTTTCATGACAGATATTTTAAACATACATTAAATAATCAAGATATCATTAACAGGGTAAGTAAGGGTAATATAGTGAATTTATGTAGTGAAATAGTTAGCGAACCAACAAGTTTTGGATACTGACTGACTTGCTTGAGGCAAAAATAAAGCTATGTGAGCTATTACACAAGTTATAATGTCGTTCAGTAAGTATACTGTGTCTGTCATCATACCTACGGGTGTCCATTCATGTTCATTCTGTTACTGAGGAAGAGATGATTGCGTTTACTCGTGCTCTGCCGTTTAAATGAGGAGCCTAGTACAGTGATCTGTCACGCCACATCTAAGAGCATCAAATAGACAGAATTTGAAAGATTACACCTTGCTTATCCATGAATATCAGTCACATGACCTCTTACGTCAACCGCTCTTTTTCCAGTTGGCTTCTTGTTTCAGGTGAAGAGATGTTACTTTAGCTTTGTTATCATGGATGTCAGAATGAGGGGGCAGGATAATGGTCACGCTGAACGACTGGAGGCACTTCCCATCTTTTACAGCAATCAATCTGCTCTTGTAATTCAAGCAGAAGGACTGATTTTCACCTGACTAATACAGTTACTTGTTGGCTGTTAACTTGTTAGGGCCAAAAAACTGAAAATTGTTTATCTAAAACAGCATCCCATCACTTTTGACTCAGATTACAAATCAGCAGTAAACTAGACTGAAGACGAGAGGTTGAGGAGGAGTCTGGTTTGTTGAGACAGACTGAATTCTGGCCTTTGTGTTGTTCAACCCAATCTGTATTTTTCTTTTGTAGTGATTTTTGATGCAGCCAAAACAGATGATGCAAGAAGAAAAGTGAAACAGATATGGTCTCCAAAAGAAATTTCAGCAGTAATGAAACATTTCCGGAACCACATTGCAAGGGGTAAACTTGTCAGTAAAATTGAATGTGAACAGTGCAAGACTGCGGAGCATCCTGCTTTAGCTAGTCGCTCTGTGCAAAACATTAGAGATTTTGTTAGAAATCGGGGCGTGTCACTGAAAAGGAAACAGGTGCAACATTAAGTATTTTTGTTTTTTGTTCCTGCTGTTTTGTTCTAATGTGGGAAAAATGTTTTAAACTTCTTTTGAAGGCTGTAAATGGATAGTTCAACCAACAAAAAATAATTTGCCATAATTTTTTCCCCTTCAAGTTGTTGTTAACCTGTATTAGTTTTTCATTTTAACATAGGAGATATTTTAAGGAATGTAACTATCCAACATTTGACAGCAGCCACTGACTGATGTAGTATTCTTTTATACCGTGGAAATCAATGGCTACTGTTAACTGTCGTACAGGTTTGTAACAACACGAGGGCGAATAAATGACATGTTTAACTCTCTCTTCATGCATTAGTTATCCTTTACACACAAGAAAATTATTAGTTTATTTTGTGATTTAATATTGCCAGCAATGTCTGTAATGTTGAAAGTGAGCACTTATTAAACATTGCTTCTTGTTCACTAAAGGTGCATACTGGTATTTGTCCTCATGTCTTTAAAAATGTCATGTTGATATCATATCACACAAATGTCAGATCTTTGAATACACCCTATAAAACATGGCTGAATCACCATTCAAAATATCAGAATATCATAATTGTAGTGCACAGTACTGTGTTTTAAGTCTAATCAGTTGTCCTCATAAATCAGGTATGTCCTTTTAATGCACAATGCTATCACTTTTGTGTATGTTTAGCCATGTCCCCTTAATTCATGTTTGTCCCTCTAATACACATTAATGACATCTATGTGTGTTGTATAGCTACTCTTCTTATAATTACAGTAGGTCCTTATAATATAGTTTTGTGTCATAGGCGGGGTTAGACACCTAATTATATTTGTCCTCATAATTAAGTATATTGTCAGGTTGTTATATTATAAGTTGTGTTGTGTTTAAACAAATTCTGAAGTGAAATCTGTGTTGTATGGCTCAAAACAGATTTTTTGATACCCTCCACATCTCTGTAGAGCAAGTGGAAAGGGGTGTCCCCTTAATACACCAACAGACTGGTTTGGGCTGAAGTGTCCTTGTTATTCACAAAAACCCGTATGTGTGTGTGTGTGTGTGTGTGTGTGTGTGTGTGTGTGTGTGTGTGTGTGTGTGTGTGTGTGTGCGTGAGTGTGTGTGCGTTCATATCCAACAGAAAGTGCTGAGTGAAATGCATAACAAGACAGTGAGCAGTGAGGAAATCCAGCGGGAAACTTGACACCCATTCGGCCGGCTTTGACGGACCTGAACGACCTCTGTGTCCGCACTGGAGCATCACTGGAGTGGGTGCGGTCTGACTCTGGGATTGTGAGGGTCTCTGAGGACATCATTACTGACCCCCTGACCTCTGTCAGGGCCACAGCCACATACGGTCGTCACAGCTACATCCTAACATCCACAGGAGCATGGCTGACTCTCCTGGACCTACACCAACACCTCCAGAAACAACACTGGACTGGACTGAACCTTCAGGGGAAGCTTGCGTGTCTCTCCTCTGCTGATCACTCTGTTTCTCACTCATTTCTCAAGAATACGGCACTCTGTGAGGACATTATCATTTTTACAGTAAAGGCCAGACTACAAGTTCTGCCAACCAGACTCAATCTTTCTATCTGGTTTCCTACAACTCAGGTACCTTATTGTTTGCATCACACTTCAGAACTGATCACTGAAACACTGCCACACATCTTGAACGGCTGCCATGCCTATAAGGGAATGTACATCGCACGCCACGACAGAATAGTGGATCTTATAGTGAAGGACATATCAAGCCATTTCTCATCTGCTGTAAAAATGTATAAACATTCTTGTGTAAAACCATCTATGTTTCAGAACTGTAACAGCCCTGAAACCTTTTCTCATATGCTTGCGAACACACCAGATATTGTTGTGGTTAATGAAGAGACCAGCAAGGTGTTTGTTGTTGAGATTGCATGTACCTTTGACTCGAGTATGGAAGAAGCCCAAAAAGTGGGCTAAACGGCTAGGGAAGTACTGCGCTCTGTCTGCTATTATTGGCAGCCGTCATATCTGGCGGAGACGATGCTACCTGTATCCATAAGAATTGAGTGATGTTAAATGTTATGAAGATCTGCTGTATGCCACTGGTCCATGATTATGTGCATGTATCTGACTGCATCTATAGTATTTATGTCCCTGTAAATCATTTCTTTCAAGTGGACTTAAATAAATAGTTAAAATGTGATGAATCGACTTTGATGAATGAAGGACACTACTTAAATTACCAGAGAGAAAAATGAAGTGTTGTTCAATAAAAAAATGCATTAAACATCAACTTGTATTCTTTGTGCTGATTTATTTTCTGTTTATCTTGCATAAATAACGGCTGTTCAGGTATTTTAGTATTAAACCGACATGAATGAAAAATCAATAAAGTTTAAATAAGCCCAAACAAGGAACGGGATTGGAGGGGAGCGTCCGTTCACTCGGGGTTCCGCAATCGGGCCGCGTTAATACCGAGCGCTCGGCCGAGTGTTTTAGCCTCAATCGGGCCGCGTTCATGCCGAGCGCTCGGCCGAGTGTTTAATCCTTAATCGGGCCGCGTTAATGCTGAGCGCTCGCAGAACAATCGGACCTAGATTCATGCCGAGGATCGGCCGACTGTTTTATCCTTAATTGGGCAGCTTTCGGTCCGCACAATTTTTGCTAGCTGAGTACCTATTAATTGTCATTTAAGTGAAATATAAATATATACACATATACACACACACACGTCCTTTCAATTTTTTCTTGTCTGACTCACCTGAATGAAAGGCTCATTATTATGCGTGTCTTTGTCTCTCAGGTGAGAATCACCTACTTATTCATGATGGGGCTGGCCTGTTCACACCCATTCGCATATTGTCTTGGCAAACAAAAAAATTTTTTCACAATATAACCCAATTCACAGTTTTATGTGAACGATTAGGAGGATGATTTTCAGATCATTGTGAAGAAAAAACCCTAGGCAACAACATCAATTAGTCAAAAGTCTTGTGGACGCATATTTAGTATGTGTTTTGTGGCCTTATTTCAGAAACTTTCATTTTTAGTTTTTACAATAACCACGCATAAACAATATTTTCTCAAAAATACAAACATGTACAAACATGTTGCCCATACATCATGGTAGCCCTGTTTCTGCTAAATATAGTGTAATTTCACCTGTGCCATTAATATGTTTATAAGCAGCTGAAAAAAACACAGATGTCAGGGCATGTCAGAACCTCTCAAGGACCCCAAATACACCTTGGTCCCCAGGGGGTTAACACTTAAATTATAATTTTAACTTGCTTTATATTGTTGCTGTGTCTATAGTATATGTAAATGCACAATGTTTACTCATTCTCCATTTTACCTGGATCGAGAAAATTCACGTTTGTCATTAAATGCAACCAAAATCAAATACTTCACCCCCCTATAGTACCTAAAATAGTACTGGGAGAAATGTACAAATTGTAAAAGTTACATCTCAAATTTTAGTTAATTAAATTTGAATGCACTGGTTTTAAAAAAAACTCCAATATATACAGTCAGAAATGTGAAACATGTTACAACCATCCCCGGTAAAATGTGAACATTTTGACAATGTGCGGCCATTTGGCCGGCCTCACAAACAAAATGTCTTGGGTTACGACTGTGACACTTGTTCCCTGAGAGGGGATGCGACACTGCGTCGATGATGACACTTTGGGGACCGCTCTTCAGCGTACTGCATCTGAAAATATGACCGCTCTTAGCGTACTGCATCTGAAAATATGAGGCAGGGGGAGGTGTGGCGAAGAGACACAGTTTCTCGTTCTGTTCTCAGGAATGAAACTAATCCAATCCTGATTAGTTCTGTTCTCAGGAATGAAACTAATCCAATCCTGATTAGTGCTGCGACATGACGCAACGTGACGGCATACACGGAAGCTACAAAGGGATGCGGGCACACAACATAGTTAGCTTCTGCGATGAAGCAAGTCACTCACAGGCAGGGGGAGGTGTGGCGAAGAGACACAGTTTCTCGTTCCGTTCTCAGGAAACAAGGGTTACAGTCGTAACATTCCCTTTTGACGCGCTACATCAATGACGTTTGATCAGGGTTGGAGCTAAACTCTGCAAGACAGTGGCCCTCCAGGACCGAGTTTGGGGAACCCTGATCTAATGTGTTTTATCCCCTAGTGGCACATTTAACGTGCTGATGGAATTTGGGAAGAACTGTCGTTGTGGGAAACTTTTCTCCTTGTAGAAAGCTGAGGAGACCAGGAGACAATGGACTTTTTCCAAGCAGAAGTTCTTTATTGCTCATAGCTGCAGTCAATTCAACATCATCTGATTTAAAAGAACCGTACATTCTAATTTATACATTTCAAAGAGGGAGGGATTACATGGAGCTGGAGACACAGAAACAAAGCAAATGGTAATGCATGTGACCCTGGAGCTCAGAAATTGTCTCAGAAATTAACATAGCAGGTGTTCAAACTTCAAACAGGCATTTTCACACGGTGAGACGAGAAACAGGAAAGGCATTGCTTTCCCGTGTGGTCAAAGGACAGTCAGGAGGGTCACACTGGGAACTCCTACTGTTTTCAGAGATTTAGAGCTCAATTTAAAACATTAAATTAAACATATTAATAAAATTTGTAATCTCACATTTGCCCCTCTTGAGAGTACTAATAACTCTCACATTAAAGGCACACTATGCACTCTCTGATTTTTTTGTAAAACAGTGACCTCTAGAGCCACTGTGGTGTACTTGCACTGTCGTAAATAACAGTTATTCCCCTGTTACTGCATACCTACTGAACTACTGTCAATACTTTATAAAAATAAAGTTGCCTATCGCGTTTGCTGGCTTATAACGTTTTTACATGATTTTTGCTAAATCACAAGTAAATAGCCTATAGTGTAGGACTAATGTATAATTTTATTTGTGTTTTTGATTGTAATGTAAACATTACTGTCAGATGACATCAATTAAATGTACGTCACATTATTTTATAACATTGGTCGTTATGATTTCATTAGACATTATTATTACAATTTATCATAATAGTTAGCAAATTGTGTTCAATTACACTATTTACAACCTCTAGGCTTATATATGTCCTAATAATTATCTGAGATATTGACTATGTCCTCATGATAATCGTAGGAATCAACATCAACAGCGTCAAGATTTAATTGATTCATAATCAACACAATTTGAAGAAAAATTACAGTCGGATCAGTCAGATTAATTAGTCAGATTAAGTTTGTAATTTACCGGGGGCGGCGCTCTCAAACTTGCATGGCTGGTTTTTCCGGCGGCATCCCCGAAGCTCTACTACCTGGATGATTCGCCTAAGACTTTGTTAACCACCGAAACGACTTTGAAGCTGTTATATTAAGGTACAGATCTTGCATAGAGTGCCTTTAAGTACAAATTTAAACAATTAAAAGTTCACTCTTGTAACTTTTGCAAGTTAACTGCACATAAAATCATGTTCTGTTTGCTTTTTCTGTAGTTGCATGCTGATACAGAAAACAAACATGCAATTAGGGTCTGTGAAGCTCTTACAGAATAATTAACTTAAGTCATCTGGTGTATTTTTTTGCTGAAAGATCAAGACTGTCTTGTTTAACCATAATGTTGGTGCACAAGTGAGTCAATGCAGCCATCTTCGTCTGTGGCCTGCAACGTTTCCAGCAAAACAAGGATTCTGGAGTCTTCACTTTGTGTGATGTCCTGGTGTTTACTACAATCTTGATAATGTTGATGGAAGACTGAAGGTTCCGTAAGTCTTTTCTCTGCGTTGTGTTTTTTTTTCTTTATCCTTTAGTGATGGTTGGCCCTGCAGTGGATCTCCTTGTTTTTCTGGAAGTGGTGTCTTCATACGCAGGTGAATAGGTCGGTGCGTATGGGTCTCGGGATAGCCATCAAGTGGTATCTGCACAGAGGAAGACAAAAGACAGGAGAGCAGTATTTCTTCAAAGACAAGGGTTGTATCCTGCTGAGTAAACACTGAGTATTGTTCTTTCTTTCCCTATAACTTAATTCTTGACACCTAAAGAACGCAGTGAGGTGAGGATTTGACTAAATGGATGGGGAAGGCCTATGAGGGAATCGTCGCCAAGGGGTGACCCCTGACGCATATGACATTTCGGTTCTTCCCTTGGGTTCCTCACTGGTTCGTGTCCTATCCCACCCCTGTCGGTGGCGGAACAACCTTACAGTGTGACACATGAGACCAAGTTTTTCCTTCCTTGACACAATACTGCCGATCAACATCCCTTGATGGGGTACATGCCACTTAGGCTGGACCTGTCCTGTGACTTGTGTACTTTGATCTGCGTAACCCAATCATGAGTTATTTCTTCTTCATCCTCTAACAAAACATCAGTCGTTGTAGACATCATACGTGAGAAAGACTTTTGCTTCATTCATTAGTGTGGACACTGCATATGGGCATTTTACATTTACAGTCTGACCTAACACTATTATTGATGAAAGGCCTGTGCTGTAGAATAACATTTAAGGCTGTGAGTTTACTTAACTAGTCCCCCAAAGGAAAGCTGAGACAGTCACTTTCATTTTGTTCTGTTAAACAAACAAGTTTTTTATCTCTGTTGTAAATTACTGGGGCAATTAAGCAGCCCAAATGGTTAAGACCTCAAAAGCTGCCCAAGTTTACTGGCGTGGAGAATGGCTGATTCAGAGTAGCAAGAAAGCTGAGAAAAAGTTGGCCAAAAAAGGTTGACTTCTCTAAAGTTCTTTCTGCTTGTTCTACACTCTCTGCTCCAATGTCCCGGCTGACCACAGTAATAACACCTGCCCTCTCTCTTAGGATATTTACGTTTCTGTCGGTTCTCTGTGCTGACCTTAAATGATGCCGGTGCAATGTTTACGCTTGCCCTAACATCAGAGTCTCTTTCCCAAGCAGTTAAACTGTCCAAGTTACTTCTAAAGGTTCCAGTGTACCATGTCATTTGTAATAAAGGTAATGCATTCCTTTGTTCTGGCAACAGCCCATCAAACCACGTGCGAACTAATGAACCATTGTCATTTAACACTTTCTCTGAAGTGTCCGCTATCCCACTGTGTGCTGCTGCTGTCTGACAGAACCTTTCTGTGTATTCAGTCACACTTTCATCCTTCTTTTGCATACACCTAGTGATTTTTGACCAGTCCACTTTTGGTCCAACAATTTTCTTTAACACTTTCAGAACTCCCTCTCTCAATTCATCTTTTCTGGCATGTTGCAATTCAGAAGTAACAGCAGACTCAAAACTGTTGAATTCAGATTCGGTTAGAATTTGAGACATTAACTGTGTCACTTCTGCCAACGACATGTCGTAGAGACGCATTTTTTTCCAATCAAAGCTCTTCTAAATTCAGAAATATGTGTGTGTGCTGAGGGTAAGCTTTGGGACAGTCTATCAATGTCTTTGGGTCCTAAATTTGCATTGCCTGCTTGTAACTGCAGAATGGGGGTTACAGATGGAACAGTGTCTTTTACCCTACTCTGTGTTTTTAGTCTTGCTCCACATACCTTCACTTATCCACATAGGCTACCCAGCAACTTATCAGTTACTGATGGGATGTCTACATCTGTTTCAAACAACACTTCTATGTCAGGATAAGTTTCATCTGACTGTTGGTCTTCAGAGTTACATTTGGTTGAGGCCTGGTTATGGCCCACCTTTGTCTTGAAACAGGACAGTTGAGTCTGCAATTGTTTGTTCTGTCATTTAACTTAGCAATACACCTAGCTTGTTCTTGTGCAATGGATAAGCTGAATTATTTGTGACAACAGATAATGGCTTTCACATTGTTCTTGCGAATACTTGCTCCTAGCACTTTTTTACAATCTTCAATAAACCATACTTTTTCTGGGTGAATGCCAAATTTCTTTGTCACATTCAATCGGACTGACTGAGTCACTCAATAACAATGACTTAAATTCGCTATCTGAACACAATGGAGTGGCAAGGCCACTTTTCTCAGTTGTAGGAACCAATTTAGCATTTTTCCTAACCATTTTGTGATATGTTTTACCACAAACAAAAAAAACTAAAACTTTCTCTGATCAACAGAGGCTACACTTGTTTACACAGATCTACTGTTGTTAAACCTTCTTTGACAGCCACAATATTACTAGCACTTTATGCTAATCTTCCCTGTTTGTACAGAGATTCAAACTTCCATCTCTAAAATACATTTTTAGAGGGTAAACCACAAAATAACAAAAACAAACAACACAAACTATTAGCATGTTACGCTAAATCATCCCTAAAAGAAAATGGAAAGGATCTTTCACCTTCCAAAACTTTTAGAGGATAAAACCAAAATAACAAGCACAAAAAATGCTAATCCTTCTCTGTGAACAGAGGTTACCACCAATATTAACAAGTAATGTTAATCTTTCCTAGGTTTAGAGGATATCTTTCATCTTTAAAAGACCACTTTTAAAGGATAACTTTAGTTAATCAAACACTACAGCTGTCTGATAACTCTCTGACGGCACAGAGGCACAAATTTGTACTGGTCTGGTTCTTGAATAGAGTGAAAACTCACCGAATCGTTGCTTGTATGAAAAGATTAAGTCTGGAACTCAGTCAGAAAAGTTCTTTTTTTTTTTTTTTTGAGATCTTGTTCTGGAACTCAGTCCATTTTGAGATCTTGGTCTGCTTGAAGTTTTCAAGATTCAGTTGAGATTCTCTGTTGAAATATTTTGTTGCTTGAAGTTTCAGTTCTGGATTCAGGTAAGATTCTCTATCCGGGTCACGGCACCAAATTGTGGGAAACGTTTCTCCTTGTAGAAAGGTTAGAAGCTGAGGAGACCAGGAGACAATGGACGTTTTCCAAGCAGAAGTTCTTTATTGCTCGTAGCTGCAGTCATGTCAACATTGTCTGATTTAAAAAAAAACGTACATTCTAATTTATACATTTCAAAGAGGGTGGGATTACATGAAGCTGGAGACACTGAGACAAAGCAAATGGTAATACATGTGACCCTGGACCTCAAGGCAAATGGTCTCAGAAATTAACATAGCAGGTGTTCAAACTTCAAACAGGCATTTTCCCACAGTGAGATGAGAAACAGGAAATGCATGGCTTTCCCGTGTGGTCAAAGGACAGTCAGGAGGGTCACACTGGGAACTCCTACTGTTTTCAGAGATTTAGAGGCTTTCACCATTTAAAACACTAAATTAAACATACTAATAAAATTTGTAATCTCACAATGTGAACACCATCTGGATGAGCCCTGTTGTTTAGTTACCATGAGCTGAAGCTGGCCAAGTGCTGTGCTAACGTTAGCATTGGGGTGGATGTAAACAGCAGTCACAGTGACTACAGCTCTGGTGGCAATGTATCTAACCTCCCTATCTCATGATTTTCCTGTATGTTAGTCTGAGTTTCCACATACTGCCTTACCGCAGTGCGATTTAATTCATGCTGAAAGGTAGTCTGGATACCATGGCCAGATTTTTTGCCTCATTTAGGGAACCAATCACAGAACGGGGAGGGAGCAGCAAGATGATGATGAAATATATGCCACACACTGCAGTTTGTTTATATGTATGGATTCAAAATAGCAGCAGACGCGAAGCTTTTGATGCAGCCTTTATTGTTTTTAAGTAGTTTAGAATGCAAGTTTATTTAGAAAAAAGAGGCTAGTTTATTTAGAAAAAAGAGGCCAGGCTTAGTGCTGGGCGGTTTGACCAAAAATTGATATCACGGTTTTTTTCAAAATCATAACGGTTTTTCGTTTTTTTCGGTTTGTTTTTTTTAATTAATTTTTTTATGCATAGTCAGGTGTTCAATGCATTTTCTACTGGTTAAGAGAGGAATTACTGCAGTAAATTGACTTAGGATGGTCTATTTTACTGTCATTAGTGAATATTGTAGAATAATTCCACACTAGTAATACAGGTTTGCATGGCCCCAGAAAATTATTCTGTTTACAAATAAGAGCCATTCATGATTCTAATGAAGTGAGGAATCAAAATGCAAAGACAACTGCAGTCAAAATACAGAACTTTTATTTTAAACAACACAATTAGAACAACTCTGAATACTTTTGCTAGGTCAAGTACAAATCCAGGAACATTACGTGCATTCAAGTAAATATAAAAGGAAATCTTGTCTTGCATTGCTTTTGAGGTCTATTAAAGAAATTAAAACAAAATTATGCAACTTGCATTAGTTATTCCTTCAAAAGTATTGCTTCGAAACCAGAACAAACATAAAATAAATATAAAGTGCTAACTTACTTGGCACACAGGATTATCCTGTATAATGGAAACAATATTCGGCTCGACTTTTCTTTAGCTTTCCCCGTGTTACATGCTGATGTGGAGGGCGCTAAATCCGCGGCTGAATCCGCGGCTGATTTAATACATTCTTGATATTCGCTGGAGCAAATTGCTTGTGTTGCCGGGTAATTCTCCCAGCGGAGAATTTTAGCCCGAGAGCACTTACATAAAATGGTTGTTTGGTCGACGTCGGATTTTTGGAAAACAAAAAACCTCCAAACAACAGACCCGGCTCCTCTTTTTCGCACAAGTTCTTCTTCGGTGTCAACACTGTCATGTTGTACTAATTCTTCAGCATCCATCGTCCATGTAACGTAACAGAGCGCTGCTGTTTGTTTACACTCGTCAGTGCTCAGTAGTGCAACGGGTAAAGGGTCCGTCTGAAACAGTGTCGCGCACTCTATGGTCGCGCAGCGTAACGGTCGTTCCGAACGTTGTGTAATTAAACCGGTATGGCGGTTTATTCAAAATCAAAATCGTGACGAAAATATAAACCGGTTTTCGGTTTAAACCGGTTTACCGCCCAGCACTAGCCAGGCTAGTATGTTGTTTGGTCTATGTTGTTTGGAAACTCTAATGGGATAATGTTCCAGATTTCGCATATCATGGGTAAACAGAATGTCTGGCATATTTGGTCTCTATAACCTGGTACTTTAAAGATTGAAATGTCTGGGTAAATGCTAGGCCTGCTAGGCATTTTGGCGTTAAACTTCGTGAGACCCCAGTCGTTATTGTTGTCTCGCCATTAATCGCCCTAATGGAGGACCAGGTACAGGAGATGGTCAACCTTGGAATATTTGCCACTCAGCTGTGTCCCGAGAAAGAAATGCGATAAAGAATCGTCCATACCAACTTCTGTTTGGCAGTCCCGAGGCCTGGATGAGCGCAAAGTGGCAAGATATGTTAGCCATGGAGTTGTATAGTGGCAACCTGCTAGGCATCGTCGTTCGACGAAGTACATTTAACTTATAAATGGTAAGTAATATTTATTAATATCATATTGTCATTATGCCTGTAGACTACCTACTGTGGTTGTCACAGTGCCACTAAGTTGTGTTGCTTTTCAATATCAATACAGCTAACGTTACCGTTTTAGTAGGATAACTTTCAGCTGTGCACACGTATCCGATTAAAGTTGTTGACACTTTAGTCATTATTATTTTTTTTTTTACTTGTGAAGAACAAGTGCAAACAATATCCAATTCAAATAACAACTTCAACATCTATGTTAAACTGTACTTAATACTTGTGTTTTTCTAATTGAAACGATTGGCTATGAGCTACGTACAGGCGCATTTGATAGATACTCTTAGCACCCAATAATACGGCTCTGGGCATTCATAAACCACGCCTCAAATACGAGAAATTGTGCATGTGGTTCCCAGACCCAAGTCTCAATGAGAATTGGGTCTGGCGTTAACCAGGCTAGTATGTTGTTTGGTCTATGTTGTTTGAAAACTCTAATGGGATAATGTTCCAGAATTCGCATATCATTGGGTAAACAGTATGTCAGGCATATTTGGTCTCTATAACCTGGTACTTTAAAGATTGAAATGACTCGGTAAATTGATATGTCGATAACAACATATGAGTATTACCAGAATATTTTTTAGTTTCTTCATCGTTTCTTTCACCGAGGCTGGACTTCTTCAAGAGTATAAATGATACTCCCCCTGGTAATTTTTCCTCACTTTGTTCAACACGACACGCGCAGAACCACGCTGAAAACCATGTGACGCACCAATGGAACACAAAGGCCAGCAACGCACACACGCAGCAAACCACGTGAGGCTCCAACGGAACACACAAAGACACATGAGAGCCATGCAAGTATATTTGGGTTACCAAACGTTCAGAGCATTTAGACTGTTTTTTCTGCGTTGTTATCAGAAGGGTTAAACTGTCTAGGAGAATTTAGCCAAACCAATCAAGATTCAAGATTCAAATAGCTTTATTGGCATGGTGAAAGAAATCTTTACATTGCCAAAGCATTCAGAACACAAATAAGTAAAGAGTTATAGAAATAAAAATAAAGTAGAATTTTTTTTTTTTTTTGTGGAAATAAACATTGCAATAAAAAAAAATCTTCGAATATTTACACAGTGTCTCTAGGCATGAAGTTTGTAGTCTCTGTCCTGCTGGAGGCTCTTTCTTCGTGACAGGACCTCACGTATCTGGCTGCCAGGTTTGAGCTCGCTGGGCTTTCTCCTAGCAGGAGTGGGAGTTTATCCAAATTACATTTCTGATGGAAGTCTTTCTGATAGGTTGTGAAAAGGGGATAGAAGGTGTCTCTAATGTTTGCATATTTGGGGCAGGATGTCAAAAAGTGAAGCTCTGTCTCCACTTGGTTCTCTGTGCAGTGAGGGCACAGTCGCTCTTCCTTCGTCTGCAGAGTCTCTATTGGATGTTTGTCCCATTTATTGAACTCTTGGTCTGTGAGTGGACCCCAGACTTCACACCCGTACAGCGCGAATGGGCTCTATTACTGTTTTGATTATTTTTAGCCAGATTCTGATTGGGATGTCAATTTGGATATTTCTCTTGATAGCATAAAAAGCTCTACGTGCCTTGTCTCTCTAAGTTGTTAACAGCTTTTTTAAAACTTCCTGTATTGCTAATATTTATGCCAAGGTAAGTGTAGTCCTGTGTGTGTTCAATGAGCATGTTGTCCAATTTAAAACTATGATGTTGGTCTTGGCGGCTGGGTCTTTTTTGGAAAATCATTATTTTTGTCTTTTTGGGGTTAACTGCCAGGGCCCATGACTGACAGAAGTTGTGCATGAGGTCTAGATGCTGCTGTAGACCCTCTTTAGTTGGAGACAGCAGCACCAGATCATCAGCAAACAGAAGGCATCTGACCTCAGTGTCCAGTAGAGTAAGGCCAGGTGCTGCAGACTGATCCAGAGCCCTCGCTAGCTCATTTATGTAGATGTTGAAGAGCGTGGGACTTAAGCTGCAGCCCTGTCTCACCCCACGACTCTGAGGGAGGAATTCTGTGTGTCTGCTATCAATTTTAACAGCAAATTTGTTGTTTGTATACATTGATTTGATGATGTCATATATTTTTCCTCCAATGCCACACTTAATTAATTGAAGAAAAAGACCTTCATGCCAAATGGAGTCAAAAGCTTTTTTGAAGTCAACAAAGCATGAGAAAATTTTTCCTGTGTTTTTGTTAATTTGTTTATCGACTAAGGTATGGAGAGTGTATATATGGTCTGATGTGCGATAATTTGGTTGGAAGCCAATTTGACACTTGCTCAGGACATTTCTGTCTTTGAGAATATGGGCTAGTCTGCTGTTTAGGATGTTGCAGAAGAGTTTACCTAGGTTGCTGTTTACACATATACCATGGTAGTTATTAGGGTCAAATCTGTCTCCGTTTTTATAAATTGGGGTAATAAGACCTTTATTCCAAAAGTTAGGGAATATACCTAAACTCAGGATGAAATTGAAGAGCTTGAGAATAGCTAATTTGAATTTGTGGTCTGTGTATTTAATCATTTCATTTAGGATGCCATCGACACCACAGGCTTTTTGCAATTTCAGGGTTTGGATTTTGTCTGATAGTTCGGTTAGTTTAATTGGGGAGTCTAAGGGGTTCTGGTAGTCTTTGATAGTTGATTCTAAAACCGTTAGTTCGTCATACAGGGCATTTTGTTCCAGATTTTTGTTTACATTATCAAAGAGGTTGGAGAAGTGGTTAATCCAAACATCTCCATTCTGGATAGCTAGTTTTGGATGGTAGGGTTTGTTTAGTGTGTTCCAATGTTTCCAGAACTGGTCGGATTCTAAGGATTCTTCAATTTCCCTGAGTTGACTTTTTGTGTTTTGTTCTTTTTTCTTTCTTAAAGTATTCCTATATTGTTTAAGTTTTCGTAATAGAGATGGCGATTTTCTCATTGTCAGCATCTCTGTGTTTCTGGTTGGATAGGGTTCTTAATTCTTTCCTAAGTGTTTTGCAGTCATTGTCAAACCATTTCTCAGTGGCATGTGGTCTTTTTGGTTTTCTTTTTGTGTTTTTTAAGTTGGATAAAGTTGCTGATACCTCAAATATTCTGTTCAGTCTACTGCTAGGTTTGTACCTTCACTATTGTGCGGGAAAGGAGTGGCAAGGAATTGATCTAATAGGGCTTGAATTTTTGGTTGACTAATTGTACATATGTATCTTTACTGCTTTGTTTCCATCTATACATGTGTCTAAGTGAGTGGATCTGGGTTTGTTTAGATGCTTCTTGGTTGGGCATTGCTCTGTTTAAGTAGAGGGTTATTTTACTGTGGTCTGATAGGGGGGTTAGTGGGCTGACTGTGAATGCTCTGAGGGAGTTTGGGTTAAGGTCTGTCAGAAAGTAGTCGACTGTACTGCTACCGAAAGATGAGCTGTAGGTGTATCTACCGTAGGAGTCTCCTTGAAGCCTGCCATTGACTAGGAACAGACCTAGTGTGTGACACAGGTGAAGAAGATGTGTTCCGCTTTTGTTTGTTGTTTTATCATAGTTGTGTCTCTGTGCTTGTATTGGTGTGGGGAGGACGTCTCCTCCAGGCAGGTGTTTGTCCCCCTGAGGGTTCAGTGTGTCGAGTTCTTCACCTGTTCTGGCATTCAGGTCTCCACAGAGCAGCACTCTTCCCTGTGACTGGAAGTATTTTTTTTATATGTCTACTTCAAGAATGGAAAAACTGTCTTCATTGAAATATGGAGACTCTGCTGGAGGGATATAAGTGGCACACAGGAAGATGTTTTTCTCTGTTGCAGTAACTGTCTTATTAATTTCTAACCATGTGCAGAATTGTCCTGTTTTAGCTACTTTGATGGCATGGGCCAGATTTGATCTGTACCAAATAAGCATGCCTCCTGAGTCTCTTCCTTGTGTCACTCCAGGCAGTTTAGTGGATGGGATGATGAGTTCTCTGTAGCCTTTGGGGCAGCCGGTGGGTCCATCTCTGATCCATGTCTCTTGTGGGATGATGATGTCTGAGTTTTTGATTTCTGAGTTGAAATCAGGTTTTCTGCTTTTGAGGCCAAAGGTGGATGATCTCAGGCCTTGAATGTTCCAACATGAAATGATAAAGGCTTTGTTGTCCATGGGGATCATAATTTTGTTGATAAGTTTTTGACCTATGACAGTAGGTGTGAGCAGATGAGGTTGAGCATTTGACGGATGTCTCTTAGCTCTGTTGATGTGGCTTGCACTGGTGTTGTTGTTGATGTTCTGCTCACCATCTGAGCGTAGCTGGGTCTGTCCGGGGCCTGCGGGGTATGAGGAGGGCAGGGGGTCAGCAGGAGTGGCTTTGGCCTGGCCTGATGTGCTGAATTATGTGCTGGATTTGAGTGTGTAAAGGCTGGAAGAAGATGCTCAAGTGCTGGTTGGGATGGTCTCAGCATGTGATAGTCCTGTTGTCTTGACGGAAGTCTTCTGGATGTTCTCTCTGGGGGTATATTGTGCTTTCTTACAGGTCTAGGGTGGAGGTTGTTGGGCCCTGTTGCTCCTGGGGAGTGCTGTTGTGATACCGACTCAGGGCCACATTTTTCAGGGTCCTGGCGAAGACAGGAACAGCAGTTCTTGTACAGGTGGACATGGTCGTCCTCAATCACTCTCTCTCTCTCTCTCTCTCTCTCTCTCTCTCTCTCTCTCTCTCTCTTACTTTCACTTTCACTTTCAAAATCCTCTCCGGGTCTTGTTGTTGTGTTATTGTCTGTATATACATTTTATTCTTGTAACGTTCAGGGACTGTATACGTAGTTCTGCCTTTATTAAATTCATTATATTCATTTGATTGATTTACTGTCTTTTGCTCATATCAAGTCCCTTTTGATGCCTAAATCAAAAGCTACTTACAAGCTTTACAAATTAAATATACTTTAAATCATACTTTTAATCCTTGTGGCCAGAGGATAGCTTCTCCTGAAAGTCTATAAAGTAGGAATAATTTTGTGGGGTTTGATGGAGATCGAATGATCAAGCTTGCAGGACAAGCAGATGGTTTGATCATAAATGAATCCCGTCAAATATTATTCTGACAAATGAGCTAATTTTTACCTGTCTGTACAGCGTGATCTATGTAATTATTTGCAATCAACTTGTGGTTAATTACCAAGATACATGCATGCAGACGCAGGTAACATATCCCTTAACAGGAGATTTAATAACATGTAATATAAGGCTGATCTAGATCCAAACCATATGAATAATTAATAATTATCAGTTATTAATTATTATATGCAAATTCCCATGCCGGTTATTTCACTCACCCAATACATTGCAAAGTGCAATGTTTTCTGTATTGTCTTAATACAGTTTCTAGATGAATAAGGCTGAAAGGTCATTACAGTCTAAATGTAATAAAAAAAAAAAGTTTAATCAAGTAATCATCATCATCCTACATCTATCTGAGCAATTCACAGGGGTTAATGAATTTGAAGACAAGCATTTCTCAAGGTGGTAATCCATCGACCAGAAGTAGAAGCCTCGCGGGAGCTGCCATCTTGTAGCAGAACTTCACTTGCGTTAGCATTCCCATTGACTCCCATTCATTTTGGCAGCACTTTGACAGTGAATAACTTTACATCTGAAGCGTTTGAAGACCCCATTTGTCCTTTATTTATTTCTAAAGAAACACGACAATGTATAAAATGCTCCATTACGTTGTAGCTTATGTTATGGCCCTGTAGAAGCAGTTTTAGTGAAAGTAGGCTAACGATTGCGTCATACCACGCGACTCTCTGTCGCACAGTAGAGAGATTACCGTTTGGACAGGAGAAGAAGCTTGCGCACAATCGGGGAAACATGGAGCCAAAATGACCAAATAATTAATCAGAATACCTAGCAAAATTGTCTCCTTCTCCTAGCTCATGGACAGCTCCTATTCACACTCTCCGCCTCGGTAAGATTCAGACAGAAATGATTCAGATTTCTCATGCCACAGCCACTAGAAGACGGACGGGTTGCTCTCGTCACATCTACATCATCAAGCTCTGTTTGAGTCTGCTCGTCAGGTGCGGAAGTGCTCAATGGAGTTCCAATGAGATCGCTCTGTCCAGTTCTTATACTGTCTATGGCATTTGACATTTTTTTTGGAGATGGATATTGCGGTGGCTGAGAAGTATACACTTAGAAAGTGTATGGGCTGAAACAGGTGTTTGGCAAACTAATGCTAAGTTGTTAGCTGGTGAGGTAACGTTAGTGTGGGTGCTAATATAGCTGTTGACAAGATTAAATTAGAATTAACATATATTTATTTGTCTCTTTCTGGAGGAATTCATAGAGGGTTTACAAAAGTCATGGCCTAGAGAACATAACATCGTTCATGATAATAAATAATGAGAAAAAAGAAAAAAACCCAGGGGGATTTGAATTTGGTTGAACTTGGTTGAATTGGAGAAAGAAAATTGTATTCAAAACCATGTTTCCTCTCCAGAGCCTTATCAATGGGCTTTGGAGAGTTGTAGCTTGCGTTCACAGCTGCAGGAAATGTCTTTCGAATAGTAAAATGAACGTTAGGGCACTGAGTTGCTGGGTGATATTTTGATTTAGTGATTGTAATTTTTTTTAATTTTTTTTTTTTTTATACAAACTCTTTCTAGAAATCACTCAAATGAAAAGTTACCTTGCCATTATTGCTCAAAAGGTAAGTTCCTCTGATTTTGCTTTTTAAAATTGTTTCTCAAGCAGAGCTGTAGAGACTTGTGATGGGCTGATTGATTGTGTTAATTTATTGATTTATTTGCACTTTAATTTATTGTAGAGAATAACTATATTTTTCCTCTATGAACAAGACTGGAAGAAGTCCTCTTTTTCCTTTTGGAGAAGGGCAACCAGTGAGTAACCCCCTTGCATTTTTATTTATTTAGTTAGTTCACTTGTTACTCAAACTGAGCTATATGGATTTTTATGATGTTTGGCTTTTGCATGTAACTTTAATTTATTGACATGTTTAATGCTTTCCAAGTTTTTGGCTTACTTGGATGAATAAAAATAGTTGTAGAGTTGTAGGCCTACTATGTTTCTTTCTTCTCTAAGACTCCAGAGAGAAGGCCGAGCCCTTGATGTTTCCTATCAGAATCTTCCAATTGACATGTTTACATGATGCATTTTTTTTTATTATGATCAGCCTTTTATCCAAAAGTATGTGTCCAATCGCAGCTGTACTGTAAGGATTTTTGGTTCCTGATGAAGCACTATAATGTTATTATTATTATTATTATTATACTGTCTTATTATTTTTGTATTCTCTAGGTGTTACACTGAAGAAGTGGCCGGCAGCCACCTGAGGGGAGATAGGCACATCTATCAATTCAAAGCTCACGGAGCTGAGTAGATCAACAATAGTTTTTTGTCTTATTTCAGTCGCATTTTTTTTCTTTTTTTTTTCTTATTTCAGTTTTTTTTTTCTTATTTTTGTATTACTGTTTGATTGTTCTTAAGTAAATAAATAATGTAAATGTATACATTTTGAAATATTATTTATTTTTGCCTAGTAGCTATGGATTTTAATAATTATACTAATATATAAGTAAACATATAGGTGCAAATATACGTGCATATATGTATATGCACGTGTATATACAGTATATGCACCTAAATGTGTACATATGTGCATGTACCTATGTATACCTATATGTACATATATGCGCATATACATGTACACATATATCTATATAAGTACATGTATACAAAAAGCAAGTGTTGTGCCAGTTCATACTTAAAAAGAACTAGCTCAAAGTTCAGTTCACACAGATGATAATGAACTAGTTCACGTTCATAGTTCTTTTTTTTAAATGAACTAAGTTCACCTATCTAAATATGAACTAGTTCACGTTCATTTGTTAAATTCTTTTTAAGATAGGCCACAATCTTACTCAATAGAACCTCTTTACCATCCATTACCAGCTGCAAATCACTGCCACTCCAAAACGAATCAAAATTATTGTACCAATAAACAAGAGACAATTATTATAGCCAGGAGAAAATAATGTTGAGATAGAGAATATATTTACCCCTTAAATAATGTGTAATCATGATATGTAGAAATTGGAAAATATAAGGTGCAATCAAGGTATACTGTATGTTCAGTGAAACTTTTATTTAGCCAGCATGGAACCAAATTACCCAGGACTTTAAAAAGGTATATTCAGGTTCATGGGGAAAAGATCAGTCTACTGACAAAAATCCAGCATATTCTGAACGGCATGCAGTAACTATGTAAACCAGACCAAAGTAGTCAAGTCATGTAATGTCAAATTTGATTGGGCTTACCCTGCTCAATGTGCAATACTCAACCAACACATTTTCACACCTTCAAAATGAAGTAAACAGTGAGTAAACGATGAAAATGCCATTTACATTCATTTATAATAAAACAATCTTCCTGATTATATTTGTCTAAAGAAAATGAACAGCTACCATCTGAACAACATAACTTACTACGTACAATAGGCACTCTGATTCCATGTATGGGGCATTTATTATTCATATGACACACAAACACTGTCACAGAACGCTCCATGGCGCCTCCTCCTGGTTTCACCAGATCCCTCTCTCCTGCATATTAGGACTCCTTTGCTCATTATCCCCTGATTAATTGGCTCATCAGTTCACCAGAATCACCTGTGTGCTCTCTAGTTTCCTTTATCTGGACTGCTATGCTCTTTGTTCATTTGTGAAGTCTTGTTTTACCGTTACTCTGTCTCTAGCTAGTTTTCTCGTGTTTCTCTGATCTTGTGACTTGGACTGTGTACTCGTTTGTGAACCTTTGCTGCCGGCCCCCGACCCTTGCCTGTCTGATTTACGTTCCTGGATTGCCCTATCTTGGGTGCTAGTTTGAGTTTGCTGCCCATCCTGTTACGGGCTTTGAGTTTATGTCCGCTTACCTTTGTTGGCTTACCTGCATTAATAAATTACTGCAAATGGATCAAACTGCTTCAGCCTCTTCGTCACAGAAGACTTCACCACAACAAGATCCAGCAGATTTCCACCGATTGGCCTCCGAGGTATCCACTCAAGCGGGTGTGCTGGCCGCCCATCAGCAGCAATTAGTAAAACTGACCAATCTCACAGAGGAGCTCGTGAGATCCGTCCAAGCGCTAACCCCGCCGAGCGCACCTGATAATCAAGCTCCGAGTTCTGCTGCATCTGCTCCCGCTCCACTTGCCGTGAGTAACAATCCTAACCAGGTCAAGTTATCCCTTCCTGAGAAATTTGATGGCTCACCTTCTACCTGTAAGGGATTTCTGTTGCAGTGCAGCTTGTATTTCGATCAGCAGCCCCAGTTATTCTCCACTGATGGGAGCCGGGTCTCCTTTATGTGTTCCCTTCTCACCGGCCGGGCTTTGGAGTGGGCTACTGCGCTCTGGTATGGTGGTCAGCTCTCTTTCCCCTCTTATACTGAGTTTTTAACCCAATTCAGAGAGGTGTTTGAACATACTGCGGGAGGAAAGGATCCGGGAGAACTGCTGCTCACGTTACGCCAAGGGAGCTCTACCGCAGCGGACTACACACTCTCGTTTCGGACCCTTGCTGCGCAGACTGGATGGGAGGAGGGACCTTTAAAACTCCTGTATCGCAAGGGACTCAACCAGGACCTCCAGGGTGAGCTGGCATGCCGCGACGACGGTAAATCTTTGAGTCAGATTATGGAGCTCGCCATCCGCCTCGACAACCTGATTCGCGCCCGACGCACACCCCTCAGATCCAGTCTCGTCGAGTGTGCGTTCACTAACGCGGAGTCGGAGCCCATGCAGATCGGTTACACACGCCTCTCTACAGCTGAGCGGGAGAGGAGACGCCGTAATCATCTGTGCATGTACTGCGGAGAGGCGGGTCATCTGAGGGTCACCTGTCCAGTTAATCCTGCGCTCAAGAATTCTTCTGCGGTGAGTTTGAATCACTCTTCTAAACTATTCTCTGTGGACAGCACTTTGAGATTTAATGGACAGACTTTAAACATAAGAGCCTTGATAGATTCGGGAGCTGCTGGAAATTTTATCGATCTTGCATTTGCCAAAACTCATCGTGTTTCTCTCCTCACATGTGAGTCTGGTGTGACCGTGGAGGCGCTGGATGGACGCCCCCTGGGGTCTGGAGAGGTGCAATACACCACGCAACCCCTCACGCTCAGCTTCGGGACTTCGCATTCTGAAATAATCCAATTCTTCACGATTCACTCACCTATGCATCCGGTAATCCTGGGGCTTCCTTGGCTAGTGAAACATAACCCTCAAATTTCCTGGTCTGAAGAGAAGATTTCCAGGTGGTCTGAATTCTGTCGGATCAACTGCGTGGCTGCTGTCCAGGGTACTGAACTCCCCAGTGCTGCGCTCAAGGGAGTGGATCTTCTGGAGATTCCCCCGAATACCACGACTTAGCCCTGGCCTTCAGCGAAACTGAAGCTTCTCACCTTCCTGCTCACCGTGCTGGCGACTGTGCTATTGAGCTTTTGCCTGGGGCCGTGCCACCACGCGGGAGAGTGTACCCATTGTCACAACCTGAGACTGAGGCCATGAGAGCGTACATTGACGAACAGCTGGCTAAAGGTTTCATCACTACCTCCACATCTCCGGCCTCTGCCGGGTTCTTTTCGTCAAGAGGAAGGATGGGGGTCTGCGGCCATGCATCGACTATCGTGGTCTCAATGAAGTGACAGTCAAGTACCGTTATCCTCTCCCGTTGGTCCCTGCAGCCCTGGAGATGCTCCGCACGGCCCGCTTCTTTACCAAGTTGGACTTAAGAAACGCCTATAACTTAATTCGCATACGGAGTGGTGACGAATGGAAGACGGCGTTTTCTACCACATCCGGGCACTATGAATATCGCGTGATGCCATTCGGTCTGTCCAACAGTCCTTCTGTGTTTCAAGCTTTCGTTAATGACATCTTCCGGGATATGTTACATCAGAAAGTTATCGTCTACATCGATGATATTTTAATTTATTCTGATTCCCTTGAGGAGCATATCCAGGATGTCCGTGCAGTTCTCAAACGCCTGATTGATAACCAGCTCTATGCCAAGCTCTCCAAGTGCGAGTTTCACCAGACACGCATCTCCTTTCTGGGCTATATCATCAGTGCAGACGGAGTCCTGATGGATGACAGCAAGGTCAGTGCCGTTGTGAGTTGGCCGCAACCTTCTTCAGTTAAGGAGCTGCAGCGTTTTTTGGGCTTTGCTAACTTTTACCGCAGATTCATCCGCAACTTCAGTGTTCTGGCAGCCCCTCTCACATCTCTGCTTCGAGGAGGAGGTAAATATTTTAAATGGACGGCGAATTGTACTGCGGCCTTTTCTCAGCTCAAGGAGAGATTCACGTCCGCTCCTATTCTCCGTCACCCGGATCCTGAGAGGGAGTTCATCGTTGAAGTGGATGCATCGAACACGGGAGTGGGAGCCATCCTGTCTCAGCGGTTTGGGGATCCGGCGAAGATGTTTCCATGTGCCTTCTTCTCTCGAAAACTTAACTCTGCTGAGCGCAACTACGACGTGGGGACCGCGAGCTGTTGGCCATGAAGTCCGCCTTTGAAGAGTGGAGGCACTGGCTGGAGGGAGCGCGTCAGCCTTTCACAGTGCTCACTGATCACCGGAATCTTGAGTACATCAGGTCAGCTAAACGTCTGAATGCTCGCCAGGCTCGCTGGTCCCTGTTCTTTTCAAGATTCGATTTTAAGATCACCTACAGGCCTGGCTCCCAGAACGGCAAAGCTGACGCCCTGTCCCGCCTGTTCGACGGTGCCTCTGAGCGATCTAAACCGGAGCCTATTGTTCCCACTACCTTGATCGTGGCACCGGTCCAATGGGACATAATCTCTGAAATCACTGCGGCATTAAGTAGCCATCCTGCTCCGCCTGAATGTCCTGCGGCCCGTCTCTTTGTTCCTCCTGGCCTCCGCCACCGTGTGCTTCAGTTGGTTCACTGCACCCCCAGCGCGGGTCATCCAGGTATCGCTGCTACCACACAGCTAGTCACCAATCGGTTCTGGTGGGCGTCACTTCAGTCTGATGTCATTAAGTTCGTGCACCAGTGCCCCGTTTGTAACACTGTAAAATCCTCCCATCTCAGACCCTCTGGATTATTACAACCGCTGCCTGTACCACAGCGCCCCTGGTCGCACATCGCAGTCGACTTCGTAACGGATCTGCCTCCCTCACAGGGGTTTACCACCATCCTTTCCGTGGTAGATCGTTTCTCAAAGTCCTGCCGTTTCATACCCCTGACTGGCCTGCCCACAGCCTTACAGACTGCTGAAGCTCTGTTTAATCAGGTGTTTCGTCTCTTTGGGTTGCCCGAGGACATAGTCACTGACCGCGGTCCCCAGTTTACCTCCCGCGTCTGGAGAGAGTTGTGTTCAAAGCTCAACATCAATGTTAGCCTAACGTCTGGTTATCATCCTCAGGCCAATGGGCAGGTTGAACGTTTAAACCAAGATCTGATTCGATTTCTGAGAACATACTGCCACGAGAATCAGCAAGACTGGAGTCGCTTTCTGGCCTGGGCGGAGTATGCCCAGAATTCTCTGTTTAAGCCTGCTACTGGTCTAACTCCTTTTAAATGTGTTCTAGGTTTCCAACCCCCCCTCTTCCCGTGGGCCGGGGAGCCGTCCGACCTCCCCGCTGTAGATGCTTGGCTCCGGCGCAGCGAGGCCACCTGGGATGCTGCTCATGTTCACCTGCAGCGCGCCGTCCGCCGTTATCAGCATCAGGCAGATCGGAAGAGGCGTGGGGGTCCCAGGTATCGACCTGGTCAGTGGGTGTGGCTGTCTGCACGAGATCTTCGTCTCAAGCTCCCGAGCAAGAAGCTGTCTCCTCGTTTCGTCGGACCATTCAAGATTCTCCGTCAGATTACACCAGTTTCGTTTCGTTTGGCTCTTCCTGCTCATTACAAGATCTCACCCACATTTCATGTGTCCCTTTCAGACCCGCCATCGCCCCAGGAGAGAGAGGAGCCGGGAGGAGGCCGTTCCTGTGCAGACTCCCCCATCAGAGGTGGACGGTGCGGAGGCTTTCCGTGTGCGTGAGGTCCTGAACTCCAGACGTCACGGCGGGGTGTTACAATACCTTATCGACTGGGAGGGGTACGGTCCCGAGGAGCGCTCCTGGGTCAGGTCTCAGGATATCCTGGATCCCACATTAACTGCCGCTTTCCATCGGGATCATCCTGATCGCCCCGCTCCAAGACCCCGCGGTAGACCCCGCCGTCGACCAGGTCCTCGCTTCCGGAGCCGCTCGCAGGGGGGGCTCTGTCACAGAACGCTCCATGGCGCCTCCTCCTGGTTTCACCAGATCCCTCTCTCCTGCATATTAGGACTTCTTTGCTCATTATCCCCTGATTAATTGGCTCATCAGTTCACCAGAATCACCTGTGTGCTCTCTAGTTTCCTTTATCTGGACTGCTATGCTCTTTGTTCATTTGTGAAGTCTTGTTTTACCGTTACTCTGTCTCTAGCTAGTTTTCTCGTGTTTCTCTGATCTTGTGACTTGGACTGTGTACTCGTTTGTGAACCTTTGCTGCCGGCCCCCGACCCTTGCCTGTCTGATTTACGTTCCTGGATTGCCCTATCTTGGGTGCTAGTTTGAGTTTGCTGCCCATCCTGTTACGGGCTTTGAGTTTATGTCCGCTTACCTTTGTTGGCTTACCTGCATTAATAAATTACTGCAAATGGATCAAACTGCTTCAGCCTCTTCGTCACAAACACAAGTAGATAAGACCTGTTTCAGTTCAAAAGATCACTCGTTATGGAAAAGCGCAGATCGAGCGATGATACGAGCAGCGCAAGCGCGGCCAGATCTGCCCTCGCGCGCGCGCCAAGTATGCACACTGAAGGCTGCATTTACACTGCAAGTATTCGATGCCCAAATCCGATTTTCTGCCTATATCCGATTTTTTCGACGACCTGCTTACGGCTAAGTTCACACTGCAGGGCTTAATGCTCAATTCCGATTTTTTGAAAAAATTAGATTTTTTTGCAAGACCGTTCACATTTCCAATTAAATGCGACCTTTTGTGATCTCCTGTGTGAACGTGAAATGACCCAGAAGTGACCCGCATACGCAGAAGAGTATCAACTGTCAACGGACGTCACTTGTTGTTTGCGGAAGTAGCTAAATGGATGTCTTACAGTGGAGCTCGTTTAGCAATATTAACACCGTGTCCTAACTACGCGCAACGCAATAAAATTCCAGCGACTGCAAGTGTGTCTGTCATCACTAGAGCAGACGCGACTGTGAGACGCCACACGTTGTGATACAAAATCACAACCATTCAGAACAGCGTGAAAGCAGCACTGCTAGCCCGCACTCGTATCTGGAAATGGATATGGACATAATCAAATCAAGAAATAACATTATTAAAAATCCAAACATTAACAAAATATACTCACTGACTAATTTTGTTACGAAGTACAGTTGTATGTTTGCATAGAATTCATTTTGAACGCTATATGATTTCAAAATCTGAGGTAAATTATTCTGTTATCATGTGGCACAGTGACCTATTTTTAACTAAAAATAAATAATGTGTACTCATAACCAGTATAATTTCTTTCATTCTGTCAGCCGCGACGTCGCAGAAATAGGAACCGTTTCTAAATTAGAAACTTCGCGTGTCGCCGTCGCATCTGGTTAGGACAAGAACTCTTGATTAACAAGGAAAAGATACCTTTTATCGCGTGTCGTGCGGCGTCACGTGTAGTTAGGACACGGTGTTAAAGTTATTTTCACAACAGAGCCAGCACACTCACAATCTTCTCGTTTTAAGAAGAAAATTAAACAGAGAAGCGTGTGGGTGCGGAGTTGACAGCTGAGGAGTGGTGGGATACTGATGTGAGTGGCTTAACTGATACAGAATTCATCTGTAACTTCCGAATGACCAGATCCACCTTCGATTATGTTTGTGAGCGCCTGCGATCAACTCTGTCACGGGAAGAGACACGTCTCCGGCGGCCCATAACAGTGCAGAAACGCGTTGGAGCTGGAGTGTATCGACGAGCTACAGGTGCGTGCAATGACGTGCGTGTCGGATATATGTGACCTGGCCGTTCAGATTGCAGTCGCATTTCAAAAGATCGGATACATATCGGATTTGGACCACATACCCAAGTGGCCTGGGTCGCATTTGAAAAGATCGGATCTGTGTCATTCAGACTGTCATGAAAAAATCAGATACAGGTCGTATATGGGCAAAAAAATCGGAATTAGGTCGTTTCAGCCTGCAGTGTGAACGTAGCCTACATCATCTTTTAAAAGTGACCCATATCCGATTTTTGCATTTACACTATACACTGCTGAAACTACCAAATGTAGACGTTTTGACCCGGAAAATTAAGTAAAACAGCACGAAATGCAATGGATAGAGATGTGATTAAAATTATCCAGTGTTTTTCTTTCCACAATATCTTGAAAAGTCATCATAACATTGGTCTCGTACAGCGGAGAAAAGAGGAGAGGCACTATAGCCACGAGCACTTAAAACGATGCCTCATATCACGTGAAATGTGTTCAAATACGGATTTATTTCTGTAACAACCCTGCGTTATTGCCTGCACTCTTCGCCCCAAACACTCAAAAGACATGAAACCTCCGCATTGCTCCACTGTGTGTATCCTTTCTTCCATCGCGCCTGTAATCGCGCACTTTTTAAAGACGGACGACTCGCATTTACTGGGGAATATCCGATTTGTCTGCTTACATGGCACACGCAAATGCACATATCCGATTCATATCCGATTTATTACCACATATGAATGAGGCCTGAATCCGATCTGAGAAAATCGAAATCCATGCGTTTTTTCCTGCTTACACGTTCAAAGGTCATATCCGATTGGTGCCACATGAGAGGAAAAAATCGGATTTGGGTCACTTGAACCATGCAGTGTAAACGAGGCCTATATGCACACTATCGCGACTCCCTGCCTTCATGTTACCCGTACTATGAATACTTCGACCTCTTCTAACATACCCAGTGATAATAGACAAAGTCGCCACCACAATACTGACGGAGGTGGATTCGGCGACTCAAAACGGGGGTTGGAGGTAAAACCTGACTTTTCAAATGAGCGTGAACGTGAACTGCGCGTGCTGCTCATTCATTCCTGACAGAGTGAGCGCCGCTCTCGTTCGCGTTCATTGTATGAAAAGTGATTCGTTCAGTTCAGTGTTCGGCGAAAATATGAACGAGTTCAGTGAACGTCGTTCATTGAACGCGTTCATGCACAACACTGCAAACAGCATTTAATATATGTCACATATATTAAAAACCTATATCAAAACCTATATTAAAACATACATGTTTATATAGGTTCTTTCCATGTGGGCCGTACCATTAGGAATATCCATCTTATCCATTTTATTTCAACGCCCCATGACATTTTGCCCGAATTATGGGTGTAACTTCCGTTAAGCTGTAAACAATCATTGAAAGGCTCACTCTATGGACGCAATACGCTTAAAAAGTGTCACAATGAGATAACATTAAAGTCCCTGTAAAGTCAAAATTAAGTATGTGTTCTGAGTTTGTCACACCACAGAAAAATTTGTTATTAGCCACCCAGCCAAATTTGAATGATAAAAAAGCTGGCAAGTACATAAAATAAGCTATCAAAATCTTGAAAAAATTAGCAGTTTTCTCTGTTCTCAAACGCTGGGGGCGTGTCCGCTGGCTGTGTGGAAACCACGCCCACTCACGGTAACGCTGTCGACGGTGATATTAGCTGATACTGCTTTCGGGACGGGAGAATGAACGCTGAGTTGGAAGATAGTCGGTCCGGCCCGTTTAACGGTAACAGCGGATTACCAGTGAATCCCAGTTGTCTCTGAGGAAATTTTATAAAACGTATACTGTGTAAAATGATCATTACAGAGGCGGGTGTTGGCGGTGATCCTCAGCTCTTCATAAAGGTTGGCTCTCTAAAAACCTCTTCTTGATGTGATCGTTTTTAGGGAATTTAAATAAAGATACCGACCTGTTTTGTACATGATCGCATCCAAGTAATAGCCTATGCATTTCTGTGTTGAAGGCATAGCTAGCTAGAAAACTGTAGGCTCAGATGTAGTAACTAATTGTACTGACAATCACTCGCGATTGAGCGTTGAATGCAAATGTGCTCGGGGAGTGTTATTGTGTGTTAGGGGAGAGATCAGACTCTGTGCGTCATCAAATAGGGGTGTGTCCAGGAGCTCATATGTTTTAGCAATACATATGTAACATTTATAATGTGTTTAGAACTTTTTTGTAGAATTGCCTTTACAGGGACTTTAATCGACTCACCCTTCAACCATCGAACATTAAAATGAAATTTAAAAGTGTAAAAGAATCAACAAGGTATTTTCAACAGACCATAAATTGCCTGTAGAGATTCTGACCGGAGAATCATTAATCCGCTTTATGTAATCAGTAAACTCTTAAAGAAAATAAGAGTTATTTTTAAGAGTTGCCAAACATAGAGTGACTTTTATTGCCTTAGGCGCCACGTCTGGATACTTATGAATTTATGATGACAAATGGTAACCCCAGAACACTACGAACAGCAGGTTATCTATATATTAAGACACGCCTCATAATCAAAGCCATATGGAGCGGTATCAGACTCACCTTTGAATTGAATATAAGTATGACGAAGTCAGGCTAAAGCCTGTTTTATGCTTCTGCGTCGAATCGACGGCGTACCCCAGCAGACCCCTATCCGTTGACGCGAACCCCTCTCCGACCCCTCCGCGTAGCTCGACGTGCACCTCCAAAAATTTGTAACTGCGCGTCGAGGCGACGCAGACAGCAAGGGCTTTGATTGGTCAGATTATACATCAATTCAGGAGTGTAGCTTTTCCGGTTTCCTTTTTAACATTTGCACCCTCGTACTGATAATTATAATACTCTTAAAAGAAAGTAAATAAAGAATTAAACATAAATAAACTGTTGGTTTTTATTTCATTGATAATATATGTCTATAACTGTTATCCTTTCTTTCTTTTTTGCTCACAATAAACTTCAATCAATCAATAAATCAACGTTTGTTTTGAAACACAGTTTGTTGTTTATTTTCAATACAATGTTCACGGTTAACTTACATCATTGATAAAATACTAACCAAGTCTGCCACGGGACACATTATCCTGCCATAGCACAGTTCCATGTGGATACTGAAAAAAATACTTCCATGTCATTCAGAAAAGCTATCGTTATGGCAGCTCGGGTGAAACCTTTCTTTTACTGTCTATGAGTGGAACTGGCCCTAGACATCCGTGTTGATTCTGTCGGGATAAAATTTGTGTCGTCTTCTTAGCTCCAGCTGACAGCTGCAACAACATTCTCTCTCTTTCGCTCGCGGCGCACGGGACCATTCGCGAACCACACACCCCTAGCGTTCTGGCGGTGAAATGCACCGCGAAGCACCACAACCTCACGCAGAAGCATAAAATGGCCACGACGCTGTAGCAGTGACGACGTAGCTACGCCGTGGAGTTGACGCAGAAGCATAATGAGGCCTTAACAATATGCAGGATTTTTGCAGTAAAATATCCAAAAACCACTAGGCCAATGTTATATATTTTGTTTAGTTGATTACTTACAATATCCCAAATGTTTCTAACTATTTGAAAATCATGAGAAAATTACGATTTTTAACCAAGGAAACGGGCACGTGAGCCGGGGTGAGGAGTCACCAGTCAATGACGTCATATCCGCGCTACCCCGGTTTCCGCCAGGTTTGACCTCGTACTGCAGTAGTAACCATGGCGACAGACGTGGACAACTGGGTCGGTTATGCCCGTTAAGCCGTGATCAATAGCGTGAGCGTCCCTAGCAGGGTTTTGTTCAAACATTATGGACTATGGCAAGCAGACTTTGAGACAAAAAGAAGACTAAAACGAAGATCAACATCTTTCGAGATGCCGAGAGCTCCACGTCCGCGACTCAGTGGCGCAAAAGTGGGTATGCGCTATATGCGGCGCATAGGGGCGCAGCACAATGGGGGGCGCCAAAGCGATGGTAAAAAAAAAAGAATTAAACAAAATATATATATATATATTGTATTTCTATATGTAGCTGTTGTTGTGCGTTTCTAAATCATTTCTGCATTCCTTCAATGTTATATAAAATTTTAGAGGACTAACAGCCAGGCTAGAGTGGGCACCCTTTATGGAGAAGGGGGCGGGTAATATCGCGAGCGGGTGGGGGCGCCATGAGCGCTGAGCGAGCGTACGAGTAGTGAGTTGTCGTCGAAAAAGATGGATAAAACAAAATGCTGTGGGGCTAAAAATAGAAAAAGAAAGAGAGAAAAGGAGATGGCATGTCAACTGATGCGACAGCAGCTAAATAACTGCATGCACTGCTGAAAGCCAACAGGTAGGATTTAAAATGTGACATCCAGGGCAGGCAGGTAGGCTATCTATATCTCGGTGGCCATCGGGACTACCGGGAGATTCCCGCTGGGCCGACATGCTTTTTCAGCCGATACATCTCATCCTTTTCTTATTTATTTGTCTTAACGGCCCACAAAACTCATACATCGGCAGCCCATTTGTTTGTTGTTTGTTTTTGTTTTGTTTTTTGCTTAATTGGCGGCGCTGTGCTGGTGTAATGCATTGGTAAAAAAAAGTCAGCTTTAGTTTATTTTCTGACACACTGGCCCATGAAACATGTCATTGTGCGCTTATATCTTTCAAGTATAGAAATTAGTGCAAAACTAATTATGAAAGTTTCCTTTATTTTTCAGTGCATTTGTTTTACAATAGCCTTTATGGCTATTACTATCATGGGATTAATATTATAACTATTATTATGTAGTAGTGTAGCCTAATGTAAACAGACACTAACTAAAAGAGGTTCAAATTTTTCTTTGTTTAATTTGCACCCTGAATATGGGTTGTTGCTTTTAATTTTTAACTCTCAAAGTGCACAAGATTGCTGAATTTAACATTACAGAACACAACATTTTCTTACGAGGAGCATGCCCTGAACCCCCTAGAGAAACAGAGATCCACCTACCACAGTTTTACCTAAAATCCTGTGAGAAACACTTGTATTGCTGTTCCAATGGAGCTTATAGTTTTCTTAGGGGGGGTTCATCAAGGTAGAGTAGCTATAGTTTAATTAAATTAATAAACAACAATTTTGCACTTATGCTATTTTATGTGTTAGCTCTCATTTGTTCCTACTCACTTAAAGGTGCCATCTGTAGTAATTGAGGTAAAAATATACAGAAAATGAGCTACACGCATCAAAAGAATGAGAAGAAATAAGTGCAATAATGTCATTAAAAAACTGAAAAGTTATATTGCTGCCGAGATATAAACCTAAATTAGCATGCTAAATTACTAGCCCCGGCCCGTCAGGTGTCGTAATACCAGTTTCGGCCATGGGAGGCGGTATGCGGGCGGGCAACATAAACACCAGCCGCACACTGCAATAGACGAGTAAGTGGCGCGTTTTATGTGTGTGTGTACTTTGAACCTGAAGTCAGTCGTGTGGAAATACAGCCGATTACTACATTTCAGTTCAGGGAAGAGTTCAAAAAATTATTGGTCGACATGCATGAGGAATACATTTTGGTAAGTTGTAGCATACTGTATCTTTCAACAGTGTTCATGTTCTTTTTCCATTAGCTTGTAGAGATGATCGGTTCACGGGCGCTAGGGATCTGTGGTGTAACATGTACAAGCGCCAAAATGGTATTTATTGTTTGAATTGCGTAATAAAATTGACCGAATCTGAGAGCTTAACTGGCAACCTGATTGCTAAGTGTCAATTGCATGTGTCTTACAGTGAAATCGTGAGAGTTGGCAGCTCTGAATGGCGTTAGCTTGATCAACATCAGCGAATGCTGTCTGTCAAATTAATTCAAACTAACAATAAAAGTGTAATATGAACAAAACGAATACCGTAAACTTAAAATAATTGCCCAGGGTTTAATTTTCCCATATCGTCGAAATGCACCAGCTTGTTTTTGAGACGCGTTTATGAGACGGTCTTCATCATTTAGTGTTGATGTTGTTCATTGAGTCTCTGATCTCTAAAAATATCCAAATGCTCCACGTGAAACTGCGGTCTTCCAACCTTTTACTATCAAAATGATTTGAATAATATGCGTGAGAAAAAGAGCAAAACAGCTCTCGCTTGTGTTGTTTGAAGACGTGATAGTGCGTGCGGCCGCGGCACAACTCACTTTCTGGAGGTATACTGCCCCCATCTGTTATGGAATATGGATTATTTTTTTATTTAGAATTCCAGAGGGCCCCTTTAAGTTATTACATGGCACACTTACATTCATTTATTTTATTTTATTTTATTTTTTTTGGGGGGGGGGGGGCGCTAAAATTGTTGCTGCATACCCCTCTGAAACTGGGTAGTTGCGCCCCTGCCGCGACTTACTTCGACTTGACAGAGATGCGAGTGTTGCATGTTACCTGAGCAAACAGGTGAGCAAACAATGTATATAAAACTAATCAATGTTATGTAGTTCGACATGATAAAAAGTTAGAATGTGATCTGTATGTTATTCTCTAATGTTAATCTAGATTAGTCTCATACAGCCAACAAACAACCGAACTAACAACATTCAACACACAAATGCCGTTTTGTGTGATAGTGAAAATGTTAGGGCTGGTCCGAATACCATTTTTTGAGCTTCGAAGCTTCAGTAGTAATAAACATCGAATATTCAAAGCTTTGGAATCTTTATGTCTGTCTGTCCGTTTGCATTTTGATTATTTCGAGAACGTTCATCCAAATGACTTCACAAGGAAGTACAGTGTCGTATCGTATTTGGTGCAATATAGATAGACAGGCGAGATGCGACACGTTCAGAATTAATACATTTTTAATAAACTACACCTCACGCGAGCAGAGCTTATGCTCCGAGAATGGACACTGCAAAACAAAGACACACAGGTCTGTTAACTTAAGCTATATTTTTAATAAGTTAGTCTAATATTTTTTTCACTAACGAATAACTGACGAAAAACTAAATTTAAATTAATAAAAAAGATAAATAAATAAATAAATAAAAACGTTAATAATAATTAAAACTAATAACTTAAATATAGAAAAAACTAAATTAAAATAAAGTATAATTTGAAATAAATTGTGACGTGACATCCTAATAAAATCTCAAAGTCTCGCAGTAGATTAATTTAGATTGATAATAATTGGTAGGATAATACATTTTTTGTTTCTATTATTTTATTTTCCACAATGTCAAAAGCAACATAGCTTAACCCAAAATACAAGCACAGGCATGCACTTCTGTCCATACAAACTCCGCTGTTCTGCGCCTTAGCCAGAGAATATTCCCGTCGCAGGACCACTTTTAGTAGTCCCTGAAGAAGCAAATATGAAGTTAAGTGTTATATTTCACCAGATTGTATTGTGTAAAACATATTCAAGTGCTAATGAGAACTGTTTTGAGTGGGATACCAGGTGTGCAAAAAAATAAAATAAATAAATATTCGAATGTCACATTTTCAAATTCGAAAATCAACCCACCGGACAAATATTTGAATATTCAGTTCCAGCCCTAGAAACTGTTAGAGCAAGTAAAGCAGCGCTGCATTACCTCAAGTTTAATTTCTCTAATAAACTGACCTGTGTGAGTAATTCAGCATGTACTTTAGTAAAATTAAATGTCCTTATTCCTTTATATCCGTTGCGTGTGGCGCTGGTATACGTCTAGCAATCGCACCCTGCTTCATACTACATGTCATGTTAAAACATCAATGTATTCACTCATCCATAAAAGATCCATCAGCTTGACAGCAAGATCCATAATTCTGCTTAATGCGGAATATACGTCATCAATATACGCCTTTGTTATTGTAAGAGGTTAGCGACCCCTGGTGGCGGAACAATCTTGCATATTGTACCTTTAACCTGTTCCTCTAGCAAACACTCGGTATTAAGTGTCCAACTCTCAGAAATGTTATTTTCATGGCCACAGAAAATATAAACTAAATATATATTAATTTATATAAACTTAATTTATATATGAAATTAAATATAATGAATAATTGTGTGACTGATTACAGCAAAATCCCCAGTGTTAAATCAAAACTGCCCAGAGTGTATTTGGTCCCACTCTACAGAGTGTTAAAGTAACACTGAAGCGGTGTTAAAGGGTCTGCCATTTCACTTTTTTTTCATTTTAAATAGTGTGTAATGTTGCTATTGGTGCATGTACATTATCTGCAAAGTTGCAGCGCTGAAAGTTCAGTGTAAGCAGAGATATCGTCTTTTAAAAATCAGGAAGTATAATTGTCTACAAAAATGACTCGATTGGGACTACAGCTGGGTTATGGTACACCACTAACCCACACATTTGCATCAACCACTCCCTCCGGAAAATGCAAAAAGTGCATGCGCATTTTTCAGCAGCTCCAGCCTCCAGCACGTCGAGTGTGTTGTGTTCACGCAGTTGTGTTAATTAAAACATGAAGCAGATCCAACTTTAAAACCAGAGGCAGCAGTTGTTGTGCCACAACCTGTAAGTAGGCTAAGACTTAATCATTTTAAATGTATTTGCATGTATAATTCCAGACAAAGCCTTGTGTTTTATTTTTTTCAAATGCCAGCGATGGCTTTATTGCCACTATAGGCTAGTAGTTATGTGTCTATTTTGTGTTTACGAACACACACAAACATGAATTTTGTATAAGTACTAATGTTGTAAATGTATTTTTCATGTATATATGTTTTATGACGTATATTTTCGATTTTGATCAAGAACGTAAACTTGCCAACACTGTTTGAGTATAACATTAGTAGCCAGTCAATTGCTATTGTTGCCAGTCAGATGCTATTGTGTAAAACAAACGTGTATAAAGTTAAAAAATGTAGCAAATTACCATTCAGAAACGTTTAGTAAGAGCCGTGTGTGGTGACGTTCTGTTTAACTCTCTTCATTCGCGGCTTTCTCTGGTCTGATTCTGCCTCAAACTGATACTGTAGTTCGACACATATTTACATCTGGACCGGAGCTCATGACATATCCGTTAGCCCTTAAAGGTAATGGGCGTTAACCTTCCAGACAACGTGAGCGACAGTTTAGCCAATCACAACACATCGGCCCAAACTAACCAATCTGAGCCCTCCGCCCGTTTCTGAGGGAGTGTTTTCATAGAATCAGGAAGTGAACCACTCGTTCAGGGGACAGAGGAGAGCGCCGGCTGACATAAAGGTGAAGTTTATGAAAAATAAGACTTTTAAAAAAGAAAAACCACGAATACATGTTAAATTTCACCCCATAAACACAATCATGCAAAGAAAAAAGCAGTCACCCTCCCTTTAAAGTTAATGAGATAATTAAGTGACTAACTGGGTGATGATTGAGTATTAGTGATAAACACCTGCCCTGCTGTTAACAATCAGAATCACTGAATGAAAGAGAAACACAAGAGCTACGACTGACTTCCAGTCACAGCCTTAGATTAAATCAGATGAAGATACAAAGAAGACATTAAATCTGTGAAAATTTCTGAAAATTTTTTTATTTCTGTCAGATGTCTATGTTTAGATATCTATGTTTTAAAATGTTTGGTCACCATTATTGTGATCAGTGTTTTCTTTAGTCTAGCAATTCTGACTCTTAGTATTTTAAGTGCAATTTTGGTTTCTGTAACAGTATTTACCAAAGCATACAGTTTGTTACAAAGGAAACAATAAACAAAGGTGTTCAGGTATAGTAGTTTTCATATTAAAAAATAAAAGTTTTGCATTTGGTGAGCAAATAAAATCTTAAAATGAAATGCCATCCAGTATAGTGGATTCGCTCTCTCTTTGTTTCACACAAATGCAGCTGCTGCCATTTTGTGGGCTATTGTTTTTTTTCACTGTTGCGATTATAAAATACAAACAGGTATGATTTTAAAACAATTTAGTCTGAAGTCAATATCTCTTATCTTCATCTTTATTTATGTGGTGAAATGCTGTGTAATAACTGGTATGATGTATAACTTATCCCTTTATTTATTTGCTTACGTGGCAAGTAGTCATGTAATAAGAGGGATAAAACATCCAGCCGGGTATTATTTACTTATGTGGCAAGTTGCCATATTTTTGATCCAATAAATGCAGCCATGGTGAGATTAAGAGACTTATTTCAAAATCATTTAAAAAATTGGTATGACCCAAAACTTTAGAAATTTAGTGTATGTAACTGTTCTCACAAAAAAAAAAAAAAAAAAACATGGAATACCAAAGTGTATCACATTCATGCAAACTTGTTGTTGTCTCTTTAACCCTGCTATGGTTTGACCCCACTATAGTTGTAGTTTTTTTTTTCCCATCAGGACAAATGGGTATTAACATAATTGCCACCACTAATCCGCTGGATTTCTAACACATTCACACACATAATTCTGGTTTTACAAATCCTCCTCCTATAACATCTTGCAATCAAACACAGGTGCCCTCGACTGACCCAGAAGGACAATCACACAGAATTCCTCTTACAAGGGCGGATGTTAAGCTGAAATTTCCTAGACCTTATCCATGGTTATACAACAACATGATCATGTGTGGCGCTAAAAGGATTCATGTAAACTCCCTTTTAGAAACTCTTGTTAGCTGAGAAAAACCATGAGACAGACTCAACACAATAAAGAACAGGCAACTGAGATTAGAAGGGAAGAGATGAAAATGCATTTGTTTGTTTTTTTTAACTATAGCTGAGATGTTAAGGGAGTTATTTACCTTTATGTAATATACTAAAGAGGCCATATTATGCCATTTTTCAAAGTCTTGATTGTGATTTTGCCTTCTAGTAGAATAAGTTTTCATTCTTGAATGTTCAAAAAACACATTTCCCCCACATTTTACATTGCTGCATCATCTCTCTCCAGTCTGTCAGTAACACTCTGGGTGTTTCCTAAAATCATTGTTAGCCAACTATAGTCTCAATTAAGTTCTGTCGTTATGACAGAACATATTTGAATGATTTGGCTTTTCCTGAAAACATAGTTCTAACAGACATTTGCAAACAGTGTTGGAGTGTTGGAACTAGCTCTCAAGCTTTGGTTAGTTGCATAGTTTCTTGTTAAAATTAGATTCCAATACAATAGTATAAACTGAGAAATGGTCTGTGTATTGAATTTAACATTTAAGATTAGGATGGTGATTATATCTGGCCTATCCTGTTTTTCTGTATTGGTCAGATTACTGAATCTCTTAATGGTTCTTTCCTGCCCAACCTGTTTTCTCTATTGTATTTTAAATTAATCAGATCACTGAGACTCCCACCCTTTGTCTCAAAGATACTGTAAAGGTTTAACTACTCTAGTAAGGTTGATTTGATTAGCATCTCAAGGCTCTGAATTACTGCTATGCTGATGAGAGCAGTACCTGGGAAAAGTTTGGTAACAAGATCACACCTATGTAATTTGCATGCTTTGTTTCAGAATGTATCCCCTCCATGTAAACTCTCTCCCCATAAAAAGGTATATGAATTCAAGTGTAAACTGATTTTAGTTAGATCTCTAAGATGAGATTTCATTTACTACAGCTACAGTAAGTGGACAACCAGAATGTCGCTTTACCCCTGCAAAGATTTAAAACAGATTGAAGCCAGCTGGTGCAGCTGATCATTGCTGATCAGTGACCGCGCTCCCAATTACCCACACACACAACAGCATGCAAGACGAGAGAGAGACAATGAATTCAAATACCGTGACAGTACCCCCTCCTCTAAGAACGCCTCCTGGCGTTCTCAGACGGACTTACCTGTCGATTGTAATCATTCGATAAGAGAGTGATCCAGAATGTCTCTAGCAGGAACCCAACTTCTCTCCTCTCGACTCGTAACCTTTCCCAGTCCACCAAGTACTGAAATCCGCATGCTCCCTCCGTCTCGAGTCCAGAATACGGTTAACTCGAATATGTTGGTTCCCCATCTACGAGACGCGGCGGGGGAGGAACCGGGACTGGCGGATTAATGCGTGAATGAAACACAGGTTTAATTTTAGACACATGGAAGGCGGGATGAATTCTCCTGTACGCAGGAGGAAGTTTGAGGCGGACTGCCACCGGACTAATGATCTTGGTGACAGGGAACGGGCCGATAAATTTGGGAGCAAGTTTATTAGATACGGATCGGAGAGGAATATTCTTAGTAGAAAGCCACACTTTTTGACCCACGACGTATACGGGAGGCTTTGACCGGTGGCGATCGGCCTTAGCCTTGGTGCACGCTCCCATTTGGAGAAGAGTCTCACGGGCTTTCAATCCAAGTGTGGCGGCACCTCTGGACGAAGGCGTGGGCGGAGGGGACCGCAACTTCGGATTCCGTACTGGTAAAAACTGGTGGCTGGTAACCTAAACTACATTCAAACGGAGTGAGGCCCGTGCATGACACTGGTAACAAATTGTGGGCGTACTCCACCATAGACAACTGTTGACACCAGGAGGAAGGATTCTTAGAAACCAAACATCGCAACACTCTCTCCAAATCTTGGTTGGCTCTCTTGGTTTGCCCATTGCTTTGGGGATGGAACCCCGAAGAAAGACTGACAGTCGCTCCCAGTAACTTACAAAACTCTTGCCAAAATTTGGACACAAATTGGGGACCCCTGTGGGAAACCACGTCCATCTGAATGCCATGTAAGCGAAAGACGTGATCAACGACAGTAACCGCTGTCTCCTTAGCAGAGGGTAATTTGGGTAAGGGAATAAAATGAGCCGCCTTCGAGAACCGGTCCATGACAGTCAAAACGACTGTCTTGCCCTGGGAGGGCGGTAATAAAATCTAGTGCGATGTGGGACCAGGGTCTCGAAGGGACAGACAGCAGTTGGAGTAACCCATCTAGGGGTCGATTGGAGGATTTACCAGTGGCACAAACAGAGCAAGCCAAGACAAAACTGCGGATGTCACAAGCCATAAGTGGCCACCAGAATCGTTGCCTGACCAAATAACTGGTTCGATTAACTCCTGGATGACAAGCTACGCTGGAACAATGCCCCCACTGAATAACGTTGGACCGACACTCCTCTGGTACAAACAATCGATTCGGTGGGCAATCAGGCGGAGGCGCTACCCCTTCTAAGGCCTTCATGACCTTCGACTCGACCTCCCATCTCAGAGTGGAGACCACTAATGTCTCAGGTAAAATGCACTCGGGAGTAGACGGGCGTTCGGATTGGTCAAAAATACGAGATAAAGAATCGGGTTTGATGTTTTTGGAACCCGGGCGGTACGAGAGAGAAAAGTCAAAACGTCCGAAAAAAAGTGCCCACCGAGCCTGCCTAGAGTTGAGTCTTTTGGCGGTTCTGATATATTCTAGATTCTTGTGGTCAGTCCATACGATAAAAGGTACCCCTGAACCTTCTAACCAGTGACGCCATTCCTCCAGCGCTAACTTGACTGCCAACAATTCTCTGTTACCAATGTCATAATTACGCTCGGCAGGTGATAAACGATGGGACAAAAACGTGCAAGGGTGCATCCTGTCGTCTGTGGAAGAGCGTTGGGAAAGAACTGCTCCTACCCCCACCTCTGACGCGTCGACCTCCACCACGAACTGACATGATGGATCAGGGGTAACAGGGATGGGAGCCGAAACAAAGCGGCTCTTAAGTTTGGCGAACGCAGCCTCAGCTGTTTCGGACCACCTGAACGTCGTTCTGGGGGAGGTCAAGGCAGTCAGAGGCGCGGCTAGTTGGCTGAAGTTGCGAATAAAACGCAGATAGAAATTGGCAAATCCCAGAAACCTCTGTAGGGCCTTATGGGAATCTGGACTAGGCCAATCAATCACAGCCTTAACCTTGTCAGGAACCATACGCATTCCCTCAGACGAGACGATGTACCCTAGGAAAGGAACAGACTGTGCATGAAAAACGCATTTCTCCGCCTTGACAAAAAGCCCATTCTCTAGTAACCTCTGAAGCACTCGCCTGACGTACTGAACGTGTTCCTGGAGAGAAGATGAAAAAATCAATATGTCATCCAGGTAAACATATATGAATTGGTCGACCATATCTCTCAGCACGTCATTGACGAGTGCTTGGAAGACCGCTGGGGAGTTGGACAGCCCAAAAGGCCTAACCAAATATTCAAAGTGCCCCCTGAGGGGTATTAAACGCGGTCTTCCATTCATCACCCTTCCTCATGCGGACCAAATGATAAGCGTTACGTAAATCCAATTTTGTGAAGATGGATGCTCCCTGCAATCGCTCCAAGGCTGAAGACATCAACGGCAAAGGATAGGTATTCTTTACCGTGACGTTGTTCAACCCTCGAGTAATCAATACACGGTCGCAGAGATCCATCCTTCTTCCCCACAAAAAAGAACCCCGCCCCCGCTGGAGATGAAGAAGGGCGAATGAATCTGGAAGCTAGAGAATCAGAAATATCCCAGATAGCATGTAACCATTGAAACAATGTTGAGTCAGTGTTGATGTGTCAACGCTGGTTACATTGAAATGACGTTAGCAAGTGATGTTGATTTAGCATCACTCTTGCACCCTCAGTTAATATTGAAATAATGTTCAGATTTCAACCACAAATCAATGGTGTTAATATTGCTTCAACATTACAAAATGATGTTGTTTCAATGTCACTTTTGCACCCTCAGTTAATGTTGAAGTAATGTTGAGATTTCAACCAAAAATCAATGGTGTTAATATTGATTCAACATTACAAAGTGATGTTGATTTAGCATCACTCTTGCACCCTCAGTTAATATTGAAATAATGTTCAGAATTCAACCAAAAATCAACAGTAATAGTATTGATTCAACATTACAAAGTGATATTTTATCAACATCACATTTGCACCCTCAGTTAATGTTGAAAAATAAAATAAAAATCAATGGTAATGCTATTGAATCAACTTTACACTTCGATTGATTCTACATCACTGATGCTGATTGACTGCTGTTGAATCAGCTCATAAACTAACAAGAATAATTTTTGGTAATATGTTTTGATCAATGTTACAATGTGATGTTGATTCTAAATACATTAAGTTGAAACACTGATTTTTTTTATTTTTCTTTAAAGGAATGTCAATGTTGCCATCTGATGTACCAAGTTAATGTTGAAACATTAACATTTCTAAAACACTTCAATGGTGGGTCAACAAATTCCTGACATTTCAAAATTTGGTGAAAACCTTTTAAAATATAAATGAAAACTTTTCAGCAGTTGAGTCAATTTATTTTATTTAATCAATGACAAAAAACATTAAAAGATTATTCTTTAAAAAATAAAGGGGGACAAAAGCACTTCAGCCTTGGTCCAGGTGATCCAGCTCAGGCTTTTACAAATATATCTTGCATCAGACTACACTTCTGCCTCTTTTCCTTTGGGTTCTCTGAAATCTAAAGAGAAAGCATGATGTTACACAAGAACGAGTCAATTCAGTTGTCATACATACAGTCACATTGAAGAATGTTAATATACTAAACACAATATGATTCACTTTTTTAAGTTGCTGAGCACAAAATAGTCTAACTATGATTAGAGTATTGTTAAACTCTGTTAATTTAATTTATTTTTCTAAAATCTATTAATGCTTAGATATCAACAGAAAGCACTGGCAGGGGTGTCCAATTTTATCTCCAGCCCTAATTAAACACACCTGAGTCAGATAATCAAGGTCATTAGGATCAATGAGAACTTACAGGCAGGTGTTGGAGCTAAACTCTTCATGAAGAGGAATAAACATCTATAGCCATTAATTACATCTCAGTTAATTTTCTGTCAAACTACTTTTCAAGTAACAAGTTTATCTTGTAGAATAAAAGAGCTTAGTTTTTTTTTCAATGAACAGTTCTTTAAAGGGAGAGTTCAGCCCTTAATGAACATTCTGCCATAATTTTCTCACTCTCAAGTTGTTCCAACCCTGTATGAGTTTCTTTCTTCCGTTGAACACAAAATAAGATATTTTAAAGAATGTTGGTAACCAGAAAGTTGACGGCGACCATTGATTTCCATAGTAGGAAAAAAATATGAAAGTCAATGGCTACCATCAACCATCACGTCTGGTTACCAACATCCTTCACCAAAGAAAGACATTCATACAGGTTTGGGCAACTTGAGGGTTAATAAATGATGACATAATTTTCATTTCATGCTGAACTATCCCTTTAAAGCTGAAGATTCACCTTATTTTATTTAAATATGACAAAATAGATGTCAGTAACTTTCTTAATAAACACAAGATGTTTTTTTGTTATTGTGTTTCAGTGGAAACCAGTTTAACTGAATGGAAATTCAGTAACATTTCTCTAATTTAATACAGATTCAGGATTATAAATGATTACCTGATTTTAGCAGTGATAAGATGCAGGATATCAATCAAGTCCCAGGTCATGTGATTATGCTGTCGACAACAACTCAATGTATAATCAATGTCAGCATTATCAGGAGGGTGCTTCTCTTTTTTAATGTTTAATTTTTATTTTATTTTTTATTGTCCATCTTCATCTGCCTTCACTCCTACTAAAGGAGCAATATGCTCTGCATACAAGACATGGGCTATGTTTGTAGTGTAACATTCTTGCTCATGTTCATGTCCTACACTTGAAGAAATCTGTTAAATGACATTAGAACTTCATTCAGGAAATTCTTTATAAGCTTTATTAAAGCAAGATGCATGTTTTAAAAATAAAATGTAGAAAGATATATGCTTTATTCAAACAAAATATGTATCTATGTATCTAAAATATGTATTAAAATATGTAAATATGTAACTTTTTAATGTATCTAATTACGGTAACAACACAAATAAAACACATAAGCACACAAAACAGAGAAATAAGGTAGATGCACCATTGTTTGAAACTGTCCTAGAGAAATCATGTATGTCAGGTGATTCAACAAACAAGAGGTCTGTATTGGATGCACCTGTTTTCTCTCTAACGACTTTAGACTATTAAGAAGTGCACATGCAAAACAAAAATGGGTGTTTACCAATCAGTGGCCAATTTCAAACTACAATAAATGTTTTTCAACCATTTTTCAACAGACATGCTAAAATCATGAAGGCCCACCCCTAAACCAAGCCCCCAGTGGATTAGAGCAAATCGGGTAAAGCGGTTGAAAATGACCATTGTGGTTTAAACGCCCCACTGACTGAGAAACGCCCACTAGTGTTCTGCAGAGACACATGCCTGAATGATCTTGTGCTCATCAACTACAAATCACTGTTAGTTCAATGTCACTGTCTCTACCCATGTGTGTTGTTGGCTTTCATCAACATTTCAATGCTGATCCAACACACTTTATACATTGAAATATCAATCTCAACCAAAATGATGGTTTGGATCAAAACTCAACATTGAATTAATGTTACCATGCTATCTGGGATATTTCTCCATAGCCTCCCTCTCTGGAACAGAAAGTGAATATAATTTGCCCTTAAGTGGAGACTTACCTGGCTCTAAGTCTATCGCACAGTCATAGGGACGGTGAGGAGGAAGAGAAGCAGCTCGAGACTTACTGAACACTTTCTCTCAGGTCCTGGTACTCCTCGGGCACGTTAGACAAATTCACTGCCTCCTCCTGGAACACAGAAACAGGAACAGATGAACACAGATGTGATTGTATAGTTCTGGGTGATTTTAATATAAATTGGGCTGAAAAAACAAATAGAAAAAGTTAAAAGTACTTACAGATAAATTTGAATTGACTCAATTAATAGATGGACATACACGAATAACAAATGTCTCAAAAACACAAATTGATCTTATATTAAGTAACAAACCAGAGAGAATTATAAAATCTTATAGTCTTCTCACTGGTTTGTCAGATCATAATATGACTCTTATTGTAAGGAAATTAACAAAAAATCGGATTATTTACCAACGAGAGATAATCAAAAACTCTTATGGAATAGGGAAAAGTGACATGAATGCATTTAAGGAAGAACTAAGTCAAACTGATTGGAGAGATGTTTTACTCACAGATGATATAGATGCCTCCTGCGAGTCCTTCATTGGTACAATAAATAGAACTTAAAGAAAAATATACAAAACCTTTTAAAAACAGACGGAGTAAGGGTAACCTACCATGGTTTAATGACCATTTGTGTGACCTGATGAAAAAACGGGACCTTGCCTTGAAAGTAGCATTGAAGTCTAAATTAATTACTGACAGACACATTTTTACAAACCTACGTAATAAAGTAGTCAATGAATTAAGGAAAGCAAAGGCAAAGTTTTTTATGGATATTATTACAGATGGAAAGGGAAATAGTAAATTGATATGGAGCAACATAAATAAACTAATAAAGAAAGACAAGCAAAATCAGAGAAATGGATATGAGCTGAAGATAAATGGAATTTTAAATAATGATCCTAGTGAAATAGCTTCTGTATTTAATACTTATTTTACTGCATCAGTGCAGAATTTATCTGACACTTTTGGTGCAAGAATTAAAAATATAGTAACACCAGATTATAATAAGACTGTTTTTAAGATAACTGAAGTTTCTGAAGATAAAATTTGTAAGACATTAAGCACTTTAAAGTCCTCAAAGGCAAAAGATATATTTAAGTGGGATTCAACATTTCTAAAGAACAATATTCATTCCATCACCACTCCCATTACACATCTAGTTAATTTATCGGTAAAACAATCAATTTTTCCAACTTCTTGGAAAGACGCAGTGTTAGTTCCGATCTTTAAGGCAGGGGAGCCTACTGATGTTGCTAATTATAGACCCATCAGCATTTTGCCGGTGATATCAAAAATTACAGAAAAGGTGGTAACTGAGCAGTTAACTGATTTTTTTTATTCTGAACAAATACTTCATTCGATGCAATTTGGGTTTAGAAAAAAATATTCAGACTGAAATGGCTACTTGCTATTTTATTGAAAAAATTAAATCAAAACTAGACAATGGGAGTGCTGTAGGAGCAGTTTTTTTAGATTTGAAGAAAGCGTTTGATACAGTAAATTATAATGTTCTTCTGTCTAAGTTGTCAAATTTAAATTTTTCTGATACTGCTATGAAATGGATGGAGTCCTATCTTACCATAAGAAGACAAAGTACCAGGGTTGGGAATAAAATGTCACCTTTTACTAACTGTACTGTTGGCGTCCCACAAGGCTCAGTTTTAGGCCCTTTATTATTTAGTCTATATGTTAACGACTTGCCATTAGTATGTCCTCAAGTTGATACTCTAATGTATGCAGATGACACAGTCATTCTGGCACATGGAAGAGACAGACAAGAAGTGGCAACCAAATTAACAGTAGCAATGGCTAAAATTGCCACATGGCTTTCTGGGTCTTGCATGACGCTAAACGTCAGTAAAACTGTATGTATGTATTTCTCTATAAGGAAAAATGAAAATCAGCCAGATGTGGTTGTAAATGGGGAAAACATCCGGGTTGTGTCACATTTTAAATATCTGGGAGTTACTCTTGATTCACAGTTGTCTTTTAAGAAACATATAAAGCAGGTTTGTACTACTGTGAAATTTAATTTAAGAAATTTTAGACACATTCGTAATCAGATACCTCTAGATGCTGCTAAATTGTATATGTATTCAATGATTGTCCCACATTTTACATATTGCATTACAAGTTGGTCACAAACTGGAAAAACAATACTTGCTCCATTACAAACGCTATATAAACAAACACTTAAAGTATTGGATAAAAAACCATCAAGTTATCACTATTGTAATATCATTCAAAAACATAATTTTTTTACCTTTGAAAATTTTTATATTTTTTGCTAATGTTTGTTTAGTGTACAGAGTATTAAACAATTTGGCTGCACCCCCATTAGAGGAGTTAATTATATTGCTCTCAGATAGCCGGAGAACAACTAGGGCATCCAGTAGTGGCCACTGTGCCATTCATCACAGGCGTACCGAGTTTGGCAGATCAGCCTTCTCTATTAGTGCCTCTAAACACTGGAATTTAGTCCCAAAGGAGATTAGAGACATTAGTACATTCAATTGTTTTAAATATAAAGTGAAATTATGGTTAAAATCTATACAATCATGTACCCATTGATCATGCGAAACTTGTTGTCTGAGAGGCGATTTGTGTGATGTTTTTATGGCATATATGTGTCTGTTGATTGTCAATTGTTCCATGAAGCTTGTGTGATGATGTTTTATGGTTTTATATGTGTTGCTGGGTTGTTGGTTGTATGTTTTCCTTTCCTGCCCAGGGACTACAGATGAAATTTAGCTTGTAGCTAATTCTGGTATGGCTGCATGCCATACACTGTCCCTGTTAAATAAATAGAAAAAAAAAAAACACGCAGATACAAGACAAGACATGACACTTATTACTCCACGTGGAAACTGAATTGTGTCCCCAATCGACTCTGGGATTGTGTAATGTGAGCCAAGGATGACCAAGGACAACTGGTGTGAGTGGTGAGTTCATGAGGAGGAATTTGATTGTCTTGATATGATTGCCAGATGTGATAAGAGTGATGAATTCAGTGGTGTGGTTGATGTTGGGAAGGGGTTGGCCGTTGAGGGCAATGAAGGATATCTGGTGCTTGAGTGGAGAAATGGGAATAGAAAGTTCCTTAGCCAGTCCAAAATCCATAAAATTACCTTCAGCCCCAGAATCCAGTAGTGCCTTGGTGTCGTGTGTGCAGGTTGCCCACCTTAGTCTTACCGGGAGGAGGATAGAGGATGATGTTGATGAGGTCTTCTCGACGGAGATCCTACCCGATAGTAGCCTCAATGTTACTACCGGGCTTGATCTGTTACTGGGCAGGCATGAATGAAATAGCCCGCCCAACCACAGTAAAGGCACAGTCCCTAGGAGCTCTACCCACCTGCATGGGCTCGGGATCGGGGATGGGGCTGACCGTGTCCCCTGCTGCCGACTCGGGAATCCTCCGTGCTGAAAAGTTGATGACTCTGCTGAAACCGACCCATCCTGCCCAGCCGAGCGTCGACTTTAAGAGCTAGCTTGATCAGTCCATTCAGATTCTGTGGAAGGTCCAACATATAAATCTCTCTTTGGACACGGTCAGCCAACCCATGCAGGAATTGGTCCCACTGCGCTAAAAAGCTCTGCAATATTCGGGTTCACCAGAAAATCCCTCGGTGGCAGGTAGCCATGGTTCATGCTGCGGGTGCGGCTCTGGTGGTACGGATAGAACCCACACACACACAACAGCACGCAAGACAGAGAGAGACAATGAATTCATATACCGTGACACAAATAGCCTAATGAAATCTGAACCAGCGCTTCTGCTCCTGTATTGAGAGATAACATGTCCGTTTCAGTGGCCTTAATACATTGATTCACGGCTTTTTTAAAATGTCACAAAGTGTTTTGAGGTGGTTTTTAACGAAATATTGAAATATTGAAGTTTATAATTGAGTATTTTAGTAATATGCGTAGCCCTACTCTAAAATCTGATTTTCAGCCTAGTGTTCGACAAATGCGGCGGTGCTCACTTGAATTCATTTTTCTCATAACAGCTAAAATAAAATCATCTTTTAAAACTGTAAAAAAAGGTGTACTTTTTCTATGTAAGGTAGGCTGACACTCACAATAGGTTAACGACAAAACGTTTTCCTGCTCATTTAAGCGAAGACTCACTGCAGAAACATATGTTTGGGCATTTCTCCATAAGTGAACACATGGCCGAGTGATAGAACTTACGGTTAGAACATGATAATGACATGGGTTCGAAGCCCGATTAAACATGGATAACTGTAATAAAATTTTATATTTAGGTATTTATGTTTATCTGCGACCTCAGCTCTCAATGAGAAGTGGCAATATATGTTGGACACTTTAAGTAAATAAACAGTTATAAACTCGCTAATAAACAGCTACCTATTTAAGCCTCAAGAATGATAAAACATAAAAGCTGTCGGCCAACAACATGTAACATGTGTGTTTAGTTTTTTTTTTTGCTTGTATTTATATAAAAAAATATATATTTCCATTTTACACTAAGGAAGGAACAAAATACTGTAGTATCCAACAGAATGACTTCTTTACATCTATAAATCGTAATTTCAAAAGCAGTTCTGTAAAAAAAAATGCTATAGCATATATATATATATATATATATATATATATATATATATATATATATATATATATATATATATATATTGTATAGGATGGGCTTTTTTTAATGATAACATGTTGCATGTTATCATTAACAATATTGTTGTTTGATTTAATAATCATTGTTCAACATGTTCAGACTGAACCAATAAAACATTTCAACAGGATAATTTGAATATTCACAAAATGTGTGGGCCTGTGTAAAAAATGTAGTTTTCCTGAAACAATTGAAATGGATTTATAGCGTTTTGGAAAAGAACTCCTCATACTCCTCATACGCAACCTAGAAAAATCCTTCAAATTTGTATGGTACATTGTACCGTATTTTTACGTAATCTACTGTGTATTTAAATAGGCCTACATAAATAATGTTGCCTACAGGTAGGCCTATAGCCTATATAAGTAAATAAAAACAATCAGGCGTGCTTTCATGAAAAAAGACCACAGAATCGTAATATTCTCATTTTCCTCTTGATACTTTCCTCTAAATCTCATCACCGATTTCGATTTTGGGCACGCTGCAGCGGTAGCTGAGCACAGAGCAAATGTACAGTGACGTGACATAACTGCCAGATTCAAACTGTGAGCTTTCACCATGGCTGGCACTGAGCCGGACATGCGCAGTGCTAGTCATAGGCTATATCACAACTGTTCAGTGTTTTTTTTAACCATATCATATTTTAGATTTCAGACATTTAAATACATATAATTTATAGCAAAACAATACATTTGTAATTTGCAAAATACACAATGGTGTCTTTGGAAGCAGCAATAACAACCCATTCAAAAATTTGACGACGGTTTTTATTCATTACAGAGATACACAGTGTAAATAATTATAAAGTCAACTGTATTTTTCTCCCAGTTCACCGGCCACTTACTTTCATGTAATTCAGGAGAAACTGATGAATTCACACGTTGTAATAAATCCAACAGATAGGAATTGCACTCTGAACTGCAGCCCAAACATGGCGCCCATCTCACGTTACAGATCAAGATAAATTATATATATTTTTTTTAAACGTCAAAACAAACGGAATAGAATCGGAATAGAAGATAACATGGTAAGCAAGTTAATATTTTGAAATAAAAGCTCTAAATCTGTAATACAGCGCAATTTTGCTTGTGGTGAATCACGTGCCAAACATGACGAGTCACCATGGAAACGGGGTGTGGGGGAGGAGGAGCATTTTAACCAATGCAATCACAATGGACAATGATATTGTCCATCGGCCCAACCCTACTGGTTACACAAAAAGTGTTCCCATAGCGCTCAACCAAGCACAGCATCTCGTTCCAGCTTTTTCAGGAAACGGGATTACAGTCAAGTAACCTGAGATGTTATGGAAATACTTCCATTATGTGTGACAATTATACAGAATTACAACAGAAGGTTATGTTAATTAACATGGTGTTTGGGCATACATATGTGTTGGCAGTGTGTGTCCACAACCACTTGATAAAAATCCACCAAGTGCTTTTTTTTTAAAATCCCCATAAATCATAAGCACTCTCTCAAACCAGCCATTCGCAAATTCTGGGCAAAGTGATGTCACTTTGCAGAGTCCCCTCCACGACTGTTGATAGACACTGCCATTTTAGCATAGACCTGCCCTGAGCAAGTTTAGACACCGGAGCAGCTGTAGTGATGACAATGGGCTCTATCTTGCACCCGGCGCAAATGACTTTATACACTGACGCATTTATCATTCCTATTTTGCACTCGCGCAAAGCGGGCTTTTTTCCTCCACAGACGCACGTCGGTAAACTAACAAATGAACTTGCGCTTCCTGGGCGGGTTGGCGCCAAAAGGAGGCGTGTGTCGACGCAAACAATCCCTGGTGCTATTTCGCAGTTCCAGAAAACAATTGCGCCAATGACCAGAAAAAACCTGGTCTAAAGTCAGTGGCGCGTTGCGCGTATATTCAGATGCTATTTTAAGCGTGCATGCTTGGCCATAATACAGAGTGTGAACAACACGGATACACTGTAGATGATTCTCTCATCAACACAGATGCATTTTACTTTTTGCAAATGATACATTATTATACGGAAAAATATATAAACATGAGGGAAATCATTGTTGTGTCCATGATGATGGGAAAAACAGGCATAAAGCTTACACATTTACCCAAATTATTATATGCATGTTTAACCCGAAGCTAATTTGGGTGGGTTTGTCCCATCCCCAGTGTCCCTTCTCTTTCTTTTACGGCCCTGACGAGAACATCGTTCTACTCGGCTGTGAACCGATGCTGAAGCGCACCTGGTAAATGCGCGTTAAAATAGAATTGCGCCACGGAACAAGCGCATCTCGTTCATCATGCTCTTAAAGGGAATGTGATATGACGCTCTTATTGGTTTATTTCCGTTACGCCCAAACCACACCTATGAATAATGAAGCTACTCCAGACCAACCCCTTTTAGATTTGCGCCAGGCGCAAGAGGCATTTATCCCGCGGGAAAATAGCAACAGCGCTGGGATCCGCCCACAAAGTTAATTGCGCTTTGCGCTTTGACACTTGCGTTTCAGATCGTTAAAATAGGGCCCTATGTCTCATAAACAACATAGGTGTTTTGTTGTTAAATATAAGAGTGAACATAGCATTCTTCATGTACTCCTGACATCATAAACGCTGAAGACGCAATGGATTACTTTTGTTTTTGAAGGGAAATGCGTGCCCTCATATACCTAAATGCATTTATGTGTCACAGTCTTCGTCTGCACCATTCTGTCTTTGTCATCTTCACTACACTTCCCAGCATTCTCTTGTCTCCACACCTGAACTCACTCCCTCAATCATCCACCTGTTCACCGTTTTCATCATCTGTGTCACCTGTCTTCACCTTGTTTTGTTTTATTCACGATTGTTTCATTTGCTTCTGTTCAGTCTGTCCTGGTCGGTCGTTGTTAATGTTACCATGTTTTTTACCGCCCTCAGCCTGCTTCCCCACGTCCACGTCCTGCTCCGCCCTGGTCACGCCCTCAGCCTGCTTCGCCATGTCCTGCTCCGCCCTGGTCACACCCTCAGCCTGCTCCGCCCTGGAGGCTTCCTGCTCTAGTTCAGCCATGCAGTTTTTAATACAACATCTTTAAAAATATATATATATTAATAAATGTGTCATTACACACTATACAAACAAGGTTTAAATTATATACACAGACATCTTACGACGACAACAACAACTTTAGATGCTTTTGTTGTTCAATTGGCTGACATTCGACTGAAATTACTATTTGCTCAAAAATCATAAAATACACTTACTGGAGGTGACGTTGGATCGCAAACAGGTGTAAGGAACTCTGGCGGGTCTAATCGAGGGGAATTTGCATATCATAATTAATAATTGATAATTAATAATTATTCATACAGATTTGGATCAGACCCAGTCTTACATGTTAATAAATCTCCCATTTAGGAAGGCTTATATCAATTTTACCTACATGCATACCTGTGTGTCTCTGCAATTAACCACAAATTAATTGTAATGGATTGCACAGACCACGTTTTACAAGACAAGTAAAATTAATTAGCTCAATTAATTTATAGAGTTTTGAGATCAAATTCCCTGGCCACAAGAATTTAATCCTCCAACTCTATAAAGCATACCCTTTAGGTATTTCTAGTTCTGTAAAGCTTGCAGCGTTCGATCGACACTTCAGGGACTTTATTATGAGCACCGAACAGTAAACCAGTCAGAATGAGCATAATTGCATTTAATATGGCATTCAATTACTTAAGCATTTACTACGTTGCAATGATACATATGAACATTAAAACACAAACTAAGACGACGCAGGGCGTTTAGACAATGGATACGCGTAAGTGAGTTGGAGAGAGAGAGAGAGAGAGAGAGAGTGAGAGAGAGTGAGTTGTAGAGAAAGAGGGAATTACATTCACCAAAACAGTCAGTTAACCTTTCTGAACACCACGAAAACACTTTCTTTATGCTTCTGAGAAGCTCTAAAAGAAGGAATACTTGCACAGCATGTTTGGTCTGTGTGTGTCGCGGACTCGATGGCCAGGCCCGGTTGGGCCGCACGTGGAATGGAGATGCTGTCTTGATCTTGTCTCCTGTGTGCGCGCGTTCCGTGGAGCACGGCGCTCTTGCACTGCCCGGCGTCCTGGCGTGTGCATGGTTGGTTGCGTGCACGTGGCTTCTTTGTTCCGTGGGGAGTCACGTGGCGGTCGTTGGCATTCGGCGCGAATGTTTGAAAGGCTTAAAAGTCTTTGAGGTGACGTTACCCGAGGAAATAGATCGGCAAAGTCCACTTCCTTTCCTGGGAAACGAACTTGGTAGTTCATTTGAGGAAAAGACGACCAAAGAAGGGATCCCGGTTGGGGTCGGGTCTCCGTGAGGAGATCCAGAGTTTACATGCTGTTTGACATGAGGTGTTTCTTGGAAGAGAAAGGGCGGAGCTGGCGTGCCGCTTTTATCCCCTTGGTGAAATCCATCCCCTTCCTGTTGGCTTGAGCCAATCGGGGAGATGGATGTTGCAGCGGGAAAATCTTAATTTATTGTTCTTTGTTCCCTGAAAGGGATGCACGTGGGCATGTGAGGGGGGTTGGTTCAGTGAGAGCTGATAATGAAAACAGTTTGATCTTCATTGGCAGTAAAACATATTAGAAATACACTTTACTTTATACCTCTATGCATATTCAGGTGTTTCACTTCATAAACATCCTAGAGGTCCCAAACATGAAATTAGAGAAGAAATACAGTGATATTTACAATGCATAAGGAGGATTTTTCTTTTTCCCTTATGCTGTAATAAATGTTATTTCACTGAGACATTGGAAACACACATGCATAGAAACACATTGAATATATTTTGTTAAATATCTTCCAAACACGAAAAGGAATGACTATCTCTTTGTTCAGAGAGTTTTTACAGCATTCCAAAGTCTTGTAACTTGACACTCACTGGAGTGAGTGAAAGAATGTGTGTGTGTGTGTGTCTGTGTGTGTGTGTGTAGGGGGGGTGAGTCCTCGGAGGAAGGGTGATTTGCCTGGCAAAAATCCTTACACAGGAGACGACGATCCACGCTTGAGGATTAACTTTGAAGCAAGACCTGCTTTGAAAGGGCGGAGCTGGCGTGCCGCTTTTATCCCCTTGGTGAAATCCATCCCCTTCCTGTTGGCTTGAGCCAATCGGGGAGATGGATGTTGCAGCGGGAAAATCTTAATTTATTGTTCTTTGTTCCCTGAAAGGGATGCACGTGGGCATGTGAGGGGGGTTGGTTCAGTGAGAGCTGATAATGAAAACAGTTTGATCTTCATTGGCAGTAAAACATATTAGAAATACACTTTACTTTATACCTCTATGCATATTCAGGTGTTTCACTTCATAAGCATCCTAGAGGTCCCAAACATGAAATTAGAGAAGAAATACAGTGATATTTACAATGCATAAGGAGGATTTTTCTTTTTCCCTTATGCTGTAATAAATGTTATTTCACTGAGACATTGGAAACACACATGCATAGAAACACATTGAATATATTTTGTTAAATATCTTCCAAACACGAAAAGGAATGACTATCTCTTTGTTCAGAGAGTTTTTACAGCATTCCAAAGTCTTGTAACTTGACACTCACTGGAGTGAGTGAAAGAATGTGTGTGTGTGTGTGTCTGTGTGTGTGTGTGTAGGGGGGGTCGAGTCCTCGGAGGAAGGGTGATTTGCCTGGCAAAAATCCTTACACAGGAGACGACGATCCACGCTTGAGGATTAACTTTGAAGCAAGACCTGCTTTGAATTGATCCTCGTTCACAAAACAGTCAGTCAGAAAATGATTTGCTCAAACATAAACTTATTTACGAAGGTGTTACGTTCCACGTGTATTTGTGTTTCTTTTGCTCTCTGTGTGTCCATACATTGTTTTCAGGTGGCGGATGGTTTGCTGGCTGTGTGTCTTTATTGAGATCACGTGACATCAGCCGCCTCACCAATCTGCTGCTGCGTCGTTGAGCTTAAAAAGCTCATCCATGAGACTGAAGACAGATCCTTGCGAGATCCTGGTGGTCTCTGCAAGATCTCATCGAACTTTTGCCAGATCTCAGCTTGCTTATGACTACAGAGTTACTTTGTAGAATGTTGCCTACCATTTAGAATGTTTGTGAGGTGATCGTTAGATCCACTGTTGTGAGTAACGTTTGTGAATTCATTATGGGTTTATTTTCGTTATGAGTCTGACTTCTTGTAAACATGTTCAACTGTGCTGCGGCCGTGGATAGTTACATGTGAACGAGTTGGCTGTTAAACATTAGTTTAAAGTTCTGCAGGTATTTGGACAGGGGTGACGTGTGCTCAAAAATCCGTAGGAAGATTTGGGCTGTGAGAATTGTCTCAAATTTTAGGAGACTCTCAATGTATCCTTTGACCTTGGCTCTAGCAGTAGGCTTCACGGTTCTGTCTAGTTGAATTACTGTTAAAGTCAAGACTAGATCTATATACATGGGACTGTCAGGGCTTCCAAAACTCCCAAACACCTTTGTGAGAGCAGCATCTTTTGCCCACCACCGTGTCTGTCCTATTTGAGAGAGTATTCTGTGTCGCTTGTCTGTGCTGGTTTCTTCCCACTTCTTCATGCGTTTGTAAGAATCCCTTATAAAAACAGCAATGTCGTTCAAGAGAGTGAAAAGCGATGCACTCTGAATAACACTGCCTATTGTGTCCGCTAATACTAGGTTTGGGACATGTGCATAGCACCAGACATGGATTTGGTTAGGGGCCTCCTTTGATAGAAAGGAAAAGAAGCCTTTGTAACTGCCCTGCATATTGGCTGCCCCATCTGTAGTACTCCCTACACAAAATGACATATCAAGATTAAGTCTTGTGAGTGATTCTTTCAGGACATCGAGAAAATACTGCCCAGTAGAAGCTTCACAATCGACCAGAGTGACCAACTTCTCATGGACCACATCTGTGCCATACCTGAGAATCACAGAGCACTGGTCTTTAGATGTGATGTCTTGAGTGGTGTCAATCTGCACAGAAAACATTTTAGCTTCTCTGACCTCACTGGCAATTGTCTCTTTTATCAGCCCACTGATCACTTTGACAACCTTGTTGATTGTATCTTTTGAAAGCAGAGTGACCAATGAACCTCTGCCTCTTGCCCCAGCTTCATGCTGTTTTTTACTTTTTTTGATACATTCATTCAAATGTTGTTGCAGGCAGGGGTCATACATACTCAGGAACATGATCATTTCAAGGAAGTTACCGTGGTCTACACTTTGGTCTTCCAAAGTGTAGGCAGCTTCAAATTCTGAGCCCCGGTAGCTTAGGCCCTGTTTTCCAATTACCTTGACAACATTGACCACAAGATCCATCACCTGCCGTTTTCTTCTGACTTGCTCTTGATGGAGGGAGAGCTGGTTTCCTCTTAATCTACTCTCAATGTCCCCTTTAAGTGCCCTCAAGAAGTAAGCCTCTGCACATTCTCGATGGATACAACTTTTTTCATGCTCCTCAATTCTTTGATGTACGTGCTTCCAGGATTGCATGCCTCCTCTAACAAAAGCGCTGTCAAAAGGCGAGAGGCTTTGAAAATGCCAAACAAACTGTGCAGAAGAGAGCATGGCTTTCTTCACAGTAAGTCAACCACTTGCGGTTGATTCCATCCCTACTATGAAAAATATTAGGCAAGGTTCTTCTTGGGGTTTGTTGGGGGTGATATTGAAAAAATAAAGACAGCCCCGCATGGAAAAAACCTATATAAACATATATGTTTTAATATAGGTTTTGATATAGGTTTTTAATATATGTGACATATATAAAATTGGCCATTTTCCTATATTATATGTACATATATGCACATATATGTACATATATACGTGCATATATGTGCACATATATAGGTACCTATATAGGTACATGCATGCGTGCATATATGTAGACATATAGGTGCATATATGTACCTATATAGGTATATGTATGCACGCATATATGTGTACACATATAGGTGCATATATACGTGCATACATGTACTTATATAGGTACATGTATCCACGCATATATGTACACATATAGGTGTATATATATATGTGCATATATGTACCTATATAGGTACATGTATGCACGCATATATGTACACATATAGGTGTGTATATATGTGCATATATGTACCTATACAAGTACATGTATGCACGTATATATGAACATATGTTCACCTATATATGCACCAACATAATTACCTATATTAGTATAATTATTAAAATCCGTAGCTACTAGGCAACATAAATAATAGTCCAAAATGTATTAATTTAGATAATTTATTTACTTAAGAAACATCAAATAGTACAAGAACAAAAATAAGAAAAAACTGGATAGAAAAAAAAATCTTGTTGATCTTCTCAGCTTCAAATTGATAGATGTGACTATCTCCCCTCGGCTGGCTGCCGGCCACTTCTTCAATGTAGCATCTAGAGAAGAAAAATATAATAAGACAGGATAATAATAATAACAATAATAATAAAGTGCTTCATCAGGAACCCAAAGTGATTACAGTACAGCTGTGATCAGACATATTTTTGGATAAAAGGCTGATCATAATATAAGATCCGTCATGTAAACATGTCAATTGGAAGATTCTGATTCTGAAGATTCAGAAAATTCAGAAATGTGGCTTAAGAAGAGGAAAGTTAGGATCAAGAACTGAGCAAGCGATGAATTATTATTATAGGTTCCAAGCAGATATAGTAACAATTATCCCTTATACAGTCTCCATTGATGCCTAATAAACATTGATACAAGTAGGCTATGGTTAAAGTGGTGATGTTACGGAGCAGGCTCCCGCACCGCCTCCTCTCAGCCAGCAGAGGGAGCCATCACCTGAGTACTAACTCTAGCTAGTCCAAGACCGTCTAAACGGTCCATTCGGCCATTGGAGAGTCCCTTTTCGGACGGTGGTCCACGGACGAGCGCGCCGGCCCCCGAAATTTTGGGGGGCCGGCCGACGGCGCCCAAGGTCCTCCCGGCGCGTGGGGCGGCGCGGACCCCGGAGCCCCCCGGGGGCCGACGGGAGCCGCGCAAAGTTTCGGGGCCACCGACGCAGTTCCGCAACGTTCCCCTCGGTGGAGCCACCCTCCGGGAGAGCCCGCGAACCCACTAAACGTCCGACCGGCCATCGCTCCCACAGGGGTCCGGCGACCCGCCCCCGGCCCCCCGGCCACGCCCCCGTCCCGCTAACCCACTATTCGTCCAATATCCCACTAAGTCGGCCAAACGTCTCGGCAACGCCCCCGCCCGCCCCCGGCCACGCCCCCGTCCCACGGACCCACTATTCGTCCAATAACCCACTAAGTCGGCCAAACCCCTCGGGAACGCCCCCCGCCCACCCCCGGGCCACGCCCCCGTCCCACGGACCCACTATTTGTCCAATAGCCCACTATATTTACCAAACGTCCCGGGACCGCCCCGGGCCACGCCCCCGTCCCACGGACCCACTATTTGTCCAATAACCCGCTATTTTTTTAAAAGTTTTCCCGCAGTTCGTTCAGACGTGCTGCGGTCGACACGAATCACCGCCGCCGATCTGTTGAATGTGGATTCGGGTAGTATTTTCGATAGACGTTTTAAGTAAAGGTCCTGTCCCGATGAAAACCGTTTATCTGCACTCAGCTGGGGCCCCTGAGTCCGTAGCACCAAGCGCCATCCCATGATTCCACTGTCCAATAACCCACTATGTGTCCAATAACCAACTATTGTCAAATGTACTGACCCCAGCCTCCATGCAATAAGCTGCAAATGGACGCAATCCCACTGGCAATCAATCCCACTGTCCAATAACCCACTATGTGTCCAATAACCAACTATTGTCAAATGTGCTAACCCCAGCCTCCATGCAATAAGCTGCAAATGGACGCAATCCCACTGGCAATCAATCCCGCTGTCCAATAACCCACTATGTGTCCAATAACCAACTATTGTTAAATGTACTAACCCCAGCCTCCATGCAATAAGCTGCAAATGGACACAATCCCACTGGCAATCAACCCCACTGTCCAAAAACCCACTATGTGTCCAATAACCAACTATTGTCAAATGTACTAACCCCAGCCTCCATGCAATAAGCTGCAAATGGACACAATCCCACTGGCAATCAACCCCACTGTCCAATAACCCACTATGTGTCCAATAACCAACTATAGTCAAATGTACTAACCCCAACCTCCATGCAATAAGCTGCAAATGGACGCAATCCCACTGGCAATCAATCCCACTGTCCAATAACCCACTATGTGTCCAATAACCAACTATTGTCAAATGTGCTAACCCCAGCCTCCATGCAATAAGCTGCAAATGGACGCAATCCCACTGGCAATCAATCCCACTGTCCAATAACCCACTATGTGTCCAATAACCAACTATTGTCAAATGTGCTAACCCCAGCCTCCATGCAATAAGCTGCAAATGGACACAATCCCACTGGCAATCAATCCCACTGTCCAATAACCCACTATGTGTCCAATAACCAACCATTGTCAAATGTACTAACCCCAGCCTCCATGCAATAAGCTGCAAATGGACACAATCCCACTGGCAATCAACCCCACTGTCCAATAACCCACTATGTGTCCAATAACCAACTATTGTCAAATGTGCTAACCCCAGCCTCCATGCAATAAGCTGCAAATGGACGCAATCCCACTGGCAATCAATCACACTGTCCAATAACCCACTATGTGTCCAATAACCAACTATTGTCAAATGTGCTAACCCCAGCCTCCATGCAATAAGCTGCAAATGGACGCAATCCCACTGGCAATCAACCCCACTGTCCAATAACCCACTATGTGTCCAATAACCAACTATTGTCAAATGTACTAACCCCAGCCTCCATGCAATAAGCTGCAAATGGACACAATCCCACTGGCAATCAACCCCACTGTCCAAAAACCCACTATGTGTCCAATAACCAACTATTGTCAAATGTACTAACCCCAGCCTCCATGCAATAAGCTGCAAATGGACACAGTCCCACCGGCAATCAACCCCACTGTCCAAAAACCCACTATGGGTCCAATAGCCAACTATTGTCAAATGTACTAACCCCAGCCTCCATGCAATAAGCTGCAAATGGACACAATCCCACTGGCAATCAACCCCACCGTCCAAAAACCCACTATGTGTCCAATAACCAACTAGTGTCAAATGTACTAACCCCAGCCTCAATGCAATAAGCTGCAAATGGACACAATCCCACTGGCAATCAACCCCACTGTCCAAAAACCCACTATGTGTCCAATAACCAACTATTGTCAAATGTACTAACCCCAGCCTCCATGCAATAAGCTGCAAATGGACACAGTCCCACCGGCAATCAACCTCACTGTCCAAAAACCCACTATGGGTCCAATAACCAACTATTGTCAAATGTACTAACCCCAGCCTCCATGCAATAAGCTGCAAATGGACACAATCCCACTGGCAATCAACCCCACCGTCCAAAAACCCACTATGTGTCCAATAACCAACTAGTGTCAAATGTACTAACCCCAGCCTCAATGCAATAAGCTGCAAATGGACACAATCCCACTGGCAATCAACCCCACTGTCCAATAACCCACTATGTGTCCAATAACCAACTATTGTCAAATGTACTAACCCCAGCCTCCATGCAATAAGCTGCAAATGGACACAATCCCACTGGCAATCAATCCCACTGTCCAATAACCCACTATGTGTCCAATAACCAACTATTGTCAAATGTACTAACCACAGCCTCCATGCAATAAGCTGCAAATGGACACAATCCCACTGGCAATCAACCCCACTGTCCAAAAACCCACTATGTGTCCAATAACCAACTATTGTCAAATGTACTAACCCCAGCCTCCATGCAATAAGCTGCAAATGGACACAATCCCACTGGCAATCAACCCCACTGTCCAAAAACCCACTATGTGTCCAATAACCAACTATTGTCAAATGTACTAACCCCAGCCTCCATGCAATAAGCTGCAAATGGACACAATCCCACTGGCAATCAACCCCACTGTCCAAAAACCCACTATGTGTCCAATAACCAACTATTGTCAAATGTACTAACCCCAACCTCCATGCAATAAGCTGCAAATGGACACAATCCCACTGGCAATCAACCCCACTGTCCAAAAACCCACTATGTGTCCAATAACCAACCATTGTCAAATGTACTAACCCCAGCCTCCATGCAATAAGCTGCAAATGGACACAGTCCCACCGGCAATCAACCCCACTGTCCAAAAACCCACTATGTGTCCAATAACCAACTATTGTCAAATGTACTAACCCCAGCCTCCATGCAATAAGCTGCAAATGGACACAATCCCACTGGCAATCAACCCCACTGTCCAATAACCCACTATGTGTCCAATAACCAACCATTGTCAAATGTACTAACCCCAGCCTCCATGCAATAAGCTGCAATTGGACAGAATCCCACCTGCAATCTGTTTGAATTTGAAATAGATAAATAGATAGACATTTTAATAAAGTTCCCTGTCATGATGAAAACCACTTATCTGCACTCAGCTGGGGCCCCTGAGTCCGTAGAACCAAGCGCCATCCCATAATTCCACTGTCCATGAACCCACTATGTGTCCAATAACCCACTATTTTCAAATGTACTAACCAGAGCCTTCATGCAAAAAGCTGCAAATGGACACAATCCCGCCTGTAATCTATTCAATGGGTTTTTAGGTAGTATATTTCAAAAATAGTGGGTTATTGGACACATAGTGGGTTCATGGACAGTGGAGTTAAGGGGTGGCACTTGGTTCTGTGGATTCAGGGGCCCTAGTTGAGTGCAGAAACATGGTTTTTATCCAAATATTATGAAAGCTAAGCTTAAAAAACACTGTCCAAATACCCACTATTTGTCCAATAACCCATTATTTTTGAAATGTACTGACCAAAACTCCATGCAATAAGCTGCAAACGGACACAATCCCGCCTGCCATTCGATTCAATGGGAATTTTAGCATGGTATTTTTTTGTCTTTTTTTCACTTTTTTTTTCTTGATAAAAACTACATTACTGTAATCAGGGGGCCCCCCTGAGTCTGCGGAACCAAGCGTCGCCCCAAAATTCCACCGTCCACGAACCCACTATTTTTATAATGGCATAAATGCTACGTGGGATGTCCATATCTCAGCTCTGGAAGGGTCTAGAGCCTCCATTTTGGCCCTCAGGTGTTTGTCCCATGACCCTCTATCAGAATCCTGAATTTCGAGAAGATCGGAGAAACTCAAACTTTTGACCCGAAAAAAACGACAGTGGTACCCCTGTCGTAATTTTTGGTCCGAAAAAACAAGTTTCTCCGCATCTTCTCGAAATTCAGGATTCTGAAAGAGGGCCTTGGGACTAACACCTGAGGGCAAAAATGGAGGCTCTAGACCCTTCAGGGGCTGAGATATGGACATCCCACGTAGCATTTGTCCCATTATAAAAATAGTGGGTTCGTGGACGGTGGAATTTTGGGCGCCGCTTGGTTCCGCGGTCTCAGGGGGCCCCCCTGATTACAGTAATATAGTTTTTATCAAGAAAAAAAAAGTGAAAAAAAAGACAAAAAAATACCATGTAAAAAATCCCATTGAATCGATGGCAGGCGGGATTGTGTCCGTTTGCAGCTTATTGCATGGAGTTTTGGTCAGTACATTTCAAAAATAATGGGTTATTGGACAAATAGTGGGTTTTTGGACACATGTTTTTAAGCTTAGCTTTCCAAATATTTTGATGAAAACTATGTTACTGGACTCAGGGGGGGCCCCTGAGTCCGTAGCACCAAGCGCCATTCCTTAATTCCACTGTCCAAAAACACACTATGTGTCCAATAACCCACTATTTTCTAATGTACTAACCCCAGACTTCATGCAATAAGCTGCAAATGGACACAATCCCACTGGCAATCAATCCCACTGTCCAAAAACCCACTATGTGTCCAATAACCAACTATTGTCAAATGTACTAACCCCAGCCTCCATGCAATAAGCTGCAATTGGACAGAATCCCACCTGCAATCTGTTTGAATTTTAAATAGATGAATAGATAGACATTTTAATAAAGTTCCCTGTCATGATGAAAACCACTTATCTGCACTCAGCTGGGGCCCCTGAGTCCGTAGAACCAAGCGCCATCCCATAATTCCACTGTCCATGAACCCACTATGTGTCCAATAACCCACTATTTTCAAATGTACTAACCAGAGCCTTCATGCAAAAAGCTGCAAATGGACACAATCCCGCCTGTAATCTATTCAATGGGTTTTTAGGTAGTATATTTCAAAAATAGTGGGTTATTGGACACATAGTGGGTTCATGGACAGTGGAGTTAAGGGGTGGCACTTGGTTCTGTGGATTCAGGGGCCCTAGTTGAGTGCAGAAACATGGTTTTTATCCAAATATTATGAAAGCTAAGCTTAAAAAACACTGTCCAAATACCCACTATTTGTCCAATAACCCATTATTTTTGAAATGTACTGACCAAAACTCCATGCAATAAGCTGCAAACGGACACAATCCCGCCTGCCATTCGATTCAATGGGAATTTTAGCATGGTATTTTTTTGTCTTTTTTTCACTTTTTTTTCTTGATAAAAACTACATTACTGTAATCAGGGGGCCCCCCTGAGTCTGCGGAACCAAGCGTCGCCCCAAAATTCCACCGTCCACGAACCCACTATTTTTATAATGGCATAAATGCTACGTGGGATGTCCATATCTCAGCTCTGGAAGGGTCTAGAGCCTCCATTTTGGCCCTCAGGTGTTTGTCCCATGACCCTCTATCAGAATCCTGAATTTCGAGAAGATCGGAGAAACTCAAACTTTCTGACCCAAAAAAACGACAGTGGTACCCCTGTCGTAATTTTTGGTCCGAAAAAGCAAGTTTCTCCAATCTTCTCGAAATTCAGGATTCTGAAAGAGGGCCTTGGGACTAACACCTGAGGGCAAAAATGGAGGCTCTAGACCCTTCAGGGGCTGAGATATGGACATCCCACGTAGCATTTGTCCCATTATAAAAATAGTGGGTTCGTGGACGGTGGAATTTTGGGGGCGCCGCTTGGTTCCGCGGTCTCAGGGGGCCCCCCTGATTACAGTAATATAGTTTTTATCAAGAAAAAAAAAGTGAAAAAAAAAGACAAAAAAATACCATGTAAAAAATCCCATTGAATCAATGACAGGCGGCATTGTGTCCGTTGCAGCTTATTGCATGGAGTTTTGGTCAGTACATTTCAAAAATAATGGGTTATTGGACAAATAGTGGGTTTTTGGACACATGTTTTTAAGCTTAGCTTTCCAAATATTTTGATGAAAACTATGTTACTGGACTCAGGGGGGGCCCCTGAGTCCGTAGCACCAAGCGCCATCCCTTAATTCCACTGTCCAAAAACACACTATGTGTCCAATAACCCACTATTTTCTAATGTACTAACCCCAGACTTCATGCAATAAGCTGCAAATGGACACAATCCCACTGGCAATCAATCCCACTGTCCAAAAACCCACTATGTGTCCAATAACCAACTATTGTCAAATGTACTAACCCCAGCCTCCATGCAATAAGCTGCAATTGGACAGAATCCCACCTGCAATCTGTTTGAATTTTAAATAGATAAATAGATAGACATTTTAATAAAGTTCCCTGTCATGATGAAAACCACTTATCTGCACTCAGCTGGGGCCCCTGAGTCCGTAGAACCAAGCCCCATCCCATAATTCCACTGTCCATGAACCCACTATGTGTCCAATAACCCACTATTTTCAAATGTACTAACCAGAGCCTTCATGCAATAAGCTGCAAATGGACACAATCCCACTGGCAATCAATGCCACTGTCCAATAACCCACTATTTGTCCAATAACCCACTATTTTCAAATGTACTAACCAGAGCCTTCATGCAATAAGCTGCAAATGGACACAATCCCACTGGCAATCAATCCCACTGTCCAAAAACCCACTATGTGTCCAATAACCAACTATTGTCAAATGTACTAACCCCAGCCTCCGTGCAATAGGCTGCAATTGGACAGAATCCCACCTGCAATCTGTTCAAATTTTAAATAGATAGACATTTTAATAAAGTTCCCTGTCATGATGAAAACCACTTATCTGCACTCAGCTGGGGCCCCTGAGTCCGAAGCACCAAGCACCATCCCTTAAGTCCACTGTCCAATAACCCACTATGTGTCCAATAACCAACTATTGTCAAATGTACTAACCAGAGCCTTTATGCAATAAGCTGCAAATGGACACAATCCCACTGGCAATCAACCCCACTGTCCAAAAACCCACTATGTGTCCAATAACCAACTATTGTCAAATGTACTAACCCCAACCTCCATGCAATAAGCTGCAAATGGACACAATCCCACTGGCAATCAACCCCACTGTCCAATAACCCACTATGGGTCCAATAACCAACTATTGTCAAATGTACTAACCCCAGCCTCCATGCAATAAGCTGCAAATGGACACAATCCCACTGGCAATCAACCCCACCGTCCAAAAACCCACTATGTGTCCAATAACCAACTAGTGTCAAATGTACTAACCCCAGCCTCAATGCAATAAGCTGCAAATGGACACAATCCCACTGGCAATCAACCCCACTGTCCAAAAACCCACTATGTGTCCAATAACCAACTATTGTCAAATGTACTAACCCCAGCCTCCATGCAATAAGCTGCAAATGGACACAATCCCACTGGCAATCAACCCCACTGTCCAAAAACCCACTATGTGTCCAATAACCAACTATTGTCAAATGTACTAACCCCAGCCTCCATGCAATAAGCTGCAAATGGACACAATCCCACTGGCAATCAACCCCACTGTCCAAAAACCCACTATGTGTCCAATAACCAACTATTGTCAAATGTACTAACCCCAGCCTCCATGCAATAAGCTGCAAATGGACACAATCCCACTGGCAATCAACCCCACTGTCCAAAAACCCACTATGTGTCCAATAACCAACTATTGTCAAATGTACTAACCCCAGCCTCCATGCAATAAGCTGCAAATGGACACAATCCCACTGGCAATCAACCCCACTGTCCAAAAACCCACTATGTGTCCAATAACCAACTATTGTCAAATGTACTAACCCCAACCTCCATGCAATAAGCTGCAAATGGACACAATCCCACTGGCAATCAACCCCACTGTCCAAAAACCCACTATGTGTCCAATAACCAACCATTGTCAAATGTACTAACCCCAGCCTCCATGCAATAAGCTGCAAATGGACACAGTCCCACCGGCAATCAACCCCACTGTCCAAAAACCCACTATGGGTCCAATAACCAAGTGCTGCCACTGGCAGCACGTCTGTTTGTCGCTCAAAGACACTGTATTGAATGAGTGAGTTATTAACATTGGCATTACTTTTATAAACTTAAAACACTAGATTTTTAATGCATAATGAATACCCTGCGATGATATTTTTGGGGTTTACTGGACTGATTTTTTGATCAAGATTGCGGATGCCTTCCGACTACCAGCTACAGGCACGACCAGCTCAATCAATGTGAGCGTGCTGTGCTTTTGGAGAACATTGTTACGAATGCCTGTGCCTAAGCTGTGTGCATACCTGGATTTACTTTTTTACTCGCTTTGTGTGCGTTGGTGCGGAGCGGAGCAACTTTTGTGTGGGCTTCCATCTGTCTTGGTGCTGCTGTGGGACGGGTGGCTTCACGGTGGAGGAGTGGAGATCTGATTTCGTTTGTGGACTCGAGTCGATCCGGGGATGGTGCCATCCTGGAGGAGGCATTGTTGCATATCTTCTCTGGATTAAATGTAACTTTTGAACGCACTGTTTCTTTGAGGTGATTATTTTTTGTTTGGATTCGCTTCCTGTTTCACGGCACTGCGTCACGGGAGGACGCTGCGGAGGAGGCGAAACTGAGTTACTCTACTTGAAAAAAGAGGATCCTGAGTTTTTAAATGGATATTGATCAAAATCCTTGAACTAAAATGGAGTTAAAGCCGCGGTTGTTTCTTGCTGGGCTGTACTTGATAGCGCTGTGTGCCTCTATTGGAATCTCCCATCGTTGCCATGGAAACGTGTTGCTCTCATGTCCGGGTTGTTTTCTCCGGGGGAGGAGCGAAACAAGCCGTCAGCTGGCTATGGTCATTCAACCTCAGCCTTTGCTCTTCACTTCTGATACATTAGAAGTGCAACGTCTAAGCTGTCTTATGGCTCTGCAAAACCATCTGGGGTCTCAAGGAGCAGCCCTTTTAAGCTTGACAGTGATTCATAATCACAACCACCATCATTTTAAACTGCCTAAACAAAGAACTTTGCTTATATTGCTGCTATTAATGTCTGGGAATATTCACCCAAATCCAGGCCCAGAGAAAAATATATCATATGACACTCCTGAAAGTTTTAAATGCAGAAAGGGCCTGGGATTTTGTCATTTGAATGTTTGTAGTCTGGTTGGCAAAATAGATATGGTTCGTATCTGGGCACTTTCAACCAATGCTGATGTGTTTGTTTTAAGTGAAACATGGCTTAACAATTCTATTTCTGATAAGGATGTGACTATAGATGGGTACAACTTATTCAGAACAGACCGACTAAAAAAGGGTGGAGGTGTTGCAATATATGTGAAAAAGTCATTCATTGTGAAGGTGATTCTCTCAAAATCAATAAGCAGACAATTTGAACTGTTGGCCCTTGATTTAGAAGTCTCTAAGTGTCTTCACATCACAGTTGTTGGTTGTTATAGACCCCCTTCAGCTGATGGTGGCACTCTTACATCATTGAGGGAATTATTAATAAGTTTAAATTATAATGAAATTGTTTTTTTAGGGGATCTTAACTGGAACTGGCTTTTGCCAGTGTCTGATCATTTTAAATCATTTTGTGATTCTTTTAATTTTTTTCAGATTGTGAATAGCCCCACTAGACCAAATCAAAAACATCCAGAAAAATCTTCCATAATTGATATTATTCTTACAAATGCCCCTCACAAATACTCTTGTGCCTCTGTTTTTGCAAATGATATAAGCGATCATTGTCTTATAGCATCGGTAAGGAACACAAAAATTCCTAAAGCAAGGCCGCGCATAATTTTTAAGAGGGCAATGAAGCAGTTCTCATTGCAAGGTTTTCTACATGATCTGTATGATTTTGATTGGGGAAGAACTAGCCTTATTGATGATGTCGAGCATGCTTGGACATTTTTTTATGATGGTTTTATAGGCCTGGTAAACAAGCATGCCCCACTTAAAAGACATAGAGTGAAAGGGCGAAATAATGTTTGGTTCAGTAATGAATTGTCTGACCTTCTTTTGGAGCGAAACCAAGCCTGGGCTCAGGCTAGAAAGTCAAAGCTTGAATCTGATTGGCTGAAATTTCGACGTTTACGTAATTTATGTACTGTAAAAATTCGTAATGCTAAATCCGCTTTTTTCCTTTCTGAAACATCAAAGAATTTAAATAACCCTCTTAAGTTCTGGAAAACAATTAAATTATTAACAGAAGCAAAAACAGATTCAGAAGTACCATCTTGTATTGTTGTTGATGACAAAAAAATCATTGACAAAAATGAAATTCTCAAGAGTTTCAATAATCATTTTATTGCTGCTAGCTCCCTTTATGAAACACTACAAGGTCCAATGTCCAACTCTCCCACTGCATGTCCTGTTGATCAGTTATTGTCGGCACAACCATTTTATTTCAAGACGATAGCTGTATCAGAAGTAAGGAAGGCCTTGAAAGATCTAGATCCGAAAAAATCACCAGGCCCAGACAAATTGGAGCCTTACTTTCTAAAAATAGCTGCGGATTTAATAGCCAACCCAGTTGCATATTTAATTAACCTTTCTTTGGCTACGAATCAACTACCAGCCATTTGGAAATCTGCCAATGTGCTCCCCCTTCACAAAGGTGGTGATTCTGCAAACTTAAATAATTATAGGCCTATTTCTAAATTATCAGTATTAGCTAAATTAATGGAATCACTCATCAGTATGCAACTAAAAGATTATTTAACTAATAATAATATTCTCAATGAATTTCAATCTGGTTTTAGGAAACAACACAGTACAATAACAGCTGTTTCAAAAGTTGTCAATGACGTGGTTAATATCTTGGACAATAAGCAGCACTGTGCAGCACTGTTTATTGACTTGTCAAAAGCTTTTGACACAGTAGACCATAAAATACTTTTTCAAAGACTCATCTCTATTGGACTATCAAAACAAGCAGTGGGATGGTTCGAGAGTTACTTATCGGGGAGAACACAATGTGTGCAGGTAGATGGCCTTACTTCTGCTTCCTTAAATATTTTAAAAGGGGTGCCTCAAGGTTCAATCCTTGGGCCTCTTCTTTTTATTATTTATACAAATAACCTCTGCAATAATATCAAAAATACAAACTATCATTTCTATGCTGATGATACTGTTCTTTATTGTTCTGGGTCCACATTAGATCAAGCAATCACAAATTTACAATCTGCTTTTAACATTTTGCAATACAATTTGGATACCTTAAAACTGGTTTTAAACTCTAAAAAAACTAAAGTGATGACCTTTACTCTTGGAAAATCAACTAAAAACTACGTCCCAAATATTTGTACACTTTCTGGTATAAAAATCGAAGAAGTGTCACATTACAGATATTTGGGTATCACTATTGATAAATCACTGTCTTTTACATTGCATGTCCAAGATTTGGTTAAAAAATTGAAATTGAAGTTAGGTTTCTTCTTTAGAATTAAGGCCTGTTTATCTTTTGAAGCAAAAAAACAACTAGTAAATGCAACATTTTTATCTGTCTTGGACTATGGAGATATTTTATACATGAATTCAACCTCTCAATGTCTTCATGCTTTGGACACTGTGTTTCATGGAGCCTTGAGATTCATCACAAACTTAAAATCTCGCACTCATCACTGTTTACTGTATTCTCGGGTAGGATGGTTGTCCCTCTCTTTTCGGCGCTGGATGCATTGGCATATTTTCATTTATAAGGCAATAATAGGACTCCTTCCTCCTTATCTGAAAACTTACATTATCCCAAGGTCTGCAGGGACATATTACCTGCGCTCACAGAATTTGTTTTTATTGGCAGTCCCTAAAGCCCGCACTGTTCTTGGAAAAAAGGCTTTTAGTTTTGCAGCACCATCAGCATGGAATCAGATACAAAATCAGATACAGTTGAAGGAGTTGATTTCATTTTATTCTTTTAAAGGCCTTTTAAAGGATCTTGCAGAAAGTCAGTCTGTTTGTCATTGTCCTTAAATCAAGTTGATTTATGACCGAGATTTTTTATGATTACATAGGCCTAGTTGTTTGAATATGATGAGTGATAGTGTGTCTATGTATTTACCTGTAAGTGTTTCTGTAACTATTTGTACGTGCAATGCTGCCACTTGCCAGGACACTCTTGTAAAAGAGATTTGTAATCTCAAGGAGTTCTTATCCTGGTTAAATAAAGGTTTGAATGAATGAACCAACTATTGTCAAATGTTACTAACCCCAGCCTCCATGCAATAAGCTGCAAATGGACACAATCCCACTGGCAATCAACCCCACTGTCCAAAAACCCACTATGTGTCCAATAACCAACTAGTGTCAAATGTACTAACCCCAGCCTCAATGCAATAAGCTGCAAATGGACACAATCCCACTGGCAATCAACCCCACTGTCCAATAACCCACTATGTGTCCAATAACCAACTATTGTCAAATGTACTAACCCCAGCCTCCATGCAATAAGCTGCAAATGGACACAATCCCACTGGCAATCAATCCCACTGTCCAATAACCCACTATGTGTCCAATAACCAACTATTGTCAAATGTACTAACCCCAGCCTCCATGCAATAAGCTGCAAATGGACACAATCCCACTGGCAATCAACCCCACTGTCCAAAAACCCACTATGTGTCCAATAACCAACTATTGTCAAATGTACTAACCCCAGCCTCCATGCAATAAGCTGCAAATGGACACAATCCCACTGGCAATCAACCCCACTGTCCAAAAACCCACTATGTGTCCAATAACCAACTATTGTCAAATGTACTAACCCCAGCCTCCATGCAATAAGCTGCAAATGGACACAATCCCACTGGCAATCAACCCCACTGTCCAAAAACCCACTATGTGTCCAATAACCAACCATTGTCAAATGTACTAACCCCAGCCTCCATGCAATAAGCTGCAAATGGACACAGTCCCACTGGCAATCAACCCCACTGTCCAAAAACCCACTATGTGTCCAATAACCAACTATTGTCAAATGTACTAACCCCAGCCTCCATGCAATAAGCTGCAAATGGACACAATCCCACTGGCAATCAACCCCACTGTCCAAAAACCCACTATGTGTCCAATAACCAACTATTGTCAAATGTACTAACCCCAGCCTCCATGCAATAAGCTGCAAATGGACACAATCCCACTGGCAATCAACCCCACTGTCCAAAAACCCACTATGTGTCCAATAACCAACTATTGTCAAATGTACTAACCCCAGCCTCCATGCAATAAGCTGCAAATGGACACAATCCCACTGGCAATCAAACCCCACTGTCCAAAAACCCACTATGTGTCCAGTAACCAACCATTGTCAAATGTACTAACCCCAGCCTCCATGCAATAAGCTGCAAATGGACACAGTCCCACCGGCAATCAACCCCACTGTCCAAAAACCCACTATGGGTCCAATAACCAACTATTGTCAAATGTACTAACCCCAGCCTCCATGCAATAAGCTGCAAATGGACACAATCCCACTGGCAATCAACCCCACCGTCCAAAAACCCCACTATGTGTCCAATAACCAACTAGTGTCAAATGTACTAACCCCAGCCTCAATGCAATAAGCTGCAAATGGACACAATCCCACTGGCAATCAACCCCACTGTCCAATAACCCACTATGTGTCCAATAACCAACTATTGTCAAATGTACTAACCCCAGCCTCCATGCAATAAGCTGCAAATGGACACAATCCCACTGGCAATCAATCCCACTGTCCAATAACCCACTATGTGTCCAATAACCAACTATTGTCAAATGTACTGACCCCAGCCTCCATGCAATAAGCTGCAAATGGACACAATCCCACTGGCAATCAACCCCACTGTCCAAAAACCCACTATGTGTCCAATAACCAACTATTGTCAAATGTACTAACCCCAGCCTCCATGCAATAAGCTGCAAATGGACACAATCCCACTGGCAATCAACCCCACTGTCCAAAAACCCACTATGTGTCCAATAACCAACTATTGTCAAATGTACTAACCCCAACCTCCATGCAATAAGCTGCAAATGGACACAATCCCACTGGCAATCAACCCCACTGTCCAAAAACCCACTATGTGTCCAATAACCAACCATTGTCAAATGTACTAACCCCAGCCTCCATGCAATAAGCTGCAAATGGACACAGTCCCACCTGGCAATCAACCCCACTGTCCAAAAACCCACTATGTGTCCAATAACCAACTATTGTCAAATGTACTAACCCCAGCCTCCATGCAATAAGCTGCAAATGGACACAATCCCACTGGCAATCAACCCCACTGTCCAAAAACCCACTATGTGTCCAATAACCAACTATTGTCAAATGTACTAACCCCAGCCTCCATGCAATAAGCTGCAAATGGACACAATCCCACTGGCAATCAACCCCACTGTCCAGAAAACCCACTATGTGTCCAATAACCAAGCTATTGTCAAATGTACTAACCCCAGCCTCCATGCAATAAGCTGCAAATGGACAAAATATGAACTCTGCTATGAACTCTGGACCAAGCCGCCCAGAAGCACCAAACTCGGGTCAAAGTAGGGTCCCTAGGGGCCCTCTCCAGATCGGGCCCTAGCCCAAGGCTCTAGCGCCCACAGGCCGAGATATGGGCCCAACAGAAAGGGTCGCTTCTGAAGGAAGGGTCCCAGGACCTCGGGAACTCTGGGTTCTGAGAGGGCCCCTAGGGGCCACTCGACCACCCCAAAGGACGAACCGCTGGGACTCGTCATTTCCGAGATATTTGCCGTTTTATCCAAAAGTTCCTTATGTATAATGGAGTGTATCTTGGGAACCAAACCGAGTTGGAGCTCGAAACTTCAGGTGTCAGGAGCCCTCATAGGCCCCTTCATGCTGCTCACCGTCCCCAGCTCCTGGGACCTTCCAGCTTCCAGAGATAGGCGACATTTTTCCTGTCCAGCTTTGAACAGCTATATCTGTAAGAAACCAAACCGATTTGGAACTCGAAACTCCGGGTGTCGGGGTGCCCCTATAGGTCCCCTTCAGACCCCCGAGTCCTGAGTTCCTGGGACCTTGCGTTTCCGAGATACTGGGCACTTCCGGTCCAGCTTCGACCATATACTCGGGAACCGAGCCAGAGTTGGAACTCCAAAACTCGGTGTGTGGGGAAGGTACCAATGGCCCCTCAAAGACCCCAGTTTGAAGCCCAAAGTCGCCGTGGTTCTGGAGTTATTCGCAGGTCAAAGTCAGACACGGTGAAGCTTTAGGATCGTGATGTCATCAGCGTGCGCCAAAGCGTTTTCGGCCAATATCTTCCACGAAAACTCGACCAAATTTGACAAAAATTATACCATTCTTTTCAGCTCAAATAGGACGCTTCTAAAGAGCCCATTGGTGGGCGCGGATCTGTCAAGTATTTTCGCGAATGTAAATGCACTTTCTAAGCCACGTGTTCCAAAAACCCACTTTTTGTCCAATAACCACCGACATCAAAAGTACTAAACCCCAGCCTTCATGCAATAAGATGCAATTGGACAGAATCCCACTTGCAATCTGTTCAAATTTTAAATAGATAAACAGATAAACATTTTAATAAAGTTCCCTGTCATGATGAAAACCACTTATCTGCACTCAGCTGGGGCCCCTGAGTCCGTAGAACCAAGCGCCATCCCATAATTCCACTGTCCATGAACCCACTATGTGTCCAATAACCCACTATTTTCAAATGTACTAACCAGAACCTTCATGCAAAAAGCTGCAAATGGACACTATCCCACCTGTAATCTATTCAATGGGTTTTCAGGTAGTATATTTCAAAAATAGTGGGTTATTGGACACATAGTGGGTTCATGGACAGTGGAGTTAAGGGGTGGCACTTGGTTCTGTGGATTCAGGGGCCCTAGTTGAGTGCAGAAACATGGTTTTTATCCAAATATTATGAAAGCTAAGCTTAAAAACCACTGTCCAAATACCCACTATTTGTCCAATAACCCATTATTTTTGAAATGTACTGACCAAAACTCCATGCAATAAGCTGCAAACGGACACAATCCCGCCTGCCATCGATTCAATGGGAATTTTAGCATGGTATTTTTTTGTCTTTTTTTTCACTTTTTTTTTCTTGATAAAAACTACATTACTGTAATCAGGGGGCCCCCCTGAGTCTGCGGAACCAAGCGTCGCCCCAAAATTCCACCGTCCACGAACCCACTATTTTTATAATGGCATAAATGCTACGTGGGATGTCCATATCTCAGCTCCTGAAGGGTCTAGAGCCTCCATTTTTGCCCTCAGGTGTTAGTCCCAAGGCCCTCTATCAGAATACCTGAATTTCAAGAAGATCGGAGAAACTTGTTTTTTCGGACCAAAAATTACGACAGGGGTACCACTGTCGTTTTTTTGGGGTCAAAAGTTTGAGTTTGTCCGATTCTTCTCGAAATTCAGGATTCTGATAGAGGGTCATGGGACAAACACCTGAGGGCCAAAATGGAGGCTCTAGACCCTTCCAGAGCTGAGATATGGACATCCCACGTAGCATTTATGCCATTATAAAAATAGTGGGTTCGTGGACGGTGGAATTTTGGGGCGACGCTTGGTTCCGCAGACTCAGGGGGGCCCCCTGATTACAGTAATGTAGTTTTTATCAAGAAAAAAAAGTGAAAAAAAAGACAAAAAAATACCATGCTAAAATTCCCATTGAATCGAATGGCAGGCGGGATTGTGTCCGTTTGCAGCTTATTGCATGGAGTTTTGGTCAGTACATTTCAAAAATAATGGGTTATTGGACAAATAGTGGGTATTTGGACAGTGTTTTTTAAGCTTAGCTTTCATAATATTTGGATGAAAACTATATTACTGCACTCAGCTGGGGCGGCTGAGTCTGTAGAACCAAGTGCCACCCCATAATTCCACTGTCCACGAACCCACTATGTGTCCAATAACTCACTATTTTTGAACTATACTACCCGAAAACCCATTGAATAGATTGCAGGCGGGATTGTGTCCATTTGCAGCTTACTGCATGAAGGCTGGGGTTATTACGTTTGAAAATAGTGGGTTATTGGACAAAAAGTGGGTTCGTGGCCAGTGGAATTTTGGGGTGGCGCTTGGTTCTACGGACTCGGGGCCCCAGATGAGTGCACTATTTTTTAAATATACTAAACCCGACCTTCATGCAATAAGCTGCAACTGGACAGAATCACACCTGCAATCTATTGAATGGGGGTTCAGACAGTTTATTTGATGGACATTTTAATTAAAGTTCCTGTCATGATAAAAACTATTTTACCGCACTCAGAGGGACCCCTGGGGTCCGTAGAACCAAGCGCCATCCCATAATTCCACTGTCCACGAACCCACTATGTTTTGCAATGGAATAAATTGTGTGTGGGTCATCCCACGAACACACTGTTTGTCAAATAACCCTCTATATTTGAAAAGTACTAACCAAGGCCTTCATGAAATCGACCCCTGAACGAGGTCCAATTAGCATAAAAAAAGACAAGACAAGTGAAACTTTTAAAAGATTTATTTAAGAACTGATTGAATTTGACTCCTCCTCCTATTCAGCATAGGGCGACGCCCTCATGTTGGGTCGGCCATTCCTGCAAAAAAAGACAAAGACAAAGAGTCAGCAAACCCCACACCCACTCAAACTTAAACTGACCCACCAAAAGATGTACTTACTGAGTGGGACGCGTTCCGGCTCGCGAAGAGGGAGAAGCGGTTCCGTGTGGAGATCTCGAAGACCGGGAGGGGCGGAGAGGCAGCTCTGGTCCTGGCTCGTGTCCTCCGCTGCGTGATCCATGCTCCACGGGCCGGAGCTCGGAGCTGAAAGAAGGCCGGGCTGATCGCGTCGTCCTGGGCAGAGGAGCATACGGAGTGGATGAGGAAGTACTAACAGAGTTAACGTTACTAACCACTGAGTTGTGAGGGTCGGCGCGTGAAGCTTCAAGCCGTTGAACGCCGGTCCGAACAGCTCGGCTTGCTTCATCAGGAGACTGCGGATCTGCTTCTCGATGCGTTCCAGCTCCTGCTTCACCGTGAAGAGCTCGAATGTGTCCTCACCTGCACACAGAGGTAACGTTAGACTCTCATCCGATGTGTTCGCCATTATAAAAGATGAACAGTAAATCAATATCCCGACTAATTTAGGACTGAAATGCCGGATACAACCCGTATCTTTTCAGTGAAACGGGTGTAAAATGAGACGGCCGATAGAAAGTGCTAGTTTATAAATGAGTGGCAAAGACGAAAATCAAGGATTAATGAAGAAACTCTTCGGAGCTACAAACACAAATACAGATCGCACGCGTATGCGCCGTAAAGGCAGGTTCTCACAGCAATGCCTATGCCCCGTTGATGCAGGCTCTAAGCAAGCAAGTGAGAAGCCTTGAGTCAGCGTCTCGATAGGCGAAGACCACGCGTGGAATGCTAGCGGGCTAAAGGCTAGTAGCCTAGATTCGAAAAATTGGATCTAAGTAGTGATATCAAAGCAATCCAATTGTTTTTTATAAGGAATAGTATCGAGGATAAGTTCACATGATAGAAAAATAGAAAGTGCTAGTTTATAAATGAGTGGTAAAGAAGAAAATTGAAGATTAATGAAGAAATCCTCCGGAGCTACAAACACGAATACAGATCGCACGCGCATGCGCTTCTTCCATTTATAGGAAGTTGTGGACACTGAATCACTTGCCTGCTGAGGTAAATATAATGCTAGTGACAAGCTAAAAGCTTTGCTGTTTTATTGATGTTTTTCCGCTGCTTAAACACTGATTGAGCGATTACACGAGTTATGATGCCTTTCAGTAAGTATACTGTATCTTTCAACATACCTTCAGGTGTCTTTTCTGTAACTGAGGAAGAGATGATCGCGTTTACTCGCGCGCCTCGCTGCCGCTTGAAATGACGAGCCTAGTAAGCGATCTGTCACGTCACATCAAAGAGCGCCAAAACGCCATTTTTGTTTGAATTTCGTGATCAAATAGACAGAATCAGAAAGATTACACTCTGAAAGATTTCGCTTATTATCGAAAGTAACAAAACACGGAGCTTGTTATTTGGTTTTAATGGTGGTTAGGCTACAAAACTGAATTCATTGTGTACTGTTTACATAAGACATGAGGTCCATTGAGCCGGGCTGGGCGGGGCGTGTTCGGTACGCAATGACAGTATCGCGATTTGAATTCGTGAGTTCAGTATTGCGGTTTTTCGGTTCGGTTCGAAAATCGTTACACCCCTAGCATATATATTATCATATATGTGCATATATGCTGTATATATGTGCATATAAACCGCATATAGGTTTCATATATGAGCATATATCCTCATATAGATTCTTTCCATGACTTGCAACAGGCAAAATAATTGACGATTTGAATCTGCTCCTCAGCTGCTCCAGCCTCTCTACTTCTGAATCTCCTCCTCAGCTGCTCCAGCCTCTATACTCTCCACATCCCTCTCCTCGTCTGTTTCTATCCTGGACCCCGAGGCTTCACTCTCCCTTGCACTGATCGACAAAGCATCTTCCTCTACGTCTGGTTAAGATGACGTAAAACAAAAAGGTAACACTTAACTTGAAGGGGTGTGCATAAGACTGACATGATACCTTCATAATCATGACATTAAACATGTCATGAATATAAAGGAGGTTTTATGGATGATATTGATATTTTATGCATGTTATGGCATTAAGTGTCATTCACTCAATTATGACATTTTTAATGCAAATATGACATTGTTTGAGATGTCTTTATGACAACCTGACATAAACCAAAACATCAAAAACCTGTCAGTGTCTTGGTAATGACAACTTGACATTACCAAGACAACATAAATTGTCTTGTATACTTTTCTTGACCTCAACTACAGTAGTACAAATTTAAAGGAAAACTCCAGCGCAAAATGAACCTTTGGTCTAATTACACATTGTTACCTAGTCAAACGTTATCTGAGAATTGTTTTCATGATTATCGAATGTAAATAAGTTTTATCTCTAAAAACAGTTAAGCTTATAATGCTAGTATAACGTAGCCTGGTTTTCATAAAGCTAAGTGGTTTCTTAAATTTGATAATTAATCTGCTATGTCATGTTTATGTCAGGATTCAGACGCGAACACAGAGGTAAGTGATGAATATACACTTTTCTTTATTTAAGTGAACGGGTAAGGGTTCAGGTTTGCAGGTGCTCAACGGTGCTTGTGAAGAGGATTCTTGGCAGGAGTCTTCCAGGTGAGTGAATCCTCTTGATAAGGAATTTCGTGATTGTGGAGACATGCGCTGACTCTCCGTCTTCCCTCTTATAGATCGCTGGGGGTAGACGAGACCCAGAGAGAATTCCACGTGAGTAGATTCCTTTGGTGCTTTCAAGGGCGAATTAACCAGTTCAGTAATACTTGCTTGCTTCTCTTTTCAGATCATCCGGAGGAGAACGGGACTCAACACTGGACCCAAGACTCAGGAAACGGGAACCGAGGAGCGGATTCTGGGAACATCGGAACAGGAACACAGAGGTTAGTAGATTACAGGTGAGTATACTTTACGTTCTTGGCAGGTGATGATTCAGAGGAAAGCAGAGAGAACTGTTGACGGTCTTTTCCTGTTGGAGGCTTGACGGGGAATGACTGTGAAGCAGGAGTTTTTATGCTGGCTGAGACAATGAGTGCGGATTGGAAACAGGTGCAGGTGATTAATAATCTGGGGACAGGGATCTTGGTGCGGTGACGTATGATGACTCTGATTGGCTCCTGACATTACCCCCCCTCCAGAGTCCGCGCAAGCGGACCTTGGACCTCGACGTCGTGGGGGTCGAACCTCTGGGTCTCGGTGCAGGCTTTTCAGGATACTGTGCATGGAATTCTTGGAGCAGACTGGGATCAAGAACATCCTTACGAGGTACCCAACTTCTCTCTTCTGGTCCATATCCCTCCCAGTCAATGAGGTATTCCAGTTGACCCCCTGACGTCGAGAGTCCAAGATTTACTTGATGAGGTAGATGGACTCTGGCTCAATGGATGGTATCGGGTGGTTGTCTTCAGGATTGACCTCGGTATCTGACTGGTGTGCAGGTGGATGATGGGGTTTCAGAAGAGAAACATGGAACGTGGGATGGATGCGGTATTCAGGGGGTAACCGGAGTTGGTAGGTGACAGGATTGACTTGCTTGACAATAGGGATGTCCAATGTATTTGGGGCTAAGTTTCTTACAGGGTTGTTGGAGTCTGATGTCTCTAGTGGAGAGCCATACTAATTGTCCCGGCTGATATTCTGGAGTGGGTCGGCGGCGGCGGTCCGCGAACTGTCGGTGCCTGTTAACGGCTTGCTGGATGTGCTGATGTGTCTGATTCCTGGTTTGCGGGTGATACCCGGATGATAGGCTCAGTCACATTCATCAGACTGAAGAATGATCGCCAGACTCTGGAAATGAACTGGGGTCCTCGGTTAGAAGACTATGTCCTCTGGAATGCCAAAATTTTGAAAGACATGTTCCATGAGTTGCTCAGCAGTATCAAAGGCGGTTGAAAGTCCTTTCAATGGGATCAGCTTGCATGCTTTCGAAAAGCGATCAATAACCACTAGGATGCAGGTATTACCTTCAGATACAGGAAGATCCGTGACAAAGTCAACTCCAATGTGCGACCATGGTCTATTTGGAACAGGTAGCGGTACCAGTTTTCCTACGGGCAGATTTCTAGGGACCTTTGAGATGGCACAGGGAATACAGCCTTGAATGAATTGGGTGATGTCGTGACGCATGTTGTGCCACCAATACCTCTCTTGAAGTGTGGCCAGAGTCTAGGGTTATACCTGGATGTCCAGTGCCCACTGAAGAATGTGCTGAAGAAATCAGAGCCCTACGGAAATCTTCGGGTACATGAATTTTGGCGGGTGGACATCCGGGAACTCTTTGGTGCAGTTGGTCCAATTCCTGGAGTTGCTCGTTGATTTCCCACTGGATTGGATTTACGAATAGCTTCTCTGGTAGGATTGTCTCAGGTTTCTCTACATGAATATCGGGGGCATGGATACGCGACAGGGTGTCTGCCCGTGTGTTCTTAGATCCGGGGCGATAGGCGATTTTAAAATAGAACCTGGTGAAGAATAGCGCCCATCGGGCTTGACGGGGGTTTAACCGTTTTGCATCTCTCAGATACTGGAGGTTCTTATGGTCAGTGAGAACGACGAACGGGTGTTTTGCTCCTTCTAGCCAATGGCGCCATTCCTCTAATGCAAGTTTTATGGCAAGAAGCTCACGATTTCCGATATCATAGTTCGCCTCTGCTGGGGAAAACTTCTTCGAGAAGAATGCACAGGGTAATGGCTTAGAAGAGAATTCTGAGCATTGGGATAAGATTCCACCCACTCCGGTGGTGGACGCATCCACTTCCACCACAAATGGTTTATCTGGATTGGGATGATGCAGCAAAGGGGCACTGGTGAAAGCGGACTTCAGGGATTGAAAAGCCTTCTCGGCTACTGGGGTCCACGACAGGGTCTTAGGTTTTCCTTTTAACAAGGAGGTCAATGGGGCAGTGAGAAGACTGTACTGATTGATGAATCTTCTGTAAAAGTTTGCAAACCCCAGGAAGCGCTGAAGTTCCTTTACAGATGTGGGACTTGGCCAGGAAAGGATGGTCTCAGTCTTTCCTCGGTCCATTTCAACTCCTCGCTCGCTAAGGACGTACCCCAGAAAGTCAATGGTGGGCTGGTGAAAGCTACACTTCTCCGCCTTCAGGAACAGATTGAACTCCTTGAGCCGTTGGAGTACTAAGGATACGTGGCGTTGGTGTTCGGGGAGATCCAGTGAATAGATCAGGATGTCGTCAATATAGACCAGAACAAACTTCCCTAAAAAGTCTCGGAGGACCTCGTCCATGAAGCTTTGGAAAACTGACGGAGCGTTGACCAGACCATATGGCATTACCTGATATTCATAGTGGCCAGCAGGGGTTATGAATGCAGTCTTCCACTCATCACCTTCTCTCACTCGGATCAGATTGTATGCACTCCTTAAGTCAAGCTTGGTAAAGACTTTAGCTTCTCTGAGTTGTTCAAGTGCGACTGGAATAAGAGGTAGGGGATAGCTGAATTTTACGGTGACCTGATTTAGGGCTCGGTAATCAATGCATGGTCTTAAACCGCCATCTTTCTTGGCCACAAAGGAAAAGCTAGCTGCTGCTGGTGAGGTGGAAGGCCGGATGTATCCTTGATCTAACGCTTCTTTGATGTATTTCTTCATTGATTGGTGCATGAAGACATGGACAGGGAATAAATTCGACCTTTAGGGAGTCGTGCATCAGGGACCAGATCTATTGCACAATCCCATGGTCGGTGTGGAGGTAACCGGGAAGCAGTGACAGGATTAAAAATCTCGGAGAACTTGGAGTAACATTCTGGGATATTCGTTGACAGGTTTTGTGTAGGACTCTCAATAGACGTGGAGTTTACGGTGAGTTTCTGGTTCACCTGCGGATCAGGCGGACGAGGGACTGGATCTAGGATCACGTGACCATGACACCCCCAATGAAGAACTTTACCGGACTTCCACTCAATGGTAGGTTGGTGAAGAATTAGCCAGGGTCGCCCAAGGATGAGATCAGTCTGACTGTTCTGAAGTACAAACGGTTCGAACCACTCTCGATGCGTTCTATCGATACACAGTTGAATGGGCTTTATCTGGGTAGTAACATCTTGCATGTTAATTCTCTCACCTGTTACGGCGTAGATGGAGTAGGATTTGGGAGTGCTGACTTCTCGTAGGTTGAGTCTCTTACTGAAGTTTCCCTGAGATGAAGTTTCCCGCGGACCCCGAATCGATGATTGCTGTGACAGAGACGCAGAGTTCTTCAGTTTTGATAGTCACAGTGATTGTGAGGGGTGTTGAAACAGTGGGATGATTTAAAACTGAGCTCACCATCAGATTTCCTGGTCGAATGGGGCAATTAAGTCGGAAATGTCCCTTTCCCCCACAATACATGCATAATCTGAGCTCTCGTCTCCGAAGACGTTCAGACTGAGAGATCTTGAAAGTATCAACTTGCATGTCTTCAACTGGACCCTCAGACGGTGGACTTCGAACACTTGTTTGAGAACCTGGGCTATGGTAAGACTGTTCATTGTAACAACTTTGGGATCTTTGATTTACTCTCATGGCTTGCTGCATGAATTTCTCGAGTCCTAAGGTATCATCATATATGGCCATTTGGAGGCGTAAGGCTGGATTCAAACCTCTTCGAAACACGGAGATGAGCGCTCGTTCATTCCAACCACTGTTAGATGCGAGCGTGCGGAACTCAAGGGAATACTCAGTCAGTGACTTCCTTCCTTGACGTAACTGTAGCAGGTTTTCTCCGAACGAGGAATCTTCCGCTGGTTTTCCAAAAACCTCTTTGAAGTGCTTAACAAATTCTTGAAATGTTGCTACCACTGGTGACTCTTTCGTCCATAATGATTCAGCCCATCTCAAAGCCGCTCCTGATAACTGATGAATGACAAATGCTACTTTAGATCTTTCCGTGGGATATAGTTGAGGCTGTAGTTCCAGCGCGAGTGAACACTGCAATAGGAAGCCATTGCAATCATCCGCCCGGCCAGAGAAGGGCGCTGGGCGAGACGGAGGACTGGCAAAGCAGGTAATCGCAGAAGCAGTGTTTCCGGAAGCCCCTGTGGGGAAAAACACCGGCTGTGCTGGGGTAGCGGTTTCAGATAGTGGATTTGCAGCAGCTTCGGGTCGTTTGGAAGTCATCTTGATTTTACCTCGTTCTGTTGCTGTTTTGGGTCAAGCCTTCTGTCAGGATTCAGACGCGAACACAGAGGTAAGTGATGAATATACACTTTTCTTTATTTAAGTGAACGGGTAAGGGTTCAGGTTTGCAGGTGCTCAACGGTGCTTGTGAAGAGGATTCGTGGCAGGAGTCTTCCAGGTGAGTGAATCCTCTTGATAAGGAATTTCGTGATTGTGGAGACATGCGCTGACTCTCCGTCTTCCCTCTTATAGATCGCTGGTGGGTAGACGAGACCCAGAGAGAATTCCACGTGAGTAGATTGCTTTGGTGCTTTCAAGGGCGAATTAACCAGTTCAGTAATACTTGCTTGCTTCTCTTTTCAGATCATCCGGAGGAGAACGGGACTCAACACTGGATCCAAGACTCAGGAAACGGGAACCGAGGAGCGGATTCTGGGAACATCGGAACAGGAACACAGAGGTTAGTAGATTACAGGTGAGTATACTTTACGTTCTTGGCAGGTGATGATTCAGAGGAAAGCAGAGAGAACTGTTGACGGTCTTTTCCTGTTGGAGGCTTGACGGGGAATGACTGTGAAGCAGGAGTTTTTATGCTGGCTGAGACAATGAGTGCGGATTGGAAACAGGTGCAGGTGATTAATAATCTGGGGACTGGGATCTTGGTGCGGTGACGTATGATGACTCTGATTGGCTCCTGACAGTTTATGACAGTCACATATTTATGGCAATTTATGTTTATTTATCAAGTAGTCATAACAAAGACATCTCAAACATTGTCACATTTGGATTAAAAATGTCATCATTGAGCGAATGTTGCTTAATGACATGTTTCATGTCATGATTTTGAAGGTGTCATGTCAGTCTTATATACACCACTTCAAGTAAAGTGTTACCTATAAAGAGCTATTATCAGCAGTATTACCACTACATGGTTAAATGCAACCCCATAAACTATATATAAAAATTAGTTGCATATGAATAATCTACACTTATGTTACACTAAGACAACATGTCTTTCCAATATAATGTCTCATTCTCCAACTTCTTAATTTTGTTTGTTGCATGCATTCTATCCTCTGTTGTACCTAAACATTGTGCAATGTATGCACACCTGTACTTGTAGTCTTGACTTCTAGCATTGTCTGATCATCAGCATCATCGCTGCATTCGCTGGGCTGAGTCTGACTGAATTCTGAGACTGTGTGGATGGAAAAAACAGAACAGGCACACATTAAACTTTTACACCATAAGTAACGATAATTGCGTTTTCCCTGATAGTTATAGGCTACGTGTTAGGTTGATCACCCACCTCCCAACCAAAACAACTTTCTTTGAAAGGTCTCTGGCTGGCTATGCTTCACTGCACATGAATTTCAATGTTAACATTTAACATTTTTTAATGCACTCTCTGTGTGAAGAAAATGAATGTGAATACTCGATTCTGATTGGCTGCAGGGTGTCCGTTAAAAAGTGATAGAGGACACCTAGTAAAGTAGTTCTGGTGAAACTGCCTGTTTACCATTCGAAATTAATAAATAAATGCGCTGCCTACAACGGCTGTGAGTAACCATAGCAACAGGCAGTCAAAGCGTCAGTTAAAAAATGAATTTTTTAACCTGAAGGGTTCTACAAGCTGAGCGGACTATAAATATCTCCGTTGCTAAATAAAAGCGTCAGGCAAGTTATTATTTGTAAAAACTAGATTTAGCCTAATTAAAATATAAACTAATGTTTTATTTGGCAAGTGACCATTGTATGGCGGGGTGTCTGTTAAAACCTGACAACGAACACCTGTCTGGGCATTAAACATCGTCTAGATGTGATAAAACAACAGATAAAAATTTAAATAAAAATTAAAATTATCAATTTCAAGACCTCTTCCCCATCATGCACAAGCACAATAGAGTCCTCTATTGTACAAAGCAAAGGCAAATCTGGTAAATTATTTTGCCAATTTCAATTGAAGGGAAAGCTAATTACACCACCTAAACCATACAATTTAAAAAATCGATTAAACACTGCATTGCCAAAATCGAATCAAGCTAGAATAAAGTATAATTCATTAGATTGTAACAACTGTTTTTCTGTCAATTCACCTGTAGCAGCACTTGTTGAGGCCTGATTTCGAGAATAAATACGTAATTTTTGAGCACTTTGATGCATCCTTCTCCAGCATCCTCTTCTTCTTCTTTCTGGCCTTTTCGGCCCCTCCTTTCTCCTTTCTCTTCTTGCATTCCATAATCAAAACAGCAAGCAACCATGCTAATCCTGATTCCTGACTGTCAAAAAATGTATTTTCCTCAAACTTTCTAGCTTCTCTCTGTTTGACACGGTTTGACGATGAGCCTATCACATGCCATTATCTTTGGGTCATGCCATTAGATGAGGGGGCGCTCATTTATCTCCCTATATTTCTGTAAATAGACTTGACACTTGACCTGCAATTGGTTCATTGGATAAACGCATTTCTCCATTTCCAAGAGGCTTTGCTCCATCCATTCTACGTTAATTTAAGAACAAACAAACAAAATAAATTGTCGTTTTTTTTTTATTTGTGACCATGAAACTTCTGTAACTCCTGATAAGAAGAATTGAATTGATGGGAGAAATGTCACTATTTGACAGGAGAGATGAGTGTGCAGGGTAACCATCACTGAAATATACAGCGGCGCCCTCCCTAGTATCCGGCCACTTGAATTTGCATGGCCGTTTCGAATAATCTGTGGGCCGGGGTCAGCACAAATTCATCAGTCCAAATCGATCCCGATTGCCACTCCGCCCCTGTATGCATTAGTAGGCTCTGTAGGTATTATTGTCCGACTTCGGTTTGAAACTAAACATCGTTGACATTTCAGTGCATGAGATTGTCCTGTTTTGTTTGTTGCATGAGCTCTTAAAACCCACCCTCTTCTTGAAAGATTTGCATTTAAAGGACACAACACAAAAATTAGCAATTTTAACATGCTATAAAAATTATCTGTGATTTTTGTGTTAAAACTTCACAATCACAGCCTGGGTACCTCAGATACTTATTTTACATATTGTAAAAAGGGGCCTACTTAGGTGCCCTTTAAAAGTAACCTTAAACTAAAAAAATAAAAATAAAATCACTGTAAATAAATAAAATAATAAAGTACATATAAAAAAAGTTGTTAATAAACAAAGATTACTGGAGTGTGTTTATAAAGAAAACACTATTATACAATCTTCTACTTAAACAAGTAATGTTTAATTCAATGTGATACTTGCATTTTCTTTATCACCAACGTGATGCTACGTTTGCTAGTTGTTATGCAGTTGCTAGGTATTTCTATATGGTTGAAAGTAGGCTGTCAAATGATTACATCGATGATTAATCGACATTCCAAAATAAAAGTTTTTGTTTATATAATAAATGTGGGTGTACTGTGTAAAATAATTTAATATATATACAATACACACACATGCTTGTATATATTTAAGAAATATGTTCATACTCTATATAGATTTATATATAATTTATATATATATAAATACAAATATTATTATATAAATAATATTTTTTCTTAAATATACATACATGTGTGTGTATTTATATATATATATACAGAATAATTATACACAGTTACATCCACATTTATTATATAAACAAAAACTTTTATTTTGAATGTGATTAATCACGATTAATCATTTGACAGCTCCTAGTTTAAAGAAATTTCCAACACTTAGTATGAGCAATAGCAATATCAAAGAAATGTAATAATGGTGGGAACATCTCGTTTGATCCACACTGATTCTATAGAGCATCGGTTCCCAAAAGGAGGGTCACGGTCCACAAGGGGCCTCAGCGAGCTCTGTGGGGGTCACGTCATATTTTGAAAAGTTTTGATCTATGAGCATTAAATAAAAGTCCTTAACTTTTTCTATTCAAAAGTTATTTAATGAGCGAGTTCATCATGAATTCATCAATCCGTGTTTTTGTCTTATCCTGAACCACTATGGTACACCTACATTAGGACTATTTTACACTGGTTCGGATCGCTGGCAATGCGGAGTAGCCTAGTACCTGCGTGACTCGTCATAGACGTACACAGAGAGAAGTAGTTCTGGCTACAATGTTCTTCCGAAAAGACGCCTTATTCTGTTAATAAACACAAGTTCATTACCGTTTGCTAAAGCGCCAAAAATTTAAAAAAATAAAACCGCACATTAATAAAGTATTCAGGCCACAGACAGCAGTCATTTAGTAATAGCCTATATTTGCATTTCAAATAGGGCCAATATATAGGCTTCTCCTAGGCTTATGTTTTTAAATTACAAAGGGCCTACTGATGTTTTTGTTATTGTATTTTCAATATTATAGCCTATTATTTGTGCATAAACATCTGGTTATAGTAAACATACCGTTTGTTTGAAAACAACATATTTAGTCATCCTTACAGCAAGCAAGAGCGATTATATCATTAAATGTGAAGGGGGGCCCAAAAATATTTTCTTGGGAAAAAGGGGTCTCAGACAGAAAAGTTTGAGAACCACTGCTCCAGAGTAAAGAAAAACCTGTTCATGCTTTGAGATGCAAGGTCATGGAAAGGATCAATGATATGATCTGAAGAGGGCTGTTTTCCATCTCTTGTATGAAATAGTCTCTACTTGAACAGCTCTTCATTTCCTGCTGAACGCTGGAAAGATGCTTCACACCGGCCTCTCTACATTCTGCCCTCGTCAACTGGGCAGAATGTAGGCTTTTAGCCTCAGGGGGCTTTTAGTTCACTCTTGTGCAAAAGATGAAGAAGCGGTGGGGCGTTCTCCTAAATAACCTTCTGTAATTGGACACAGCTATGGGTCATCTGTCAATAAAGCTCCATGATTGGATAACCAGATCTCTGGATAATAACAGACTCCTGACATAAACATTAGAGACAGAGATAAAGAAGCATGGGTTAAGCCTGTATTTAACAGTTCAGAATATCGAAGTGATTCCGGTTGGTTTCAGTGTTATCAACAATCTGGACATGTGCTGTTATCATAAGTAACATACAGCATGTTTCCCTGTGGACGAACATCTGATAGAAGGCCAGACTGTGTGGCACATTTAGAAAACAAATTTAGCCCAACATCTGGCAGCCGTTAACCTGGATGGCATCTTCTAATGATAAAATCTGACCTTAGGTCTAGAGAGACAGTTCTCCCTCTCCTGTCCTTCACCAACAGTAGTGTCCCTGAAAAACAGGGTGGATTTAGTGATTTGGGGGCCCCAGGCATAATATAGGAATGGGGCCCTATACAATTTCACACATTTACCTGGATCATCCTTAAGGTTACTGTCTCCATTGTGATGCTTGCTGCTGCACGGCAGTGTCCCATTAGTTGTGTCCAATTTATCCATGCATTTTTACTATATATGTTATGATGGCTTTTATTCTTTTGACACTAGGTGGTGCTTTGGGATAATTATCATTGCGTAATAAGGCAAGGCTGTAATTTGATCTGCTTTCTATTATATCCAACAAGAAGGAAAAGCAACGAAGAAAATGAATAACAGAACTGTAGTAACACTGTCACAGTCCCTGTCTGCACCAGTCTGTCTTGTCATCTGCGCTACACTTCCCAGGATCCTTTTGTCTCCACACCTGAACTCACTCCTGCAATCATCCATCTGTTGATCGTCATGTTCATCTGTATCACCTGTTTTCACCAGTGTTGCCAGATCTCGCGAGACAAATAAGCAACCAACCCGGTGAAAACAAGCCCAAAACAAGCGACTTTTCTCATAGACAGCAAAAGCGTTTTTTTTCTACGGAGCCCCCTAGGTTTCGGGACGAGAAAAAACTACAATCTCTGGGGACGGATCGGATAGTTTTAAACTGTGAATGTCAATTTACATCCACGTGGACAGTTTTGTAAAACTGTGCACACGGTACAGTTTATTTTTCTTCTGTAATAAAGCTTGACTGCCCATCTAGTGTTGGTACTGTGCCCAAATAAAATCTGACTGAGAGCTAATTTTGAGATGTCAACCTAAAATTTAGAACTTCTTCAGATTTTTGGCTTACATTTTCTTTGCAATTTTAGAGTAAAATATATATTTTGCAATATATATATTTTATATAAAATAGAAATAATTATATTTTTACATTGTTCATTTTCATAAACTCAAAGTTATAACTTTTTTCTGTTTCACTTTTTATAATTTCATAATACTGCACTTCAAAAATAATTTGGCAAATGTCTTCTTTAAAACAAGACCAAAGGTCTATATTCCAAAGCATTCTTGAATTAAAACCATTTGAATAGTGATTTTCATGGAAAAAAGGGGAGTGACAGTTAAAGGCTTAACAGTTAAACGATATTAAATTAATATCTATATCTAAAATATCTAACATATAATTAATATATATATATAAAACTCTCCTACAGTCTAGTAGTCAGTATCAGTCACGATGGTCCAGACTCGCAAGTATTTTCATTTTAACATCACTCACTGACGTTTAACTAACCAGAAAAAAAAACGAAGAAAAAAACAAAACAAAAACAACGATTGCCCTGCTCTGCCTCTGATTGGCTAGTACTCGTTGCCATCTGGGTCAGAGCCAATTAGAAGCAGGATGTGGGTGGGAAAAAACTCTATGAATGGGGAAAGGGAGAGAGGGAACAGGCAAGACAAACTCCTACGTTTAAATAACATAGAAAATATCTGCTTTGCAACGAGCTGGGAGCAAGCCCAAATAAGCAACTACACTTTAGAAACAAGCCCAAAAAACGCGACCCGCGACTCCCATTATTTGCAAGCGACTTTACAGAAAAACAAGCCCAAAGTCGCTTGAGAATAAGCGGACTTGGCAACACTGGTTTTCACCTCGTTATGTTTGATTCATCCGTGTATTTAGGCTATGTTTACACGGAAATGATTCATCATCACTTTTTATTCTGCGTTTAGACGAGCGTTTTGTGTGGGAAATCCGCGTGCAGATGGTGACGCAAAGTGTGTGTAATTCAATGTAGTATGCACTTCAGGCGGCTATTAGTGCATACTACTACAACACCAAGTCCACGCGCCTGCGTACAACCTTCACTGTCAAGCAGACTTTTGCGTTTTACCGTTTACACGGGAACACGGCGGTGGAGCGTTTTAAGATTTCCACTCTGGAGGGTGGTTTCACTTTTGCGTTTTAAGCCTCAGAAACGCCGTTGCCGTGTAACGATAGGCACATCCTATAAGAATATTTTACGTTTTCACCCGCGAGCGTTCTCGTGTAAACGGGCCTCAGTTCGCTCTGTTTCAGTTATTCATTGTCAGTCGATGTTCATGTTACATGGAGTTTGAGTGTACCCGTTTGCCTGTCTGTACCTGTTCCTGTTTGAATCTAAGTAAACCTTCGTATTGGAGCTTTTGCCTCTGCCTGTTCTTCTGCCTACACCAAACCGTGACAGATCGACTAACCTAAAAGAAGTTACAGCATGGGTATTCTCCTCACCCCAGCTCATTCTCTGTTCAACGTCTTCCAAGATGGACACTCAATTGAGAAGTATGTCGTCAGGTTCCTGGGGCTCTCTGCTGGGGTAAGCTGGTCAGATGGATGACTTTAAATCAGTCTTTTGGTTGGGTTTAGACGATCATCTGTACCAGCAAGCCCCACAGCAGCATTTCCAGGAACTTTTGCTGGTTACCTTGATCATGTGCTGTGGTTGAGCGGCTCAACCTTCACCCTTGGTAAGGCTGATGACCTCGCGCTCAACCACCCACTCCAGCCATCACCATGCCTCCTGTCCCCATCCCCGGTCCGGGCTCTCAGCCTGCTCAGCGAGAGATTGTCCATGTCCCGTCTGCCCAGCAAGAGGCTGTCCACGTACCATCTGCCCAGCGAGAGACCGTCCAGCCAGCGCCGGAGACCGTCCAGCCAGCGCCGGAGACCGTCCAGCCAGCGCCCGAGACCGTCCAGCCAGCGCCCGGAGACCGTCCAGCCAGCGCCCGAGACCGTCCAGCCAGCGCCCGAGACGTCCAGCCAGAGACCGTCCGTCCAGAGTCTCATCCCGCCGAGACAGCCCGTCCAGAGTCTCGTCCCGCCGAGACAGCCCGTCCCAGAGTCTCGTCCCGCCGAGAGCAGCCCGTCCAGAGTCTCGTCCGGCCGAGACCGCCCAGCCAGAATCTCGTCCCGCCGAGAACCACCCAGCCAGAGTCTCGTCCCGCCGAGAACCGCCCAGCCAGAGTTTCGTCCCACCGAGACCACCCAGCCAGAGACTGTTCTTGTCCCGTCTGCCCCTAATCCGGGGATTCTCCCCAAATATTTTTTTTGGGGGGGGCCCTATGTCCAGCCACGGCCACCTGAAGGGTCATCTCTGCCGTGACCGCCCGAGGGTCCTCTCTGCCGTGACCGCCCGAGGGTCCTCTCTGCCGTGGCCGCCCGAGAGGGTCCTCTCTGCCATGGCCACCCAAGGGGTCCTCTCTGCCATGGCCGCCCGAAGGGTCCGCTCAGCCATGGCCGCCCGAAGGGTCCTCACCGCCATGGCCACACGAACAGCCGGCTCTGCCCTGGCCACGCCCTCAGCCTGCTCCGCCCTGGCCACGCCCTCAGCCTGTTATGCCACGCCCTCATCCTGCTCCGCCCTGGTCACGCCCTCATCCTGCTCACTCATGAGGGAACTCACTCCCGCAATCATCCACCTGTTGATAGTCATGTTCATCTTTATCACCTGTTATTACCTCGTCATGTTTCGATTTCCTCCGTGTATATAGTTCCCTCGGATTCAGTTATTTATTGCTGGTCGATGTTCATGTTACATGGAGTTTGAGTGTACCCATTTGCCTGTCTGTACCTGTCCCTGTTTCGAATCTGAGTAAACATTTGTATTGGTGCTTTTGCCTCTGTCTGTTCTTCTGCCTACACCAAACCGTGACGCATACTATAGAGCTGGTAAGACCCGCCCATCCGTAAAACTCCAAGTGGACCTCTCAGGTTGAAAAGCGTCAATGCAAGTGAATGAGAGAAAATTATTATTTTCTGATCCCGTTTGAATTGTGCCATGAATGTGAACATATGTTGTCTGTGAATTTTAGTTTTTATAATTTCTCATGTAACAAGTTTGACAGTATATTGTATGACTCTTTGGCTAGCAGTTGTGGAAAAGACATAACGAGAAAGACTACACGTTGCATGCGGCCATCTCCCCACTTGCGTACCTAAACCCGTCCTCATGCCCAGACCTGAAGTGGTTTTCACCAAGCTCAACTAGTTTGTCCTCTCCCTGAAAGAAGGCGGTGAAGTGCACCAAAGACACAGGCATGTTTAGCAGAATCCGTGTGCTAGTGGTGGTGAGGTATATCAAACGCAGCGAAGAGTTGTAGTCCACAAAGTGCTCTCACACAAAGTCTAACCGTATGAACACTTTACCCGCTGAATTGTAGCATTCTTTACACAAAAAAAAAATATATAAAAAATTCACAGACAACATATGTTCACATTCATTGCAAAATTCAAACGGGATTAGAAAATAATTATTTTCTCTCTATTCACTTGCATTGATGATTTTTCAATCTTTAGGTCCAGCGGGGTTAACGGAAAGGGTGGGACTTACCAGCTCTATACAACAGTGATATCTATTGGCAAGTTATATTACAACACTCCCACTAAATAATATTGTAAATAATAATATTGTAAATATAGTAGGGCTGACTTCTAATAGTCAAGGATTTGACGATTCGATTTGGAGAGGTCTGATTCGAACTATGAACGTTATAGTCGAATAGTGCACGGCCAGTTCAACCTCGTTTAAATCAGGTTATGTGTCTCCGCTCACGAGCGCTCACTCTTAACAGACACACGAACAGACACGCTGCGTGCGCGTCACAGAATGTCCATCAAGCGCTCCCCGTTCACAGTAACCGGCGTCGTTCGTCGGAAACAGCCAGCCTTGCTGTACGAGCGAGCCACCGCACATGAATACTCATATGAGTCAGGCTGCGAATGTAAGTTACGTGTCCGCCCCAGCGCGTCACACTAGCCTGAAAAACGCCTCACCGCGGGCGCGTGCACTCGCTACATTCCCAGCACATCTAGTGGATGCATAAGCATTCATGCGTGACAAAAAAGTTTTAGGAGGCAAAATATATATTTTTGTAATTCTGTGAATTACACTGCTCAAATCAGATGAGGAAGGGTTGGCTGAACTTGGCTCTCCACAAAACATAAAATATTATTTTTCGTGTTCACAGAGGAAAAAACGGTCACGCCTTTAGATTACAGCCCGGAAAGTACTGCGTAATTAAAGCGATTTTACAGCGTAACCTTTGGTAATTATAGTATACCTATAACGGACTTACAATATAAGTATAAGGGAACAATATTTTAAGTTTGGGGAATAAAGGGGTAACAACCAGGAGAATTAAACAATTATTTATACTGTAAGTATTAAAGAACTAAAGGGTGCTTATCCTACTATTATGATATAACAATCTTACATTTGGGAACAATTTAGCAAGAACATTTATTTTTGAAATAATGGTGAACCAGTACATCCTGTATAGGCTTTTTAAAAATTACAGGGTACATATCTATGCATTTGTAAAGTAATCTTTTTAACAAAAGTGCACTGAAAACTAAACTATTGCAACTTTTGCTTCAATATTGGGCAAAGATACTCTTGTTTCATGTAATGGTGCTTGTAACCCTCTTGTTCCTTGTAGTTACAGGGTAAGTGTGACATTGCGGGCTGTAAATGAAAGTGGTGTTTGTTACCCTCTCGTTCCATGTAGTTACTGGGTAAGTACAATAAAAATGCATACACACGATCTTATATCTACACAACTCTACACCCATTCTTATTGATACAAAATTGCTACAAAAAGGTATGCAGTGTATGTTCTCGCTAAACTGCTCCCAAATGTAAGATTGTTGTATTTCAATAGTAGAATTATAAGTACCCTAAGTACCCCATAGTTTTATAACACTTAGAGTATATATATATATATATATATATATATATATATATATATATATATATATATATATATATATATATATATATATATATATATATATTAATTATCCTGGTTGTTACCCCTTTATTCCCCAAATTTTACATATTGTTCCCTTATACTTACATGTAAGTACTTTATAGGTACACTATAATTACAGAACGTTACACTGTAAATTCCTCTTTATTACATAGTACTTTCCGGGCTGTAATCTAAAACGTTACCGAAAAAACAATGTTACAGACGTGACAGTTCTCCGACGGACACGAGCGCTCTGAAGCAGCACTTGACTGCTTTAAAACTTTCACAGACCTCAAACAGAAAAGCCAGCATAGTCTCATCCCAATTCGTCATATGACTGACGTTCTTGGGACGTCTTTTGACCATTCGTCAATATACGACTATTTAGGGCCCCTCGAAACGTCAGTAGATGACGTTATGGGATCCTAACTCTACCTCAGTACCTAAACTTAACCTAAACCCTTTAACGTCACCGTAATTGACGTTGAAGGTAAGCGTCAGTTGTATGACGACCCGGGATCGTCATTTGACCGACGTTTAAGGGGGCCTAAATAGTCATATGTTGACGAATGGTCAAAAGACGTCCCAAAACGTCAGTTATATGACGAATTGGGATGAGACTGTGTTGGAAAAGCACAAAGCCTTTCTTTAAAGTGAATTTCTTTTTTTATATATATTTTTTTCTTGATTTTAATTAATGTTTTATCAACCAATTGTCTTGATTTAATCAATAAGAAGGAAAAGCAGATTATTAGGCTACTGATAATCAAGGAACGGAGGCACCGAAGCTTCGTCTCTACTACTGCAACTCAGCGTATACGTATAATCTACTCCAAAGACCTAAATATCTATATTGAAATGTCTACTTGTAAATAGAATGATTCAAAACGAAAGAAAATGTAATGCTCTCTGCTTATGAAATTAACTGTGCATTTCTCTCTGGCGCATGCACCTGCGAAGATCGCGCAGCATCATCAACTTCATCTTTATTAATAAATAATTAAAATGTCTCCTTGCTATATATTTGTTCTTTGTGACAGCTTTTTATTTTCGGCAGCGCCGCTGCTACCCTTAGGCGAAAGCGTTAAATTACAAGTTACAAAGCTCACCAACGCATCAAAAACATGATTGCGTGATAAAAACATGAAAAATACTAGTCTACATAAACATAGCCTAACTGTTTAGAAAAAAACACAGAACGCAATAGCCTAATGTGCATACGTCCATCTCTTTTGTTTAAAATGGAAAAAATATAGCTGCTACTGACCTCTAAAAAAAAAAAAAAAGGTTTGACTATCAGTCGACTATGGCAAAATCTAACGAATCAGGATTCGACTATGAAAATCCTTAGTCGAAAACAGCCCTAAAAATATTAGTAAATTATTTTACAAAAAAACAAAAAATAAAATACGTAGTCCTTCCATGTTAATAATTTTACACTGTAACAGTTAACGTTCTAGCCCATTTAAGATCAGACTAAACAGAATTAAATGAGTCCAATCTCACTCCTAAAATACTTAAACTTCTGTCTCACCAATGGCTTGGTAAAAAATCTACCTTCATGTCATCTGTGGGACAATATTGCAGTTGTGTTTGTCCATTCTGCTACACATTCACAAATGTAATTGTAGCGAATGTCAATGTGCTTGGTTCTTTAAGAATCAACTGGATTCTTTGCGATTGCGAATGGATCCTTGGTTGTTCTCCAGTACCAACACAGGAGTAGCATCCATTCCAAGATCACTCAGAAGTCTTCAAAGCCAAACACATTCCTGAGCTTCTTGGCTTAGTGTGACATACTCAGCCTCCTCTGTTGAAAGAGCAACAGTTGAATGTTTCTTGCTGAGCCAACTTACAGCTTCTCCACCCAGTAAGAACACAATTCTGATTGTAGAATGACGATCGTCCTGATTTCGTCTCCAGCCCAGTCAGTATCTGAGAAACTGACTAACGCTCCAGACTCTGACCGCTCATACTTGAGTACAAGATTCAGTGTTCTCTTCAAGTACCGTAGAATTCTCTTCACCAATGTCAGATGTGAAACATATACATTGTTTCGATATGTTTGGATATGCATTGAAGCTTTGATACAACGCTCACTGCTTGTGCTATGTCAGGTCGATGTGACCATCGCAGGATACAGCAGGCTACCTACCATCAGACTGGTAAGTACTCTGGGTTCACAGGCTTGCTGACACCATCATTGTATGTAAAGCTGCAGTTGCTATAGCCTCTGCCCTGTATGACTTTTGTTAATTTAGTATGAGAGAGCACTGGTTCTCGCTGCTTCAAATTAATGTCCTATTTTCTTGAGGTGTGTGTGGGAGTATAGTTGTCCTTTCTTAAAGTCTTGCTTTTTTCTGTCCACACTTTATTGGATAATATTTCTCAAATTCCTTGAATTTGGAAGAACTTTCACTCTTCTGTTTCATAAGGGATACCTTGCAACATCTAGAATAATCATCAATAAAAGTCACAAAGTACTTTGACTCCACCAATAGATTCAATCTGCATGTGACCACAGACGTCACTATGAACCAACTGTAGTTTACGTTTGAAACAGATTCCTCCTGACTGGCTTATGTGGCTTCCTGAGACAGCTTGCCTCCACACATGCTTCACAGAAATTAACTTCTTTCTCTTCAGCAAAGTCCACTCCATTCACCAGTTTTTTAGTTCCTTCAACGTAGTGGAGTGACCCAGTCGCTGGTGCCACAAGCTGGTTGCTATCAGTGCACTTGACGTACAGTGACAGGTGGGCAAACTCGCCTCTACATCCAGCTGATACAATCCATCTGATCTTTGTGTTGTGATTCCTCATGAGATTTTCATTACGGATGTAACAGCGGGAATTTCTTGAACTGCACCGTATTTCCTTTTTTAAAGGGGTCATGAACTGGCTTTTTAATTGTATTATATTGTTGTCTGAGGTCAACATATGACGCTCGCTTAGTTTCTGCATTCAAAAACATCAAAATTAATAAGTAATAGGCTATTTTGTACCCAAGTTTTGAGCCTAGCTGAAAAACGGTCAGTTTTTATGGGCGTGTCGCACTGAAGACTTAGAGAATAAACGCCCACTGCTGCGAGTGGATAACAGTTTTGCATATTATGATGAGTTTAACTCTACCCGTCGGTGCACGTGGGGAAACGTCCAATGTTGTAAAATAGTCCGTGTGTTGCTGTCAGATCCACTATAGACGGCACAGCACCGTTCCTTTCTCTTAATTCGGTCTGCAAATCCAGTCTTGTTTTCAAAACAATCCTCAGTGAAATGAAGCGAACAGATGACGATGTTTTGCCTCATCAGCTGGAACGTCATTAAAAATAAAGTTTATCCATGCTGTTCATTGGAATCCACAGGAAGCTTATGCAGTGACTGTCTTCCACAACCAGGCACTGCACAATATTCTGTATTGCTTGGTAGCTCTATCCGGTTTGTCAACTCGAGGTAGGCATGTATGTTACTTAGCTATGTGTATAATGCGCGAATCGGTGGGCGGGGCTAAACCGGCCGTGTTGAAGCAGGCGTTGATCTTATTCTGCGGGGGTGGTTTATCCTCTTTGTCGTCATAGTTGCCCTCTTTTAAAAACGAGTCATTTGCTGGTGCCAATAAAAGCTTTTATTGGACTAACAAGGACATTTTCAGTTCTGAAACTTACAGTATATTTTTATATGATGACCTCTTAGATGTCAAAAGCACAAGAAAATTTTGATTTCTCAGTTCATCACCCCTTTAACAGCAGCTCCCACGGAAAAGAGATTCCCAGATAACTTGGGAATATACTGCACATAAAATTATGACATTTTTTACATCACTGATTTTTAATGTCATTCTCAGTTTAACATTACCAACTCCTAGAGCGTCAACCACTCTGCCATCACCAAGTTTCACAGACTGTGCTTTTGGACATTTTTGGTAGTCTTGGAGAATTTCTTCATAACACGTCACATGCTTTGAGGCTCTGATTAACCACTCAACCTGTGCTGTCATCTTGTCCTGATGTGTCATCTTATCCTGATTTGCCTCTCTGGTGATGAAGGCACTCTCAGACAAATATTAATCATGGTTACATGTTACATTTTTAGCTTTGTGAGTTTTAGTCTGTTTTTTCTTGCTTGGACAGTCACGCTAATATGTCCTTCTTTCCCACACTTGTAACATCTCCACGAGCCAGGTCTGTCAGCTCTCACTGTCTAGGAGTTATCCTGCATATCACTACGGACTTGTGTTGATATTGCTGATGCGCCACTGGACAAAACACCACTGGACCTAGCATCGCTATAGTTACCATCAACAGACACTTGCTTTTATTCTTCATTTATTAATGCTTGCTGAACAAACTGCAGTGTTAAACTCTCCAACTTAGTTTCCACTGCAGTGACAATTGTAGCATAGCTTGGTGGCAAGCTACCCAGCAGTGTTACAATCTGGTCCTCTTCTTAGGGTTGCCAACCGTATAATACGCAATCGTCCCGTATTTGACATATAAAAGTCTTTGCTTGCTGAACAAACTTGTTCAACAAGCAAATAATATGCATTTCAGGGGTTATTTTTCAATATTTCTTCTATGGTGGCATTCCCGGTTCCTTATCTCCATTTCAGAAAGTTTGCAACCCTACCTCCTCTTCAATCACTGTACCTATTGCCCCTAGGTCAGTGAACTCTTTCATTCGTTTCAAATGTTCAGTTATGTTTTCTCCTTCCTTAATTTCACATCTAAAGTATTTTTTTCCTTCAGAAACAGCTAGTATGCTAAAGTGTCTCTCTCAAAATGCCTTTTTAGTGTGTTACACGCTTGCTTAGGGGTCTTACTGTTATGTCCGTTCAGGACAAGTTAATCTGTGTTCGTTTAGTAACGCCTTGATGCATGTTGAGTATGCAGCTGTTTTGGTCTGAAAGGGAGTTCCGGTTTTTTTCTAAAGTAAACGGAGTTATATGCATTAACCTCTTGTCCAGCGTCCTTTTTATACACAACATTTGGCGACAAGGATGGCTGAATTTTCTCTTCCTCCTCCACCTCCTTTCCTCGCACTTCCCGGTGAGCCTACAATACCGTGGAATCGCTGGCATCAGTCTTTTGAAACGTATCTTCAAGCTACGGGACTAGCCGACGTAAGTGCAGCTCGGAAAACAGCTTTGCTGAGGCACTGTTTAGGAGTCGAGGGACAACGCGTACTGGAGACGTTAACTGACAACGGGGCAGATGCAAACTATGCAGAGACAGTTAAACTTTTAAAAGACCAGTTTGCTGCTCCACAAAGTGCTTTATTGAGACGGTTTATGTTTAGACAACGACATCAACTCCCGGGTGAGTCTGTCCATCAGTACGTCTCCAACCTGAAAGGTCTAGCCAGCCATTGCAAATTTGGCGCGTTGACGGACGAGATGATACGAGATCAGCTGATTGAGCACACTACACAGTCTAAAATCAGGGAGACGTTACTACTCGAATCAGATGATTTGACACTAGCTAGGGCTGTTGCCATTGCATTCCAAATTGAAAGTGCAGCTGAATGTGCAGCTAAATTAACACGGACAGAATCATCATTAAGCCAAGCAGTATGCATAAGTGCACAGTCACATGAGCAGCAACAGCAGCAGCCATCTAGCGCTGGGTTGGATGTACCAGACACAGCCCCAGACTCAGTCATGCTTCTCACAAGACAACAAGGGCCGCGTCAGCGTCAAAGGCAGCTTTCATGTGGTAATTGTGGATCAAACACACATGCCACCAGAGCCCAGAACTGTCCAGCTAATAACCAAACATGTCGTAACTGTGGAAGAAAAAATCACTTCGCAAAAATGTGCCGCTCTGCCCCCTCCAGGTTGGATGGACACACTCCCCGTGGTTCACCCACCATAATTCGCCATGTAACATCGGGGCCCATGCAGTTCAAGTCATGTACAGTGAACATAAACACAGTGTGTATTCCCCTGCTGCTAGACACAGGTGCAAGTGTCTCCCTCCTAAATGCCAGTACATACCATAAGTTCTTCCATTTCTGTCCACTGTCTACGCCCACCGCTGTCCTTCACGGGTACGGGGACTCAGAAATTGACCTGTTGGGGTCCATCACAGTGACTGTTAGCTATGGCACTAGGGTCTTGCCATCCTTTGTTTTCAATGTGGCCCGACGAGGGGCGAATTTAATGGGGCTGGATCTGTTCATGGCATTGGGATTTTCACTCATTGACACAGGGGGGGCTGCCATCATGACTGTCGCTGCCGGACCGCCTCAGAAGTGGTCATCACTGTTTGAAGGGGTGGGCTGTCTGTCTGCTTTCGCGCATCAACCTCTCATTGACTCCTCTGTGACTCCAGTCGTCCAGCCACTGCGCCGTATTCCACTGTCTCTGAGGGATGGAGTGTCCGTGGAGCTGCAGCGGCTGCTGGATGCCGGTATCATCGAGCCGGTTGATGCTTCACAATGGATTTCGAACTTGGTTGTGGTCAGAAAAAAAACAGGGGCTCTGCGCATCTGTGTGGACCTCCGCGCAGTAAACAAAGCAGTCATCCCAGACAGATACCCATTGCCCACGTCTGAGGAGCTCACGGCACAATTTCACGGCTCCACTGTCTTTTCAAAACTGGATCTCAGAGAGGGCTATCTTCAGGTGCCCCTCCACCCTGAAAGCAGAAACCTCACGGCCTTCGTTACACACCTTGGTGTTTTCCGCTATACGAGGATGCCGTTTGGCCTTAGCTCCGCCCCCTCCTGCTTTCAAAAGGTCATGACCTCAGTACTGGCAGGTATACCAGGTGTGGTTATTTACCTTGATGATGTGGTGGTACATGGTGCTACTACTGCTATCCATGACAGTCGTCTGCAAAGTGTGTTCAAAGCCCTAGCCAAGCACAGTTTAACCCTCAATAGCAGCAAATGTGTTTTTGCGGTGCCGGCCATTGAATATGTAGGCTTCCGACTTTCCACTGAGGGCATCTCTCCCCTTCAGTCTAATGTGGAGGCCATCCTCTCCGTTCCCGAACCGACCTCGGCTGCCCAGCTCGCTTCATTTCTGGGCATGACGGGCTACTACATGAAGTTCATGCCCCAGTATTCAGCCATAACAGCCCCACTGCGCCAGCTGCTTCGGAGAGATGAGCCGTGGGTCTGGTCTCTAGAATGCACCAAGGCAGTGCAAACTCTTAAAGCTCAACTTACCTCACCTCCAGTGTTGGCGCATTTTGACATATCCAGTCACACCCTGGTCACCTGTGACGCCTCGGCCATGGCGATAGGTGCCGTACTATCACAAGTACAGAATGGCGTGGAGAGGCCTGTGGCATTTGCCTCCCGAGCTCTGAACCAAACCGAACAAAGATACTCAGTTGGGGAGCGGGAGGCACTCGCTTGCATGTGGGCTTGCGAGAGATGGCACCTCTACCTTTATGGCCGCCAGTTTACGCTAAGAACAGACCACCAGGCATTGACAGCTCTGCTCTCCTCTACAGGCACCGGTCACAAGCCGCTGAGACTGCATCGTTGGTATGACCGCCTCCGCCAATACAACTACACTCTTCAGTTTACCCCGGGCCGGGATAATGTCGTTGCAGACCTTCTCTCTCGGTCAGCTCCTGCCCAGGCCCCGCCCGCCAGCGTCAACCACATCGAAAGTGAGATTATTCACATGCTACACACTCCGCTCGAGTCCACGGTCACTCTAGAGGAACTGAAGGCAGCCTCAGAACAGGATCCAGTCATCTCCCAGCTCTGCACCTACATTCGTCAGGGATGGCCAAGGGAACTACCAGAGGAGCTGTTGGCCTTTTCCAGGGTCAAGCAGGAGCTCTCTTGTTGGAATGAAACATGTGTGGCACGTGGGCTTTGCACTGTGATTCCACAAGCTCTTCGCGCCCGTGTGCTGGCCATGGCACACGAGGGCCACCTGGGCATAGTAAAGCTTAAACAGAGATGCCGCGACCTGGTGTGGTGGCCAGGCATAGACAAAGACATTGAGGCCCTTGTTAAAGAATGCCCAGCATGCCTCGTGAGTGGAAAAACCGGCCGCCGACCCCCTCCACCCCTGCAACCTCTGGCCTGGCCCTCAAAGCCATGGGAGCATCTGCAATTAGACATATGCGGCGAGATCCACGGTGCCCCCCACTATCAGCGGTTCTTGGTCGTAGTGTATGACTTACACTCCAAATGGCCTGAGCTGACCACTACCGGCTCTGTCACTTCCCAGGTCATTGTGGACTTTCTGGAGTCCCTTTTTTCCCGCTGGGGCCTTCCACAGACCATTACCACCGACAATGGCCCACAGTTTGTATCTTTGGAGTTTACCTCATTCCTGGAGAACAGGGGGATTCGACACATCCGCACAGCCCTGTATCACCCACAGGCAAACGGCGGGGTGGAGCGCTTCCATCAATCCCTAAAAAATGGCATCAGAGCACATCAGGCTCAGGGCTGTTCCTTTAAACAAGCCATACGTCTAACACTGCTACACTACCGGGCTACCCAGCATTCAACCACAGAGGTTTCCCCAGCCTCACTCATGCTGGGTAGGGAGTTACACCTACCACTGGACAGGCTCCGCCCCACTGCAGTCCAGAACACACTCACACCAGTCAAAGCCTCAGTCACGCGCCGTCAGAAGCGGATGAAACAGTGGTTTGACAGGAAAAAGAGGGTTAGGATACCAGATATCACTGTGGCAGACTGGGTGAGAGCTCGCCGACCGCACAGAAAGAACAAAATGGCATCATTTTGGTCCAATCCACAGCAAGTGTCCCGCCGACTGGGACCAGCCACATACCGCCTAGATGATGGCACGCGCTGGCACGCCAGCTGCCTTCAGAAGGTGCCAGCGCCTCCCGCAACCTCAACTCAGAACAGTGGGGACATAATGCCACCCAGAGCAGAGCAGGAGGACTCCTTACCTCAATCAGCCACACAGCCTGAGGATACTCACTCGTTGTCACACCCAGTACCCCCATCACCTTCGCCGCTGCCCCTGTCTTCAGCCTCCACACCACTGTTTGCCTCACCTTTAGCTGTTTGTCCTCAACGGCCAGTGCGCACGAGGGCACGCCCTGATTACCTGAAGGACTATGTTTCAACCTTTGATATTTGAACCCCCAGAGAGGGAAAATGTTATGTCCGTTCAGGACAAGTTAATCTGTGTTCGTTTAGTAACGCCTTGATGCATGTTGAGTATGCAGCTGTTTTGGTCTGAAAGGGAGTTCCGGTTTTTTTCTAAAGTAAACGGAGTTATATGCATTAACCTCTTGTCCAGAGTCCTTTTTATACACAACACTTACAGGTTGTTATATCAGGTACAACTGAGGCATACTCACATTCAGCACCAACACATAAAATGCTTTTTCCTTCAGTTTTTCAAATTCTCTGTTCTTGCTTGTGCATTTGCTCCTTCTGCCACATTGTCAGTCTCCAATCCATACCATGCCCCATAGTCCTTTTACCTTTTATCAAATGTTCCAATTGAAACTTCCACTTTGCCCAGTTCTCTGGACCACTCAGCTTTTCAATAAACAGTTTATCCTCCATTGTAAGTTCCAGAACACTGTCCATTTCACACACAAACAAAAATCATGTGTAAAAGTACCTCTTCCTTGCTTTCAGCGAAGATCTGGGCCTATAACCTATTCAAGTTTCACATGCTTTTTATTATATCCAACGAGAAGGAAAACTAACGAAGAAGAATGTATAACAGAACTGTAGTGACACACTACACAACAGTCACATCTATTGGCAAATTACTATATTGCAACAAATAATCATTAGTTAAGCATTAGTAAACCATTAATTAATAATTTATTAAACATTAGTAGATATTTTTTATAAATACAGCTATAAATGATTTATTCTTGATGTATAAGCATATCAATAATGTGTTTAATAATTGTATTTTCATACTTTATTAATGATCATTTATCATTTCTAAATTAAGTATTGCATTATTTACAAACCAGTTATTTAGGAATTGTCAGTGCTAAACCTAAAACAAAGAGCTGTTCCGACTGACATGGAAATGACTTGTGCTCTGAACGGAGTGGAGAGCACTTTGGGAGCATAACCGTGTCTTGGTTTGAGAATGACTTACAATTTAGTTCGTGGCCCAAACTCAATGCACGTAGTGCTCACAGAGAGCACGTGCAGGTCACCCACTAGTTTGACTGAAGTGAGAGCCATAAGGAAAGCGGTTTTGAACAAGAAACACCGCAGATCCACAGAGTGTAGCATCATAGCATCTAGGACTGTGGAAAGTTCCCAGACCGGAATCAGAGCGGAGTCGAGGAGGGTTTTGTCACGGTTCATCAATCCGTGTGTTCATTGTGGATTTCTGTTGGGGTGTGTTTGGGTGTGGGTCTGTGTGTTAGCGCTTGTTTGTTGCCAGGTAACTGCTGATTATTCAATCACTTTCAGCTGCAGCTAATCTCGACTGCTTGTTAGCTGTCTTTATCTAGCTGGAGTGTTGTATGCCTTGTGTCGGTTCGTCATTCTTGTTTGCGCTCTCACCTAGTTCCTGTGTCCAGTTCTAGTGGAGTGACTTCAGTGCATCCGGTTCTCTGGGAGATCGACAGGAGTTTCTTTCTTTCAGCCCACAGCCTCGGAGTCCTCGCAGCATTGTCTCCGTCTTCAGGTCGCCCGCCTGCTAATAGTGGTGTTCTGAGTTTTGTCCTGTGCCACAGACCCTAAATAAACAGTTTTACTTGCAATTGGATCTTGGAACTCATTTCCCTGACAGAACGAACCGACCACTATGGATCCAGCAAGTGCAGCCGAACTGAGGAGATTTGTCAAGGAGCGATCGTCGCATGCAACAGCAGGAGGAACAGTCGATAGCCACGGGTCGCGCTGTGCAAGCATTAGTGACTCAAGTTTCCGAATTGACTACCCAGCTGCAACAACTGCGCACAGAGACGGCAGCGGCGCATCAAGCAGCGGCACATCAAGCAGCCACCGAACCACCGGCTCCGGTCGTTCTCGAACATCCGCGCTACTGAGCCTCGTCTGCCGCCTCCAGCGTTCTACTTTGGTGAGCCTCAGTTATGTCGTTCATTTTGGCGAAGTGTTCCCTGTACATCTCTCTTCAACCTTCATCATTTCCCACTGAGCAGTCTAAGGTGGCTTTTGTGATAACTCTTTCATCGGGATCGAGCGGCCACTTGGGGAACTACTGTATGGGAACAGGGACTTTGTTGCTGTGAGTCTTGAAGCATTTTCCCGTGAGATGAGAAAAGTCTTTGATCGCGCCGCTTTCCGACAGAGACTTCTCAGCGGAGTTGCGTCGAATGAGATCGTCCAGTCACGGATTATTCTATTGAATTCCACACTCTAGCTGCGGAGTGTGGCTGGAATTTAGAGGTTCAATGGGACATGTTTTTATATGGACTTTCTGAAGCTATCAAGGACGAGATTTACGCTATGGATTTACCCACGGGGGTGGATAAACTTATTGATCTGGCTATTCAAGTGGACACTAGATTACGACGACAGGGACCACGTACACCACGAGGGTGGCCGGTCAGTACTCAGTCTAATGCAGTTTTTCTTCTGACGAAACTATGAGGTCTTTTCCAGATCCAGAGCCCATGCAAATGGGCAGATCACGTCTATCACAGCAGGAGAAGCAGAGAAGGAGAGAGAGGGGACTATGTTTGTATTGTGGAGCCGCTGGTCACATCGCTCTCCAGTGTCCAGTAAAAGCCAGCACCCACCAGTAGGTAAGAGGTTACTGACGGGTGGGTCTACACCGACTAAATCCTCTTTTTCTGCTACTCATCTTACTGTCAGTTTAAGATTGTCTGGGCAGAATTTTGACTGTGAAGCTCTTGTAGACTCGGGAGCAGAGGGCAATTTTTTAGACTTTAATCTTACTCACAAACTCATGATACCGGTGTTGCCACTCTCTCAACCCATCTCGGTAGTTGCACTTAATGGCCAACTACTTCCCTCCGTCACTCATTCCACAGCCTGCATAAGACTCATTACCTCTGGTAATCATTCTGAGGACATTGAATTTCTTTTGATTGACACTCCTTCTGCTCCTGTGGTACTTGGACATCCCTGGCAAGTGCTCCATAACCCGCATATTAACTGGCGCAGGAATTCTGTTTTTTCCTGGAGTGAATCCTGTCATGCTACTTGTTTATTGTCTGCATGTTCTTCTGTGCCTTGTTCTGTGTTTCAGGATGAACACATGGATTTATCTAACGTGCCACGTGAGTATCTTGACCTGAAGGAGGTGTTCAGTAAGTCGCGGGCTGCTTCTCTCCCTCCGCACCGTCCTTATGACTGTGCTATAGATTTACTGCCAGGTATGTCTCCGCCTAAGGGCAAGTTATACTCACTTTCTGCTCACGAAAGAGAGGCCATGGATAAATATATTTCTGATTCTCTGACAGCCGGGTTCATCCGCTCCTTCTTCTTCTCCAGTGCAGGGTTCTTTTTGTGGGGAAGAAGGATGGTTCTCTGCGACCTTGTATTGACTACCGAGGGTTGAATAACATCACGGTAAAGAATACTTATCCTTTGCCGCTGATGTCTTCAGCTTTCGAGAGGTTGCAGGGAGCATCCGTCTTCACAAAGCTGGACTTGCGTAATGCATATCATTTGGTCCTCATAAGGAGGGGGGATGAATGGAAGACTGCTTTTAACACCCCCAGGGGGCACTTTGAATATTTGGTCATGCCTTTTGGGTTGTCCAACTCCCCTGCGGTTTTCCAGGCATTCACAAGTTCACACTTACATATAATTTGAGTGAGTAAGATTCAATGCGTATTTGGCGTGCTGTCCGGAGGGAGGGCTCCGAGCTCGGAATTCTGCCCGAACCCAGAGTACTCCCCCAAAAGGCTAAAGAGCAGAGGACAGCCGCCGGACTAAAGACCCCCCAAAGAGTGCCAAGATTGGCGGGCCGGCATCTCGAGAAGGGGCCTGGATGCTTGTTCAGGGAGGCCCGTGATGGTGGCTCACTGCCTGAACTGATGGCCCTTGTTGACTGCGAACGAGGTGCAGTTGTACTATACTTGTCCAGGAGGTTTTCACGCTGCATCCGCTGTAAGACCAAGTACTCGCTGAAATGAAAGAGAAAACGTGAGTGCTCTACCGGGAACTTCTCGCTCCATCCGCTGTGAGACAAATGCTCGCTGGATGGAAAGAGGAAAGCTGAAAAGTGGAAAAAATTAGTGCTTGCCCAGGAGATCCTCACACTAAATCCGCTGAGAGACCAGCGAACCTGAAAAAGAGGAAAAAATGACTGCTTACCTAGGGGGAGGTTTCTCACGCTGTATCCGCTGTGAGACCAAATGCTCGCTGGATGGAAAGAGGAAAACTGAAAAGTGGAAAATAAGAGCTTGTCCAGGAGATTTTCTCGTACTCCGTCCGCTGTGAGACCAATGTTCGCTGGATGGAAGAGAAAATGTAAGTGCTCTACTGGGAAAGCTCTCACTCCGTCCGCTGTGAGACCAAATGCTCGCTGGACAGAAAGAGGAAAACGGAAAAGAGGAAAATGAGAGCTTGTCCAGGAGATTTTCTCATACTCCGTCCGCTGTGAGACCAATGCTCGCTGGATGAAGGAGAAAATGTAAGTGCTCTACTGGGAAAGCTCTCACTCCGTCCGCTGTGAGACCAAATGCTCGCTGGGCGGAAAGAGGAAAACGGAAAAGAGGAAAATGAGAGCTTGTCCAGGAGATTTTGTCATACTCCGTCCGCTGTGAGACCAATGCTCGCTGGATGAAAGAGAAAATGTAAGTGCTCTACTGGGAAAGCTCTCATTCCGTCCGCTGTGAGACCAAATGCTCGCTGGACCAAAAGAGCAAAACTGGAAAGAGGAAAATGAGAGCTTGTCCAGGAGATTTTCTCATACTCCATCCGCTGTGAGACCAATGCTCGCTGGATGAAAGAGAAAATGTAAGTGCTCTACTGGGAAAGCTCTCACTCCATCCGCTGTGAGACCAAATGCTCGCTGGACGGAAAGAGGAAAATGAGAGCTTGTCCAGGAGATTTCTCATACTCCGTCCGATGTGAACCCAATGCTCGCTGGATGAAAGAGAAAATGTAAGTGCTCTACTGGGAAAGCTCTCACTCCGTCCGCTGTGAGACCACATGCTCACTGGACGGAAAGAGGAAAACTGGAAAGAGGAAAATGAGAGCTTGTCCAGGAGATTTTCTCGTACTCCGTCCGCTGTAATACCAATGCTCGCTGGATGAAAGAGAAAATGTAAGTGCTCTACTGGGAAAGCTCTCACTCCGTCCGCTGTGAGACCACATGCTCGCTGGATGGAAAGAGGAAACCTGAAAAGAGGAAAAAGAGAGCTTGCCCAGGAGATTTTCTCGTACTCCGTCCGCTGTGAGACAAATGCTCGCTGGATGAAAGAGAAAATGTAAGTGCTCTACTGGGAAAGCTCTCACTCCGTCCGCTGTGAGACCACATGCTCGCTGGACGGAAAGAGGAAACCTGAAAAGAGGAAAAAAGAGATCTTGCCCAGGAGATTTTCTCGTCTCCGTCCGCTGTGAGACAAATGCTCGCTAGATGAAAGAGAAAATGTAAGTGCTCTACTGGGAAAGCTCTCACTCCCATCCGCTGTGAGACCAAATGCTCGCTGGACGGAAAGAGGAAAACAGAAAAGAGGAAAATGAGAGCTTGTCCAGGAGATTTCTCATACTCCGTCCGCTGTGAGACCAATGCTCGCTGGATGAAAGGAGAAAATGTACGTGCTCTACTGGGAAAGCTCTCATTCCGTCCGCTGTGAGACCAAATGCTCGCTGGACGGAAAGAGGAAAATTGGAAAGAGGAAAATGAGAGCTTGTCCAGGAGATTTTCTCATACTCCGTCCGCTGTGAGACCAATGCTCGCTGGATGAAAGAGAAAATGTAAGTGCTCTACTGGAAAGCTCTCACTCCATCCGCTGTGAGACCAAATGCTCGCTGGACGGAAAGAGGGAAACGGAAAAGAGGAAAATGAGAGCTTGTCCAGGAGATTTTCTCATACTCCGTCCGCTGTGAGACCAATGCTCGCTGGATGAAAGAGAAAATGTAAGTGCTCTACTGGGAAAGCTCTCAGTCCGTCCGCTGTGAGACCAAATGCTCGCTGGACGGAAAAAGGAAAACTGGAAAGAGGAAATGAGAGCTTGTCCAGGAGATTTTCTCGTACTCCGTCCGCTGTGAGACCAATGCTCGCTGGATGAAAGAGAAAATGTAAGTGCTCTACTGGGAAAGCTCTCACTCCATCCGCTGTGAGACCAAATGCTCGCTGGACGGAAAGGGAAAGCGGAAAAGAGGAAAATGAGAGCTTGTCCAGGAGATTTTCTCATACTCCGTCCGCTGTGAGACCAATGCTCGCTGGATGAAAGAGAAAATGTAAGTGCTCTACTGGGAAAGCTCTAGTCCGTCCGCTGTGAGACCAAATGCTCGCTGGACGGAAAAAGGAAAACTGGAAAGAGGAAAATGAGAGCTTGTCCAGGAGATTTTCTCGTACTCCGTCCGCTGTGAGACCAATGCTCGCTGGATGAAAGAGAAAATGTAAGTGCTCTACTGGGAAAGCTCTCACTCCGTCCACTGTGAGACCACATGCTCACTGGACGGAAAGAGGAAAACTGGAAAGGGGAAAATGAGAGCTTGTCCAGGAGATTTTCCGTACTCCATCCGCTGTGAGACCACATGCTCGCTGGACAGAAAGAGGAAACCTGAAAAGAGGAAAAAAGAGAGCTTGCCCAGGAGATTTTATCGATTTTCTGGAGATTTTATCACTCCGTCCGCTGTGAAACCAAATGCTCGCTGGACGGAGAGACAGGTAAGGAATTTTATTTTTATTTTTTTATTTATTTTTTATTTATTTTTTGGTTGAATTTTGAAGTGGTTTGAAGTAAGAAAACCAAAAAAGGGTAGTATAAACGTGGCATAGAGTGTGTGAGCAGAACTGAGGGGCTGGTAGCCTGTGCGGAAACAGTTGATGAGAATGTCCAGCGTTACGGGTTGTCTGGCGTCGGGGCGGGTGGGCTGGGATCTTTTAATCCCTTTAATCAGGAGGGAGGTTTGTGAATTATCCACAGAAGGAGTGCCGTACATCAGTTTATGGAAAAACTTGATGCTGCTCCAAAAAACCTTTAATTGGCCCACTTGTAGGCTCTTAATGATATTAAGGTAGGAAATAAAAGAGGTAATTGAAAGAAGAGAAAACGTGGTTGCATGCTACGTCCGCTTGGAGACCAATGCTCGCAGAACAGAGAAAATAATCAATTAGGGGTTAACAGGAATAGTAATTTTGAATAGTGAGGTACTGGAGAGAAGACATCAATGCTATAGCAGAGTAGGAAATTAGCCAGAGAAACAGAGCTCCAGAGGGAGCAGAGGACACATACTGCTGTGGCAGTGGAGAAACTTACCTGGAGAAAAAGAGCTCCTGTGGGAGCAGAGGAGACATCACTGCTGGGGCCGTGTAGAACATTAGCCAGAGAAAAAGAGCTCCAGTGAGAGCAGAGGACACATACTGCTGTGGCAGTGGAGAAACTTACCTGGAGAAAAGAGCTCCTGCGGGAGCAGAGGAGACATCACTGCTGTGGCAGTGTAGAGAATTAGCTAGAAAAACAGAGCTCCGGTGGGAGCAGAGTAGACATCACTGCTGAGGCCATGTAGAAAATTAGCCAGAGAAAAAGAGCTCCAATGGGAGCAGAGTAGACGTCACTGCTGTGGCAGTGGAGAAATTAGCCAGAGAAGAAGAGCTCCTGTGTGAGCAGAGGACACATGTACAATAACCAAACATATCTTTTATATTGTATCTTTTTATTAGTTTAATTAACAAACTAATTATATGATACTATTACCAGTACACTATAAATAAACTGGTTCTATGCCTTTATTAGTAAATTAAATCTAAGCCTTTATTAATATACTTTATTATTTTTATTATTCTATATTTCGTTTCACTCCACAAGCGACCGCACGTACGGAATTGACAATTGGTTATCATTTCTCCATATTTTTGAACAGTGTTTACTTGGAAATATTACTGTATATTTTCAGTTTTAATTTATTTTCCATCGTAAGTTTGGTCTTAAATTTAATTTAGAAGGGGTATTAAAAAGTCTTAAATTTAAATTGTTTATACCTGTAGCCACCCTGGATTTATAAGCTATTTTTTATAGACCGGTCATTTTTGACCGGGAACACCACAAGTGTAACAAGGTAACAAAATTCCCACAAAAAAATAAGACATTTTTCAAAAAACAAATGAGATTTAGATATACTGTTTGGGAACAAAGTCACTAAGTTTCAGTCCAAAGCGATAACATTAACTAGTATTTTCAGGAAAAAGAAAATCTTCTCCGGGTCAAATTGACCCGAACACCACATGAGGGTTAAAATAATCCATTAAACCTGCTGAGAAATGAGGAGAGTGAACTAGAAGCAGTTCCAGCACATGCCCAGGAAACTCATCAATAAACGCACTGGCTTAGGCCCATAATATATATATGTGATGCGATCTGGGAAAACCCGTCGGATGTCGCGCTGGAACGTTTTCAGTAAAGTCTAAAAATAGACTGAATGTCAGTTTTTTGTCAAAATTTGTTTTTTATTAAATTATTATTCTATAACATCTTGTTTATCATCTCTGAATATAACTTGGGAAAATTCACTAGTTTACTGCAGAAAAATAGCGATTTATAATGACCAGCTGAAAAGACTGCGTTTCAACATGCACGCAGGCGGAGTGGAGGGGGAAACACCATAGGCTAGAGGAAACACAAATCTCCCGTTTAGCTCTCCTTCTCTTAACACTACAAAGACAGTTCACCTATCAAAATAAACCACATAACAGAATAAAGTCCAGTCCTGGGTGAACTACAACGGCACGCAAGTTTTTATTTATTTATTTTTATCCAGCGTTATCGTGTGGTATGATGCTGAGCACAAGAGAACAACAGAGTTTGAAGTTGCTCGTCTAAAAGACCTTGCTCGCCTCTCAATCGTCCAATTTCAAAACGGTTTTCACAGGATGAATTTTGAGTTCGTAAGTTTTCGAATGATACCCAATCTATGATGATTACTAAAATATGTGATATGTAAAAAAGGCAATAAAAATGGGAGCGCCAGTCGTCGCGCTAGCAGGATGTGACAGTTATTTAAACCTGTTTTTCTCAAAATTCTGTTTCTGAAAATCATAGCGATCAGCTGACTTAAGATAACCATAACTTTTGTTACAGACAACCGATAAAATAAATAAAAACAGATTTGGAAAGGGCTTGAACCCAGCTTTAATATGGTATCAAAACCTGTAATATGTCAAATTTCACCATGTGGTGGGTTTTCCCAGATCACATATATATATATATATATATATATATATATATATATATATATATATATATATATATATATAAGAAGCTGGTGGGCCCCGCCATCCTGGTGCCTTTAGGGTTATTGTGCTCAACATACAAAAACATAACCCTGCTTTGACTGTCGAAAGAAGTGTGCTGCTTGCATCAGTGTGGTCTCTGCAAAAGTGCACATTGAGGGCACATGTGAACCACAAAATATGCATGAGCAACCTTCTGAAACCTAAAATGAAAAATGAGACAGCCTACAGACAGTCTCATGGATTTAACGAGACACATGAAATAAGTACACAAGACTGAAAATTCATATGAAATGTGCCATTTGCAATCACACCGCCTCAACACTAGCGATCGTAGCTCAGACAGCGCTGGTGGAATGAACCATTGTGAGGGGAAGGGGTGTGACTGAAACAGTAAATACATTATTTGTTTTAAAAATTAAATCTATGGTCAAAACGGACAAAATACACATAGTGCATGAGGGGCACTAGCACATTTAATGTATGTATAAAAAAGAGAAAAGAACTAAGAAAATAAAAAGGGGGTCTGCTCTTCTGGGCCCTAAATCAGCCTGCGCCCTTAGAATCGTCATAACCTTCCACCCCTTCCACCTCTGTTTTCACTGCTAGTCGTTTGTCTGCTGTCTATTAGCGTTGTCACCCTCAGCTGTGTTTGTGCTTTTTTTCCGGGACTTATTTCATACAATTTAGTACATGTATTATACCTTCACCTTCGATTTCTAGTGCATTTACTTAAATTTCTGAGGTAATATCTTTGGTTTGACCCATCTGGGAAATTGAGAGGTGGCCAAAATCTGATTGTAAAATGGACTGAATAAAGCTCTTTATGAACTTGAAGTGCGATGCCCTGCTGACTGACATGTATGTGCATCAGTAGCGGTTCAAGGCACGGCGAACCGGGCAGTCGCCCGGGGCGGCATTTCTTCATGTCACATGGGGGCGGCACGAGCACGAGCCGCAAAGTTTTCTCTATTTTTTTTATCATTTCGATTCAATTATTGGCAATGGCGCCTTGCTTGCTGAGAAGGTGCCGAGCGCAGAAACGATGTCAAGGGGATCTCCTGATTAGTTCACAGAACGTTTCTTTTGCACGCTCGAGGTCGTTATTTCAAATCCTCTATGTTTCAAAAAGGCGCACGGGAAGCACGCTCATTTTGTGCTCACGGGAAGCGCGGCTCATAAACTTTTCAGTATGGGAGTGCACATGCACCCAAACACTTGGGTGTTTTTTCTCTTCTCCATAAATAAATCTTTTAGCAGAACTACAGCAAGCATTTTTCTGTGGTGGAAATACATTGCTACTAAAATTGCTACTTCTTTGTCATTGTGGAGAGCGCAGTGTAATGAGCGCATGGTTCTATAGCAACGACAGCCATGGGAAAGGTCGGAAGAGGGTCTCGCCCTGGGTGTAATTCAAAGTAGAACCGCCACTGATGTGCATGAATCACTGTCACACGCACAAGCTTAGAGCAATATTGTAAGTAACTGTCTGCATGATAATACATTTTTAACTAGCAGAATAATAAATGCATCACAACACACATAGTTGACTGCTTGTATGTTGTGAGAAATGTGTATGATCTGTGTTATGTACTATTGTATACATGCTCTTAGCTAAATGCCCCTTGCGGGTTTATTAAAGTTGATAAAAAAGTCAAGCAAATAGTCTCACTTTTAGTTACGTCTTAACTATTATAATAGTTTGAAGGGCAAAATAATGAACTTTAACTATTGGCTTTACTTCCTCAATTAGCTGTCACTTTAGCCCAAGGACAGTGTAAATAACCCTCAGTTATTTTATATAGTTTTAGGCATTAATATATCTTTCTGATATTATCATGATTCTATATTTCTTAATATTATCTTAATATATATGTTATATTCTTAATTTGTTTATTAGTTTATTATATATTTGGAAGATTTTCTTTGCACTCTTAGTTATTTAACCTATAGAGACCTTTATTTTGAAAGGCGGCTTGCCGAAAATGCGAACAGATTCTCCAATCAAAGCACTATTCCCTACCCCTATATTGGGGTTAGAGAGCAGAGCACTATATAGTGAGCTCACCAGCATAATAGAAACCACTTTCGGACACTACTCGATAGTCTCTTGGCGCCGTTGATTACATCATCTGTCAGCTGGTGTCGATCCTGCTCTGGGCTAAAAAGATTTTTTTTAAATAAATATATTACATTATATTGAGCTTATTTCTCCAAAATGTAAAAACTAAAAGTGATTTCTGGCCGTTTTTGTTATAATGCGCTACTCCACACGTGATAATAACTTATTTTTATGATCAGCGCAATGCATGATGGTATGTAGGGCTTAGGATAGTGACCATCGGTTGTACACTACTTTTCCAAATGCATTCTGGGATACATTGAGTGGACTATATAGGGTATAATAATCATCACTATACATTCGGACAGCACTACAAAATGGCGAGCTCACTATATAGTCCACTATATAGTGAGTAATGGGGGATTTCGGACGCAGCAGAGACACGGAACCATGCGGTCACGGATTCATGGATGTGAATTATATTATTAAGGCAACTTTTATGTTAATTTAGGCATCGCCGTTTGTTTTTTATTTTAGTAGTATTTTTATGTTTTTGTTGTTTAGCACCTGGTTGGAAATTAGTAGGGGAGAGCGGGGCACAACCTAACACTTATTGGTTTTGGCTAAATTAATTAAAAAATAATTAGGTTATTTTTTTTTTTTTACACAAGCAACAAACACATCTCTGCTACAAATGACCACTTAAAGTTTTTTTCTAGGACCTACCATTTTCGTACAGTTGTATTGAAAGTGACATAAGTGCAAATGTTACAACTTACCCCATATGCGGTGTTAATTGTAACAGATAGGAGTTAGTTGTAATAGTTTGATATTGTTTGTGCATCTGTATAGACAGATATCCATACATCCATACCTCATCCAATCATCCTTCTATTGTCAATATCATTGATAGAGACATAGAAAAAGGGCTGCATAGTTTTGCAATAAATAATAAACAAAATTATAAATATTGTAATTGCATATAAATTAGATTTATGTGTGGCAGCTGCATGTACAATTATTATTATTATTAATAATAATAACAGTAATAATAATACAAATGAGCTTAAAATAAAAATTAAAGGGTTTATTGCATTAAAAACCGGCCATATTTTTACTAAATAAACAAGTTTTCATTCATGGTACACTAAGTTTTAAACATTTTAAATTCCAACATTGTTTGTGAAAGTCTAACAAAGTTAAATGTATACTCAAACCTGAAAAGTTGTGTGGCTCCGTTTTCATTTGATTATCGTTGTACACTTGGCAGCTTAATTGTAACACTCTGTTACAATGAACCCCGCTGTGTATTACATATTTTAAGCCTAGCTAACAATCGCTAGGAATTGCTGACATGTTTCAAAACGGTGCTATGTTTGAACCAACAAGACAGTGATTAATGCCAAGTTCAGACTGCACGATTTTCAAAGTAGTCGGGTCGCTGTTCTTTTCACACTGCATGACTATCTTGGCCAGCATTCAGTCACTGCTGTGTTCACACTGGACGATTGATCGGCAACAGAAGGTTTCACACTGCATGACTTTACAATAGGAAAAATCGTCAACAGACTCTGTCTAGCACGCAAACTACGTTTCACAACAAACACACGTGAGATGTGAAAAGAAAACAACGCGACACCACACGGGCAAGACCGGAGTTCTCACGTGAGACTTTTTCGACCCGGTTGTGGTACAGCTCAGGTGAAACGTCAAACAGACATGATCCTGCCAAATTTCTACTAATTTTTCTTCCATTTATTGTGTCCAAATAGACAGAGAAAAAGATTTTTTTTTCTGAAACAATGCCATATCATGTTGATATGTGATCTATAACTCCTCCCCGAACTCCCTGCTGCTCTGTATCTTGCTCTCTCACTGGCTGCCGGTGATCGCCGATGTAGTTTTCAGTCAAAACACTTTTCACACAGCAGGATTTTGAATCGCCGACAGGTCCAGATATTTAGCATGCCAAATATCTCACGGGTGTCGGCGAATCGTCAGTGATTCTCTCAGTTCGCGTCTTTGCTCATTCACACTGCGTGATTGTCACTCGCGTGAACGAGCGCCGATTTGCATGTGATTTCGGGCATTTGTCGGCGATTTCTCAAAACCTGCCGGCGAGCCAAAATCGTGCCTAAAATCATGCAGTCTGAACTCGGCATAAGGCAATATAAAGTTTGATTTGGAAACGTATACACCCAACTCAGAAACCGAAAAAAACCTATGATGAAAAAAATTACTTTGATGGTGTCAAAACACTCTTTGTCCAGTATCTTCATGAAATATAATCAAAACTTTCCGCAAATTTGTGGGAGACCATCTTCTGGCAGCAGAAAAACAGCAGAAAGACAACCTGCTTGATCCTGACAAACTATGTAAACGGCAGAGGTGGGCACAAATACATCAAAAACTATTTTGTTACAAAATACAAATACTGGCTCATGAAATGTATTTAAATAAAATACAAAATACTGATGTGAAAAATGTATTTAAATAAAATACAAGTAATTAGTATTTTGAAAATACAAAAATACTCCCACAATAATCTTATTAATAATAATAAATAATAATAATCACAATAGTCTTTTTTATTACTTTAAAGTCAATAACACAAATGTGTAAATGTGTAAATTCAAAATGGCAAAGTAGCAAAATAAAAAAGTTTGGGCATTTCACTAAATCTTTACAGGGCCTGAAATAGCACCCCCTGACATAACTGGCATGTATAGCTAAGTTCACATCAATCGTATGGTAGTTTTATACAAAATCGATATTTCTCATATGTAATACATTTATATTGTGTGAACGCTTGCTTATCATGGAGATTTCAGTGGAGTTACGACAGACGCAGCGTTTCATAATAGGTAGGGTCTATGAAGGGTAAGGGTTAGCGACAACTTCGCGTGCAGCCGTGCACGAGCGCAAAACTTCACAACACCCACCCCGTCGGTGATTGGTAACTTGGAACACTGTTTATTTAGGTTTTAGTGGTTGGTGAACCCATTGTTTTTGTGTGCAGATCTCAGAGTCTAGGTAGCCTACAGACACATTTTTTCAACACATTCTCATCCCAAGGTGTCATATACAACGCTTTTGCCAAAACGTAGACATCCAACGCACATGGCACCCTTTAGCGTCTATATAACACGCACAGAGCAGTGGCGCAACTACAAAGTTTCAGAGGGGTATGCAGCAACAATTTTAGCGCTATTTAGCGCTATTTTTAGCAATTTTAAAATTTTGTGTTCTGTAATGTTAAATTCAGCAGTCTGGTGCACTTTGAGAGTTCAAAATTAAAAGTTCCAACCCATATTCAGGGTGCAAATTAAACAAAGAAAAATTTGAACCTCTTTTAGTTAGTGTCTGTCTACATTACACTACTACATAATAATAGTTATAATATTAATCCCATGATAGTAATAGCCATAAAAGCTATTGTAAAACAAATGCACTGAAAAATAAAGGAAACTTTCATAATTAGTTTTGCACTAATTTCTATACTTGAAAGAAAGACAAGCGCATAAAGACATGTTTCATGGCCAGTGTGTCAGAAAAAAAAACTAAAGCTGACTTTTTTTGACCAATGCATTACACCGGCACTAACCCAGCACCGCCGATTAAGCAAAAAAACAAACAACAAACAAATGGGCCGCCGATGTACGAGTTTTGTGGGCCGTTAAGATAAATAAATAAAAAAAGGATGAGATGTATCGGCTGAAAAAGCACTCTCCCGGTAGTCCCGGCCACCGAGATATAGATAGCCTACATGCCTGGATGTCACATTTTAAATCCTACCTGTTGGCTTTCAGCAATGCATGCAGTTATTTAGCTGCTGTCGCATCAGTTGACATGCCATCTCCTTTTCTCTCTTTCTTTTTCTATTTTTAGCCCGACAGCATTTTGTTTTATCCATCTTTTTCGACGACAACTCACTACCCGTACCTGCTGCTCAGCGCTCACGGCGCCCCCGCCCGCTCGCGATATTACCCGCCCCCTTCTCCATGAGGGCGCCTACTCTAGCCTGACAGTTAAGTCCTCTAAAATTTTATATAACATTGAAGGAATGCAGAAATGATTTAGAAATGCACAGCAGCAACTACATATAGAAATACAATATATATATATTTTTTTTTACCATCGCTTTGGCGCCCCCATTGTGCTGCGCCCCTATGCGCCGCATATAGCGCATACCCACTTTTGCGCCACTAGCACAGAGTATGGGTAGGTTTAGGTCTGGGGTAGGGATAGGGTTAGACCACTAGGAGGCGCCTTCTGGCCCATATATATCTGCATCTCATATTGACGCTAAAGGGTGCCATGTGCGTTGGATGTCTACGCTTTGGCAAAAGCATCGTATATGACGCTTTGGATGAGAACGGGCTGGGTTTTTAGACGGCATGCTTCTGGGAAGGGCAGCTAGTGGATCGCTAACAAAAATGAGATGAATATGATAACTTATGTTTCTGCTTTTTTGGGTCTGAAATCACAGCGAATATAGAATCAGAACCCTCCCTAGATAAGACTCTTTACAGGATACTCACAAGGCTCAACAAAGTAAGGTAACACGCAAGTAAGAATCACAATGAACCAACACAGGACACAAGAGATGATATAGGGAGAAACTAATGACAAGAACAGTTGAAGCTGACTGGACAATGACAAGACGAGGAAAACAAGGGGACAGGGTACGTAACGAGACAACACAACATGGCCCAAAACAAAAGGCCATGTGCTTGCACACAAAACATGGGTCTGTCATGATCCTGCCTCAAGACTAGAGAAAATCAAGGACACGAGGGCAGAATCATGACATTACTATAGTGATTTTTCTTAAGTATTTAAGTATTTGAAATACTCAAATACACTCCGTCAAAATATTTTGTTACAAACTACATTTTATTTTTTCCACACCTGCAAAATACAAATTACAAAATACACTAAAGTAATTAAATACGTATTTAAAATACATTTAATTGAAATACTGCCCATGTCTGGTAAACGGTCCGTATTACATTTTAACCCCGCATTAGGTTGTGCCCGCACTCCCCTACAAGGTATAGTTCATGTATATTTATGCACTTGTATAATGGAATACCATCAGAACCTGGAGCTTTACCAGAGGGCATCTGCTTAATGGAACATGCAACTTCCTCCTGGGTCGGGATATCGTCCAGGTCTGAGGCCATTGGCCACTGCGCTATGTCACCAAGCAGTGATTCATCGAAAGCAGATGGCTGGTTCAATACCAATTGAAAATGGTCTACCCAGCGTCTAAGGATCTCAGCCTTGTCGGAAAGTAGGGTTCCGTCAATGGCATGTACAGGTGTAGAACCAGTTCTCAGGGGCCCATAGACTGCCTTTAGACCGTGATAGAATGCCTTCATATTATATCGGTCTGCAGCAAACTGGAGTTCCTCAGCTTTTGACTGCCACCATCTATTCTTCATTTCACGAGTTCACACTTACTAATGATCAGAGAATAAAAATGGTTATGCGTATTTGGCGTGCTGTCCGGGGGGAGGGCTCCGAGCTCGGAAATTGGGCCCGAACCCAGAGTACTCCCCCGTATCTCTGTTTAGGAAGATAATTAGGCAAGTGTGAGGAGATGGGGTGGTGGAGGGATGCTGAGAACAGTCGAGGAATATGGGTGAGTCGACTGTGTGTTTTTATAGGCTTTGCTTGTGCTGATTGAGTGAACCAGTTGATTACTGATTGCTGACTGCTGGCTGACTTGATTGTTTGATCATTAGAACGTGATCCTCCCGAACCTTGTTAATGAAACATCAATTCACGAGTTCACACTTACTAATGATCAGAGAATAAAAATGGTTATGCGTATTTGGCGTGCTGTCCGGGGGGAGGGCTCCGAGCTCGGAAATTGAGAAGGACAGTGAGAAAAGGACAGTCGCCTGCTTAAGAACCCCGAAAAGAGCGCAGAGATTGGCGGGCTGGCGTTTCGAGGAGAGCCTGGTAGTTTTGGCTGGGAGAGCTTCTGGTGTCCAAACGGGAGGGTTCTTGTGGCAAAGGTCCCAGCATAGGTAAGCCTCACCAGTCCTGAAAGAAAAACATAGATGCTTTACTGGGAGGGTTAGGCTATGTCCACTGGGAATTCGATACTCGCTGGATGGAGGAGGAGATGAAGACGCTCGACCTCAGGGAGCTCTCGCTGAGTCCGCTGGGAGATCAATACTCGCAGGACGGAGAGAGGAGATATACATACTCGACCAGGAAGGCTATCTCAGGGTCCGCTGGGAGATCAATACTCGCTGGACGAGAGAGAGGAGATGTACATACTCGACCGGGAAGGCTGTCTCTGGGTCCGCTGGGAGATCAATACTCGCTAGACAGAGGCTTGACCGGGAGGGCTCTCGCTGGGTCCGCTGGGAGATCAATACTCGCTGGATGGAGAAAGAATAGATATAAATATTTGACCGGGAAAGCTCTCGCTGTGTCCGCTGGGAGATCAATACTCGCTGGACGGAGAAAAAATAGACGTAAATATTCGACCGGGAAAGCTCTTGCTGTGTCCGCTAGGAGATCGATACTCGCTGGATGGAGAAAGAGGAGATATCATTACTCTACCGGGAAGGCTATCTCTGGGTCCGCTGGGAGATCAATACTCGCTGGACTGAGAAATAATAGACATGAATATTTTGACCGGAAAACTCTCGCTGTGTCCGCTGGGAGATCAATACTCGCTGGACGAGAGAAATAGACATACATTTCGACAGGGAAAGCTCTCGCTGTGTCCGCTGGGAGATCAATAATTGCTGGACGGAGAAATAATAGACATAAATTTTCAACCGGGAAAGCTCTCGCTGTGTCCGCTAGGAGATCAATACACGCTGGACGGAGAAAGAGGAGATATAATTACTCGACCGGGAAAGCTGTCTCTGGGTCTTCTCTGGACATAGAAGCTTGAACCAGGAAGGCTCTCGCTATGTCCTCTACTGGGAGATCAATATTTGCCGATGAGAAGAGAAGGCACGGGTACTCTGAAAATTATTTTTTTTTTTTAACCGATGAGGATTTGGTGGGCTTTTTTGATATGGAAACGATTAGTTCTGATATAGGTTTGGAACGCATCTGAGGACCATCTTCCAAGCGCTTGGATCTGTTGCTGAGAGAGGCCTTTTTGAGCTGCTGAGGTTGCTGCTCCAATGCGGAAGGAGCGGTAGCCTGTGCGGAGGGTCTGAATGCATTTAGTGAGAATATCTAACGTTATGGGTTGTCTGGTATCTGGGCGGGTGGGCTGGGATCGTTGGATGCCTTTAATCAAGAGGGAGGTTTGTGAATTATTTATTTCCGGAGAGGGGCGCCGTGGATCAATTTGTGGAAAAATTGGATGCCGCTTAAGTAACTTTTGATGGACCCAACTTGGAGGCTTTTGATGCTGTTAAGGTAAGAGATAAAGGAGGTTATTGTAAGGAGGGAAAAATCGGGGAATGGCGTGTTATAGGAAAGGTGGAAGGCTTTAAAACATCTCCAAGCGGTCACATAGGATTGGAGAGTTCTGGGGGAAACTGCTTGCAGAATGGTGTCGAGCGATATGTTGAGGAGGGATTTTTGCGGGTGGGTTATGGGAATATTAATTCCGAATAATGAGGTACTGGAGTTGGGAGCTCGTCCGCCTCTGGAGCCAGCATCCTGAATTTCTGAAACATAAAGCGAGACAGAGAGTCAGCAATTTGATTTTTTGACCCGGGGATGTGTTTGGCAATTAAGATAAATTGATCACATGCGGAAATCCAGATTAGACGTCTTAAAAGTGGCATTAGTGTGGGTGCATGGGAACGGCCTTTATTAATGCACTGGACTGTAGCTTCATTGTCACAATGCACTATGATGCTGCTAGCAGTCCATTCTTTCCCCCACAGGAAGGCTGCTACTACGAGAGGGTAGAGCTCGAATAAAGCAGAGGACTGAAGCGTGTCCTGTATTTGGGGGGGCCACGTAGACGCGAACCAGCGTCCTTGGTAGAACCCTCCAAAGCCAACAGAGGGGGCTGCATCTGTGAACAGCTGGATGTCGAGGGGGAGGAAATTAGATCCTTATAGAAAAAGGATAGGCCGTTCCACTGTTTAAGGAAAGTTATCCATAGCCCGAGTTCGTTGCGGCATGCTGAAGTTATGGAAATTGGATCCTCTAGTGCGTGGACTGAAGATGCGAGAGAGAGGAGATGAGAAATGAAAGGGCGGCCTTGTGGAATAATGCGCATGGCGAAGTTTAAGTGGCCGAGCATGGATAGGAGTTCGCGTTTGGAACACTTTGGACTGTCCGCGAGGGTAGATGAGATGAGGATTATCCTATCAATTTTCTCCTTGGGCAGGGAGGCCTGGAATCGAACCGAATCTAGATTAATGCCAAGGAACTCGATGGATGTGGCGGGACCCATGGTTTTTTCCTGGGCAATGGGGATTCCGGAGCTCGGAAAAGACTTTTTGAACTGTGAGGATCTGGGCTGCTGGAATGGCGCTGGGAGGCGAAATTATTAGAAAATCGTCCAGCAGGTGAATGAGGTGAGGAATTGCGTAATTGTTTGACAAGATCCAGCAAACGGCTTCAGATAGCATGTCGAAAATTTTGGGGCTGCTTTTGCATCCGAAAGTTAAGCGTACGGCGTTTAATAGAATTTCTCATGCCAGCGCACGCCGAATAAGTGCCATGAATCCGGGTGGATGGGCATCACTTTAAAAGCCGAAGTGATGTCAATTTTAGCGAGCCAGGCACCCCGGCCCACGATTTTAATCAGGTCGACTGCGTGATCTACGTCGTGGTATTTGAGAGAAAATTCGTCGAGTGGGATCAGGCTGTTAATGCTTGGGAACAAAGATTTATGTGGAGCTGACAGATCGACTATGAGGCGTTTCTTACCTGAAAACTTTCTCGTAGCCACTCCAATGGGGCTAATGCGAAAATTTTTGAAAGGAGGCTCGTCGAAAGGGCCAATCATGAAGCCTGACTCGACTTCTTTTTTAATCAGGTTGTCTACCACGTCGGGCTCGGCGAGAGCCGATTGGAGATTATCGCAGATGATGTTTTGGGGAGCGAACAAACCACTCCAGGTTTAAAGCCGTGTTGTAGGCCAGACAGCAGATATTCGGTGAATTCAGAGTCTGGGTGGTGAGCTAGTTCGATGGAAAGGCGAGAAATATTCACAGGAGTCGATAAATAATTTCTAGATTTTTTATTGACATCTTTATACACAGGGCATACAGGACGGGCATGAGCACCGCCGCAAAAGCTGCATATGTGCAGGTACCGACAACGCTGCCTGGTGCATTTGCCAATGTTAAAATTGTTGCAAGGCTGTTTGTTGTCTGTGAGTGCTCTGGAGCTGAATTTATCCTCGTGAAGGTTGCTTGTCGCCGGTCTTGGTGTGTAGCTGGTGGATTTGACTGGTGCTGTTTCAGGGCGTGGAGAAACGTAAGGGTTAATTTGGGGGCACGATGTTGTGGGATGCGCTACTGATCTACAGACCGCGCAGGAAATATTCCTGCAGCCGAGGAAAACTCTGCTGTGCAAGTCGGTATCTAGTGCTCCCCAGTAAGGGCACTGGTTCCACTGAGAAACCCTAACGGCGCATTTTGCTGAAAAGAGTTTGTGGTAAGTGTAAAAGTGCCCTCCCCCGTAGGACAACGCGAGCTCGGCTATCAGCGCTAAATAGTCGTTCAGTTCGCGTCGCCTATGAGGGAAGGCTGAGCAAATGATGTCTGTGTAGTGGCTGAAAGCAATTGAAAACTCTGAAAAAGAAAGTAAACGTGATGAATGTGTATTTTGATTTTTTAAGGTGACTGAAAAATCCCCGCAGTCTAACTGACGGTTGGAATCGGATACGGGAAGCAGAGAAAGTAAATGTGAGAGATCTACATCCGCACCTGCCAGAATCTGTGCTCGGATGTTTTGAGTCACCGGGGGAGGCTCCAGAGCGACGGCGTTTGGTGGAACTGGCATCGGGGTAGCTGTGAAAAGAGAATATTGTGATTTGGCATTTAGAAGAGAGGTGTAAGGGAGAGAAGCCTGGGCTGCGACTATCGGCGGAGGCAGCCTCACGCTTAGGTCGGCCTGTGGGGCTTGAGAAGGAAAATTAAGAAAAGCACCAGAAGGAAAAGGAGAAAATGGATGCGATGCCTGAGCCTGTGTTGCAAGCGGAGGTGGTCTTGCGCTTGCTTGGGCTGCAGGCCACTGAAAAGGGGAGGGGTTTGCAGTAGTTGCAGGGAAATGGTGGAAAGTTTGAGCCTCCGCCGCTAGCGGAGGCAACCTCACGCTAGCGTTTGCTACGGGAGCCGGAGGCCACTGCAGAGGAAAAGGGCTAGAAACGGCAGGAGGAAAAAGCTGGGAAGCGGAATGTGAGCCGGCGGGCCCAGCTGTGTATGGCGCTGCGGCGGGAGGCGCCGTGCTGAAAAGCTGAGGTGGAGCGGGAGGCGAGTGAGGTCTCGTGGCGGTGGAATCTGGAGCGCGACCCAGGCTCGCAGAAATCCTGGCGCTCCGGGCCGAGCGCGCGGCAAACCGGACCTTGCACGGGAAGGTGGCGGAGTCGGGCGAGGCGAGTCGGGGCCTCGCGAGAATTTCCCGGCCTGCTGGCCGCCTTGGAACCTGGGGTGGATCTCAGGAGAGATGTTCGATGATTGCAAGGTAACATACATGTTGTAAAGTTGCACTTTAGTCATCCTGCGCGAGGGCTGAAAATCTGAGTTTATCGAGCGCTTGTCTCAGACTCAAGACGGTCCACTTTCCAATAGGCGGAATCGTTGGCACGGCCGAACGATAGGAGGAAGCTGGGGAGGAAGCTGGAGTCCTCGCCGGTGGAGGTGAGGGTAAACCTCGGCGTCTTGGCGTGCGAGGAGTTGTTTGAACCGACCGGCGCCCACGAGATGAAACGTGGGGCTCGGAGGCGGTATCAGGTGGAGAAGTTGTCCTGGGGCCAGCTGATGGCGGCAGAGCATGGTTGAGCTCGTCATCGGACGTTGAAAGTTGCATTTGGGACATCTTTTTGCAAAGCAGGACACCAAATGCTGAGAACAGTCGAGGAATATGGGTGAGTCGACTGTGTGTTTTTATAGGCTTTGCTTGTGCTGATTGAGTGAACCAGTTGATTACTGATTGCTGACAGCTGGCTGACTTGATTGTTTGATCATTAGAACGTGATCCTCCCGAACCTTGTTAATGAAACATCAATTCACGCAGACGGGTCTGTGCTACATTTCTTGCCCTAGTGTATACTGACTTTTTTGCAGTGCAGTTCTGGTAAAGCTCCAGGTTCTGATGGTATTCCAGAGTGAGGTGCTGAAGGGAGGTAGACTATCTCTTCTCTCCGCACTCAACGCATTATTCAGCAAAATATGGAGCGAGGAAGCTGTGCCTCAAGATTTAAAGACGCATTGATTGTCCACATCTACAAGCGGAAGGGAGACAGAGCCTGCTGTGACAATCATCATGGTATCTCGTTGCTCTCCACTGCAGGCAAGCTCTTGGCATGAATTTTGCTGAACCGCTCCTACACAACCTGTTTATGACAGTGACATCATCCCGGAAAGTCAGTGTGGATTTCGTGCAGGCCGCGGTACTATGGACATGGTGTTTAGCTGCTAGGCAGATTCAGGAGAAGTGTAGAGAACAACATCTTGATCTTTATATGATCTTTATCGACCTCACAAAAGCCTTCGACTCAGTTCCCCTGCACCGGGCTCTGGCTCATTCTTCATAAGATTGGATGCCCAGAGAAATTAATCAACATCATCCGTTCATTTCATGATGGTATGCTTGGTCAGGTGCTGGATGATGGCAAGCTGTCTGACCCCTTTGGCATCTCAAATGGCACCAAGCAGGGCTGTGTGCTCGCCCCACTGTTATTTAGCATATTTTTTTCCATGATGCTGTCCGTGGCTTTTGAAGGACTGCGACATGGGCATTCCAATGCAGTTCCGTACAGATGGCTGTGCTAGTCAATCTACGCCGCCTCCAAGCTCGTACAAAGGTACATTCTGCAATTCTGCGTGAACTCCTGTATGCAGATGATTGCGTACTGATGGCGCACACCCTTAGCGAAGCTCAGGCTCTATTCAATCGTTTTCAAACTGCAGCCTCTAGGTTTGGGCTCACTGTCAGTCTAGAAGAAGACAGAAGTTATGTTTCAAGCGGTGAACAAACTAACTTCCAATCCACCGGTAATCACTGCAGGCGTAACAGTGCTGACGGAAGGCAATTTGAAGGTATTACGATGTGAAGGCTGTCGTGTGAAGGCAATGTGAAGGCTGTCGTGAAGGCAATGTGAAGGTATTACGGACAATAACAGACATTACAGACAACATCTGTGAGAGAGCGACTTTTCTTCATTCAACTGGGCTGCTACAGTAAGAGCTGATTCCTATTTATTCCATTTGCTGATGTAAATGATGACAGAACAAGGCATCTAAGTCATGCACTCCTGTGAAAGAAATGGATGCATTAAAACCTTCTCAAAGCAAAGATACAGAAACGGATGCATCAAAACCTTCTCAAAGCAGAGATACAGATGATGAGATAGAAGATCATCCTGATGGTGTAAAGACAGATGAAGTACGTCGCTCTGGTCGCAAACAAATTCCTACAGAGAAGATGGTTGCATTTCAAAGAGAGGAGTCACAAAAGGCAGAGAGGAGGCTCATGCACTCGTATGAGCAATGGAAAGCTGAGACTCGAAAGGCAAGAGAGCAGCTGAAAACCGACATTCCTGAAAGTCAGCTAGCAACACTTATAGACTCATTGGAAAATGAAACGAAACAATGTGATGAACGCATACATGAGAGTTTGTAGTTATGTTACTCCTCCCACTGATACAAGAAGACGGATCGATGCTTGTAATGCTGTGACGAAGGACATAGTAGAGATTGCTTATGAGAGGATTTCAGGTGTTGATGGAGACCTGGATGTTGAAAGAAAAAAGAAGCGTCTTTCGTGAATTGCTTCGATCAGAGATTATGCTTGCTCCGTCTATGGGTTCTACAGTCTCGCGTATCAGCTCCAAGTCAAGCACACCCATAAGTCAACCTTCACTCAATTCCATACTGATGGCTAAACGAAAAGAGGCAGAAGCAGAGCTTGTAGCAAAGGAAGCAGAGTATGCAGCATAAACGGAGGAAAAGGAACAAAGGGAAAGAATACAACTTCTAGAAGAAAGGCAAAAAAGAGAACTTGATGCTCAAAAGAGTGAGTATGAAAGATTACTAGCGGAAAAGGAGGTAAGAGCAGCTAGAGCCAGACTAAAGGTGTATGACAAGGAAGAAGTTTCGTCTGCTGATCAGAATGACGTGCTGCAGCAACCTGTGATCATTCCCACACTGTGTATTCATCCTCCATTGAGCCAACACTCAATGCAAAAGCATCATCGCCAACTACCAATGCGGATGTGTCTTACCTTGCACAGGCTGTTCAAGACAGTATAGCGCTGAACAGACTTCCTATGCCAGAGCCTACAGTCTTCAGTTATACTACATGAAGAAGTATGTCACTGGTTCTGCTCGGAAAACTCTAGAATGCATGTTTTACAGAAATGATGAAGAAGCCTACAAGGATGCATGGAAAAGACTTCAGGATCGCTATGGACAGCCGCTCATCGTACAAAGAGCATTCCGTGAGAAACTTGCATGCTTGCCCAGAATCCAGCCCAAGGACGCTGAAGGACTCAGAAAGTTCTCAGATTTCCTGAATGCATGTAAAGACGCTATGCCTCATGTTAAGGGACTGGAAATACTGAATGACTGTGAGGAAAATAAAAAACTCGTCAGTAAACTTCCTGATTGGGCGGCTGTCCGCTGGAATTGCCAAGCCACGCAATCACTGATTGAGACTCAAGAGTTCCCACCTTTCCATGATTTCGCTAAATTCATGTCACTTGAGGCCGAGGTAGCTTGCAACCCAATCACTTCCTTCTATGCTTGTCACGCTTCTGAAGCTAATAAGGAGAAACAGAACCTCAAGGTTAGTAAGAACAAAGCCAATGTCTTCCACACAAAGATAATCACACAAAATGAGAATCCGAAGCACACTGGTGAAGTATCTAAACCATGTATGTTCTGTTGAAGCAGTGAACATCAAATTCATGATTGCTCTAAATTCTCTGCAAAGTCTCTTGAAGAGCGGAGACAGTTCGTAAAGGATACTAAGCTGTGCTATGGATGTTTGAAGCTCAGTCACAGTGCCAGAGACTGTCGTTCCAGACATAGCTGTGTTATTACTATTATATCTGAAAAAATATAATAGTATTACTAAAATCATTCTAAAAATGATCATTCTAGAAGAAAATTTAAAATGGTACTTAGAATCTTTTGCATCTTAACTTTTCATATATATACTGTATATATACATGTATGTATAAAAATGAAAAATGAAACTGTAACTGAGGTAACTTTTTTCCAGGATATCCTCACTGCGCAGCAAGACGAAAGGTTAGGACGAGGTTAGATCCATAATAAACTGTCTGTTTTTATCGATGTGGGCGTTTTCATGGCTTGCCTCAGACATTAGTGTTTGAATCATAAAGGTTTGAATGGGCGGGCGGGGTCACATTAGCATGTCATTCGCTATAATGAGGTGAAAGGGAAAATACTGGCATCTCTCTCTTTTCATACAGATTACATCATCTGAGAATAGTTAGTATATATATATATATATATATATATATATATATATATATATATATATATAAATTACATAATTTAAAAGAAGAGTTTCAGCTTCATAAAGAGATATATTTTGTGTCTCTTTGACAAGTATTTAATGAGTTACAGCTCATGTTTCAGACACGATTTCAGAAAGATTTTTGCGGAGACAGAGAGAACTGAAAGCGTACCCTGTTTAATTTATTTATTTTACAAAAACACAAGGTTTTGATATTAATAAGAGTGTACACAAAAAAGAAGACCCTCTATAGTATATAATCATGTATTGATTTTATTTATATGACCATAAATGACAGAGTATTTTATGTCTATGTTGCAGCTATGTGAAAAAAAAAGATCAAAACGCGAGGATGCCTTATTGGTCCCCAGTGGGTTAACTTCATCTTCCTCCCCTTGGCCTTTGATCAATGCCTCTGGGACAGTCAAATCTGTTTCTGCACCAACTGACTGGGTGTCAGTCAATGTTGTCAGCGGGTAGAATGGTTGAGCCTCCGGGCTTAGAGTTTACTCTGCATCATTCTCATGTTCATATGTCCTAACTCTTTCCTGAGACTGCTCAGGACACATCTGTTGTAATTCAGTAGTCTCTTCTTCAGAACTACATACCTCTCCCTTGGTTCAACCACTTGGGAGCGGGTAATCAATTGTTTTGATCCACGACAGTGACTGGGGTGAGTAGTACTCTACTACATGATCCTCTGGAATGTGATCTGAAACATCATCCATCTTATCTGTGGGAGCATCCTGGGGTTCAATGAAACTATCCATACTCAGTTGCGACTTTTCACTAGTAGGTTAATCTATACAAGTAGACAGAAATCCACAGGGTAAAAGTAAATCCCTGTGTAGGGTTCTTTCTGGACCTTCTGAGTCCACAGCAACAACCTAAATGGGTGAGTTGTCGTTCTGCTTCACAATCCTATACACAATCTTGCTCCACTTGTCAGCAATTTTATGATTTCCACAAATTCCCACATTCCTTACAAGCACTTTGTCACCAGACTCTAGCATGGATTCCCTGACTTTGAGGTCATATCACTGTTTGGTCCTTTGTGCAGTTCTGTCACTCAGTTAAATGGCTAGTCGGTAGCTCTCTTGAAGGCTCTCCTTCAATTTCTTCACATACTCTGAATTAGACACTTTACCAGGGTTCCTGGGTGTCAAGCCAAATGCAAGGTCAAGGGAAGGCTCGGTTGTCGACCAAACATCAGTTGGTATGGGGAGAATCCTGTTGTGTCATTCTTAGTGCATTTATAAGAGTGCACTAAGGGTTGAACACATTCCTTCCACCTCATCTTGTTTTCTTCAGAGAGTGTCCCGAGCATCCCCAAAAGAGTCCTGTTAAACCTTTCCACCGGATTGCCACATGGATGGTATCGCGTTGTCCTGGTTTTCTTTATACCTAGCAACTGACAGAGGTCTTTCATGACAGAGGACTCAAAGTTACGGCCCTGGTCACTATGAAGTCTCTCTGGGAACCCATAATGAATAAAGAAGTGGTTCCATAAGGCTTTGGCGACTGTCTTTGCCTTTTGATCAGAAGTTGGAATAGCAATGGCATATTTTGTGAAATGATCAGTGATCATGAGTATGTTCTTTGTGCCCTTTCCATCTGGTTCCAAGAACAAATAGTCCATACAGACCAATTTGAGGGGACTGCTTGTGTTTATGCATGTTGACAAGAGGGGCACTTCGCTCAACCCTTGCTTTGTGTCTTACACACCTCTCACAAGCATTAATCTTCTCCTCTACATCCAATGCCATTCTGGGCCAATAAAACCTTTGGCACTCAAGGTCTACCATCATTTCAATACCCAGGTGGCCAACGGAATCATGCAGTTCTGTAAGAGCTACTTGTCTGAAAGCTTTTGGAAGGACAAGCTGGAATAGAGGCTCCCCTCCAATGATGCGCTTCCGAAACAAGATAAACTGGTCCACCACTCTTAACATCACCTGAACTTCTCTATCCTCACGCAGCCTAGCACGGCAGGAAAGGTGCTTGTGTGACTTAACAATGTCAATCATTCGGTTCACAGCAGGGTCATTCCGTTGCTCATAAGCCCAATTCTGTCTCGGACATACCTGGAAACGTGCTAAATCCAAGGAAGGAATCTGGAAATAAGAAATCAGGTTGAATAGCTTCTTCACTCATGGCCAGACATTCAACAATTGCTGGATCGCTATCTGCTCCATCTTCAGAGTCTGAAAGGTTGTGCATGTTATGTCTCTTACACACTGCTTCCATAGCCCCCCCTAGAGAATGCTGGTTCCGTATCCAATTGTCCTCCTCTTTGGAACTATGATCGTACTCGTTCTGCGTGTGCAGGGATAAATTCTGCGTGTGCGGTCTTTGGGATAAACCATCTGCATCTTGATTCCTTTTCCCGGCTCAGTACTTTATACTAAAATCAAAACATGAGAGGGCAGTGAACCATCTGTGTCCTGCAGCATCAAGCTTTGCTGAAGGTTAAGGGGTTATTGTCAGTCATGATGACAAATTTGGCCCCATAGAGGAAGTCAAAGAACTTGTCGGTCACTGCCCACTTGAGGGCAAGAAATTCAAGTTTATGAACAGGATACCGTCTTTCACAGTCCGCGGCTTACATAAACGATGACCCTAAATTGGCCATCCTGTTCTTGATATAGAGCAGCTCCGAGTCCATGTAGACTGACGTCAGGGCCCCACCAATCCATTTAGGGGGACTTCTGGGAAACACTGAATTGGTGTATGAGTTTCACTTTTGAATTTGCAAGATCTTTGATTCAAATTGGGACGATGGCTCAATGGATCTTCTTGAGCATCAATATGTCCCTCTATCGAGACCCTTTCTAGTTTAAATGACCATATTTCAGCTTCCACTCATTTTGCTTAGCCTTCAACTCCTTTTACTTCTGATCCACAACCTCTTTGTTAGGAGGATTCACACACTGTTTGGCTATATGGCCATCACCACCGCATCTAAAAACAAAACCAAGCCTTTGGCTGGGGCTATGAGATTGTTTGATATACCTGAACTTCTGCTTTCACTGTGTGCTCATTTCCCTTCGTAATCTTCACGGATTCTGCTTACTGCTCCTTCTTCGACTTTTTAGAATTCGGATGCATTTTCAACTCTGCAACCTGTCTCCTAGATCTTCAGTTTCAGCCTGGTAAGCAGTGAGAATGGCTGCATTTGAATCATAGGGTAGCAAAGCTTTGTTTACCGTGTGAGAGTTCAAGAAGGGTTTTGCTCTTGAACTACCCAAGTGACGCTGTAATATTTCAAGCTTTGCAGCACGTCGGTCTTCCTCAGGTTCGAATGTGGAGCAAAGAGCAAATTCAGGTTTGTCTGGTTTTGACTCTAACTGTAACAGCAGAAGTAGAGACTGATCCCAACAGCCTCGAGTAAACTGCTTGAGTAACTGTCGGTTGGAATCTGCTTTCTTCAACCCATTTCTTTTCTCAGCAGAACTGAGGAGAATTTGCAATCTTTATGAGCACTGGATACTCTGATGTACTGTTTTCAATCCATACTTGCAGCCTGAGGGCGCTCTCTGCACAGAATATTTCATATTTGCTACACACGAAGAAGAACCATAAACATGTGACATTCCAGGAATGGCCTGACAGAAACAAAGGTAACAGAGATCACTGTAACATGCAGATAAAGATGTTTTGAAGACAATATATGATTGCAATGATATTTGATTTACCTGTGTTCTTCTGGGCCCTGTCAGGTATTTTTTATAATAATAGCTATATTCATAATGTAATGCTTAATCGATATAGAATTTATCATTGTGCAAAATACTATAAAATACATTTTCTGTCTTCTTTTTTAGCTGAAGCCAAATTAGATCACAAAAGGTTATTTAAAACACTTGACTTGCATTATAAAGTAAGTTTGGAGCACAAACATGGTTTTAATCTCATAAATTGTCGTGTATTGATGTTGTGCTAAGCTAACATGCTAGCTAGCGCTAGGCGCACCTGCCACCCATCTGTTATTTTTTATGATTTTTTTCTAAATATATATGCTCACTGAAATGGTTTTTTTTTTTAAAGGGCAGAACAATTGCTGGGTTCGCTATCTGCTCCATCTTCAGAGTCTGAAAGGTTGTGCATGTTATGTCTCTGACACACTGCTTCCACAGCCCCCACTAGAGAATGCTGGTTCCGTATCCGAATTGTCCTCCTCTTTGGAAGTCTCTTTCACTGAGGTGGTATCCCAGGAATTCGACGTTGGTCTGATGAAATGTACATTTCTCTGCTTTAAGGAACAAGGAGAATTCTCGAAGTCTTTGGAGTACCAGGAACACATGATGTTGGTGTTCGGCAGGATCTTTGGAGAAAATCAGGATATTATCGATGTACACCAGCACAAATTTTCCCAGGAACTCCTGAGAACCTCGTCCATGAAACTCTGAAACACCGAAGGAGCGTTTACCAGACCATATGGCATGACGAGGTATTTCGTAGTGCCCTGCAGGTGTTATGAAAGCCGTTTTCCACTCGTCACCTTCTCTAATTCTGATCAGGTTGTATGCACTCCGTAAATCTAACTTGGTGAATATCTTGGCTTCTCTGAGCTGTTCGAGGGCTGCTGGGATGAGAGGTAATGGATAACTAAATTTCACGGTAACTTGATTCAGGGCTCTGTAGTCTATTACATGGTCTCAAACCTCCATCTTTTTTGGCCACAAAGAAGAAGCTAGCGGCTGCAGGGGATGTAGAAGGACGAATGTAGCCCTGGTCTAAGGCTTCTTGGATGTACTTTCGCATGGAGTCTTGTTCGGGAAATGGACAGAGAGTAGATTCTACCCTTAGGAATTCGTGCGTCCGGAACCAGATCAATGGCGCAGTCCCATGGCCGATGAGGTGGCACCTTGGAAGCAGTAACAGGATTAAAAACATCAGAGAATGATGAATAACAGGGAGGAATCTTCGTGGACAGGTTTTCAGTAGGACTTTCGATGGAGGTGGAATTTACTGACATGACTTGGGATTTTGGAACAATGGAGGAACTTGAAAGTGGGATCTTGTTGAGAGAACATTTACAACCCCATTCCCTGATCTCTCCTGACTGCCAATTGATGGTAGGTTGATGGCGGATTAACCATGGTCGACCTAGAATTAAGTCTGTTTGGCAGTGCTGGACAACAAAAGGTTCGAACAATTCTTGATGTGTGCCATCGACCCATAATTGGATGGGGGTTATCTTGGCAGTTACACTTTCTTTATTAATCAACTCACCGGTTACAGCGTAGATTTAGTAGTCGTGGTTACGGTGCCTTGTGTGGAACTTGTTGCAGCAGCGGCAGGTTGTCTGGAATCCATTTCCTTTCTTCACCTCTTTCAGTTCTGGTCAAGCCTTCTGTCAGGATACAGGCCCGGAGACAGAAGTAAGTGAATCAACATAAATCTTTATTGACAAGTTCAAAGGTGAGTATTTAGGTGCAGTGTTTCAGTGGTGAATACGAGGAGGACACTTCGTCAACAGGATTTCAGGTGAGCAGATCCTCTTCAGTGCAATCAACATAAAACTGATATAGTCCACTGATAATTGTCTTTTCCTCTTACAGATACATCCGTCAGCAAACAGGACTCAGGGAGAGAACACAGACTCAGGAAGCATGGACCGGAGTCTGTGAACATCAGAACAAGAACAGAGAGGTTAGTAATTTCAGATGAGTATACGTTACTTTTGCTGGTGCTGGATGAATCAGAGGGTTTTCTTTGAGACAGGTTATGGTCTGTTCCTGTTGGAGGCTTGACAATGAGTGAGCATGAGTGGGGTGTTTTTATGCAGGGTAAGATGTGATCATTGATTGTAAACAGATTTCTTTAATCACAATTTATTGTTGTTTTTGTGTATAAAATTTTGTTTGTGTGTGTGTGTGTGTGTGTGTGTGTAGGGGTGGGTATGTCTGTTTTGCACTCTTGATGTTTTAGTGTCACCCTTCAATGCTGAACACTTTTTCTCAGTCGTGGCCGATTTGTAGATTGTACACACAAAAATTCTCAAAGTTTTTGTGTTTTTGTCAATTTCCCATTCATTTCCTATGGTCGGTCATTTTTGACCGAAGAGCACAAGTGTGACTATTTTTTTTTTACGACCATTAGCCTGCTCGGATCATGACCTCAATTTTTTTGTGTTCACATACCCAGTGCCATAAAAGTTACCAAGTTTTGTAACATTCCCATGAAGCTGTGATTTTTAAAATTTCAAAACAGGACATTTTTTGGTCAGAAATGACCAAAGAGCACCTGAGGGATAAAAAATGTCTTCTTCGAAGGTACTACGGCGATGATGTCGTAAGAGGGAGCGTGGGCTGTAATGCACTTACTCTGTGGACCCTGTTTTAACAATACGAAACACAAGTATCAAGCGCAAAGTGCAAGTAACTTTGTGGGCGGGTCTTGGGCGCTGTTGCTATTTTACTGGCGGGATAAATGACTCTTGCGCCTGGCGCAAGTTTAAAAGGGGTTAGGTCTGAAATAGCTTCATTATTCATAGGTGTGGTTTGGGCATAACGTGAAATAAACCAATCAGAGCATCATCCAACATACCCTTTAAGAGCAGGGGCTCGTTCTTCGTACGCTGCTTAAAACATCCGAGATCAAATGAGACATCCAAGATGAATATAATCGTGCTAATCATGATCCGGCTAATTGGGTTCTTTGAACACACCTGTTGTTTATGATTAGTACTTCGCTGGATTGAGTTATCTGAGAGTAACGCGTCTCGCTTTGGTTTAAAAAGGGGATATGTATCGATAGCAGAAACAGATCATGTTTATTGCACATATTTTGTATATTTATGCCTAAATATAAAACAAATTTTCAGACGCAGTCGAATACGAAATGTTGTAGGCTATTTGATGCGAGATAACAGTGGTCAAAAGAACGAAGGACTCAAACCTGAAGACTCAAATGAACTTCATTTCTTTCTCCGGTACTGGCAGCATAGCCTCTATGGGACTGACAGGAGGAGACGAAGACTCGGAACCCGGCCGAACCCGAAATCGAAGAACTCGAAATATGAACTAATCATTATTCTTTCCGGTACTGACAGCATTGTCTCTATGGGACTGACAGGAAGAAAGAAAGACTCTGACCCAGCCGAACCCGTCCCGAACTAGAAGACTAGAGAAATCAACTAATTATTACTCTTTCCGGCCCTGCTGTATCACACACAGCATGGCCCAGCAGACAGCACAGATCAGAGTCAGACACTGATGAGTCGAGTCTCGAAACACGAGAGGAGGAGAACAAACCTGATAAATATGCAGTTGCAAAGGCAAGAACGTCTCGGATCAGGAGGTGAGGTGAACTAACAGAATCAGACAGCAATAGCCTGAACTTGAGACCCAACAACTAATCAATTAATACAACATTTCAGTTGCCTATAATTTGGCTTTTAATTTTTAATTAAAAAATTTATTAATTAATTATTTTTTTTTTACAAATGTAATCAAGATTTTCATAAGTAACCTACTAGATGTGTTGCGAATATTTAAAGGGCACCTATTATGCAAAATTCACTTTTACATGGTGTTTGAACATAAATGTGTGCAGGAAGTGTAAGAAATTATATTCTGCTCCGATCCAAACTTCCACTCCAATATATATATATATTGAAATGTTCCTTCAGCTTGAAAGAGCTTATTTATCATAGAATTAATTGCTTATGTCATGGGGTCGAGGAGTATGACCGGCCGTCGCAACCCCCGAACTTCGTACCACAGCGCGGAGCCAGACACTTCCAGAGGACACCAAGGCAGAGAAGAAAACAATTTAGAAAAAACACAGGATATTTATTGAATAAATTATGTTAAAACAGACTCCGCGGCCGGCCGAAGGGAAGGTGAGGTCTCTGACAGTGCTGGCTGGCTCTCTTCTCAGAACTCAGGCAGACAGAGAGCAAAGGTTGAGGGCTTCGACAGTCTGGCTCGCTCTCTTCTCAGGGGCTCAGGCAGGCAGAGGACAAAGGTGGAGAATTCAACAGTACAGCTGGCTCTATTCTCAGGACTCAGGCAGACAGAGAGCAGGTGGAGGACTCAGCGAGCAGAAACTTGAGTTCTCTTCACCAGGGCTCGGATGGCACGAGAGAGGGACTAAGGGACCACGCGCAGCGAAGCTGGCTCGCCTCTCAGGCTCAGACAGAGACACAGGTAGGGATTCACAGCGCGGACTCGGTTCTCTCTTGGCACAGGGTTCGGATGGAGCGAGAGGAGCTGCGGAATGCACAGCGAAGCTGGCTCTCTTCTCAGGGACTGGGCAGACGAGAGACAGCAGGGTATGTACTCAACAGTATAACTGGCTCTACTCACAGAACTTGGATGAAACTCGGGGGATCAGGATGATCAACAGCGAGGCTGCCTCTCTTCTCAGGGCTCAAGCAGACAGAGAGAAAAGGTGGGGACTTAACTGTATAACTGGCTCTACTCACAAGGTTCGGATGAGACAGAGAGGGAAGGAGAAGTAGAGCACAGCGAGGCTGGCACTCTTCTCAGGGCTCAGGCAGACAGAGAACAAAGGTGAGAGTTTGAGTCAGTATGGCAAGGGGGCTCTCTTCTCAGAGACTCAGCCTAGACAGAGAGCAGGCTGAGGATTCAGCAGTGGAACTGCTTCTCTTCACAGGGTCCGCATAGACAGAGAGGAGTAAGGAATGACCAGCGAAGCTGGCTCTCTTCTCAGGGCTCAGGCAGACAGAGAACAAAGGTGAGGATTCAACAGTATAACTGGCTCTCTTCCCAGGATTCGGATAGACGAAGAGGAGTAAGGAATCACAACAGGCTGGCTCTCTTCTCATGGCTTAGGCAGACAGAGAACAGAAGGTGAGAGATACGAACAGTATTACTGGCTCTACTCACAGGATTCAGATGGAGGGAGAGGAGTAAGGATTCAAGCAGCCGAAGCTCGCGCTCTCTCAGGGCTCAGGCAGGCAGAGAGACAAGATGACGATTCCACAGTATGGCTAGCTCTTTTCACAGGGCTCAGGTAGACAGAGAACAAAGGTGAGGATTCAACAGTATAACTGGCTGTACTCACAGGATTCTGATGGACGGAGAGGAGTAAGGGTTCATCCCACGAAGCTGGCTCTCTTCTCAGGGCTCAGGCAGAGAGACAAGATGATGATTCCACACTATGGCTGGCTCTTTTCACAGGGCTCAGGTAGACAGAGACACGAAGGTGAGGATTCAACAGTCTCTTCGCCAATTCGAAGATGGACAAGAAGGAGTAAGGAATCAGCAGCGAGGCTGGCTCTCATCTCAAGATTTACCCCTTTTGAGAAATATGGGGTGCCGGTTCTAAGAGCGGCTCTAGCCGGCTGGAAAGTAACAGCAACATTTTGTCGCATTCAGCTTCGAACTATGTTTAAAGAACTGGTAAGAGTTTTTGACGGTCACACTTCTAGCATATTTACATGAATATTTGTCAAATTAGAGATATTTTAAATAGTTAAATCTAAATATTAAATGTTACACCTAAATGTTAAATCTAAATCTAAAAGTTAAATCTAAATGTCAAATCTAAATCTAAAAGTTAAATCTAAATGTTAAATCTAAATCTAAATGTTAAATCTAAATGTTAAATATTAAATCTAAATGTTAAATCTAAATCTAAATATTAAATCTAAATGTTGAATCAAATCTAAATGTTAAATCTAAATCTAAATGTTAAATCTAATTTTAAATCCAAATGTTAAATATGAATGTTTGGGTGAAACTAAATATTTAGCTGAAATGCAGATTGAAAATGCTGGTAACCGGAAGTGTCAAAATAGAAGCTTAGAAGGAGGTCAGTGTTTATAGTGTCAAATAATGAATAAAGCTCATTGGGGAAATGGACTCTTGTGTCACCGTCTCCGTCTGCACCGTCCTGTCTGCGTCTCCTGCACTACACTTCCCATCATCCTCCCGTCTGCACACCTGAACTCACTCCTCTCATCAGTCTCCTGTTTAGCATCTTGATTCATCGTCTTCACCTGTCCATCCAGCCTGCACCAGAGACCGTCCAGCCCGCACCAGAGACCGTCCAGCCTGCACCAGAGACCGTCCAGCCTGCACCAGAGACCGTCCAGCCCGCACCAGAGACCGTCCAGCCTGCACCAGAGAACCGTCCAGCCCGCACCAGAGACCGTCCAGCCTGCACCATGAGACCGTCCCAGCCCAGCGCCAGAGACCGTCCAGCCCGCTCCAGAGACCGTCCAGCCCGCGCCCAGAGCCCGTCCAGCCAGCGCCTGAGGCCGTCCAGCCGGAGCGTGAGACCAGGATCCCTCCCAGCCTCCCTCTCCCGCCTCCTCTCATCTGCCCTCCATCAGCCCTCCTTCCTTCCAGCCCCCCTGAAACCCGTCTGGTACAAGGATCCCCAGTCTCCGTTTTCCACCTCCTCCCCATGGACACTTCCTCGGCCCCCGGTCCCATCGGCTCCCCCCGTGGCTCATACCTCCCTCAGCTCCTCCATGGCCCCCCAGTTCACCAGCTCCGCCAGGCTCCCTCGATCCCTCCGGATTCCCTGTGGTCCCTCGTCATCCTTCCCTCACCTCTGGACTTTCATTCTCCAGCTTCGCCCCGTCATTCCACCCCCCGGATCAGTCGGATTCCTCACTCCCTCCAGTCACCCGTCAGCCCTCACTCCCTCTGTCCTCACCGTCTCCCTCGGTGTCCCTGTCAGCCCCTCACTCACCAGAGCCTGCGGTGTCGCCCTGTCCCCTTGGTCCCTCGTCAGCCCCATGCTTCGTCGGCTCCACCACTTCACCCCGGTCTCCTCTCCCCTCTGCTCCGCCCCTGTCGGTCGGCCCCCTGGTGTTGTCAGCCCCAGTGACATCGGCTCCACCAGGGGCCCGCCCGCCAGTCTGCTCCGCCCTGGTCTCGCCCTTCAGTCCTGCTCTCGCCCTGGTCCCGTCCTCAGTCTGCTCCGCCCCGGACGCCCGAGGGTCCCACAGCTCCGCCCTGGGCTCGTCCACAGCCTGCTCCACCCTGGACGCCCGAGGGTCCCACAGCTCCGCCCTGGCCACGTCCACAGCCTGCTCCACCCTGGACGCCCGAGGGTCCCACAGATCCGCCCTGGCCACGTCCACAGCCTGCTCCACCCTGGCCACGCCCCGCTCTGCCTTCAGTTCCTCCTCCCTCCATCCTCTGCTCCACGGCGTGAGGCCACGCCTCCCGGGAGGGGGAGTTCTGTCACCGTCTCCGTCTGCACCGTCCTGTCTGCGTCCTCCTGCACTACACTTCCCATCATCCTCCCGTCTGCACACCTGAACTCACTCCCTCATCAGTCTCCTGTTCAGCGTCTTGATTCATCGTCTTCACCTGTCCTCACCTCATTAGTGTTCATTTGTGCCTGTATTTAGTTCAGTTCTCTTCAGTCCTTCATTGTCGGTCTATGTTTGATGTCATTGCGTGTACCCTGCCTTCCTGTTCCATTAAAAGTTCTTCTTTGTGAACCTCCAGTCTCCTCATCCTTCTCCCCGCCAGCACATTGTGACATCTTGGACATGGATTATCACAATAATAACTACCTAAAATAATAAACACGTTTGGAGAAATTTGAAGAGTAGGCTAGTTTGAGGTTTTAGTGTCACTTTTATGAAAGGTGCGGGACTTATGACTTGTAGCCATAGTAGCCAGCCGCAAGAGGGCTCACTTTGACTGATCTTTCATGTTTGCTTGCTAAAAGGCAAGCAGAGCTGCTTTCTGCTCGGCTAAAATGTCAAACTGAATTGTTATTTTAGGTAGTTATTATGGAGTTATTAATCATGTCCAAGAGTCCATTTCCCTGAATGAGATGGTTTTTATTCGTTGTTTGACTCTAACAGCTTTTATTTTGGCACTTCCGGTTACCAGCATTTGCAATTAGAATATTAGCTAAATATTTAAGTTTTCACCCTGTGACGATGCACTTTTATCTTTTTTTAACGAATATAAATAAATGATTGAATAACGCAACGTGTAGTACAACAAACATGGCGGTGTTGTCAGTCCGGATTGGGAATACCGGAGGTATGATGACGTCAGGAGTTGACGAAGTGAAAAGGGTGAATGGCGGGGAGAACAAGCTAGGTACCAGCTTTGATGGCAGACTCGTCTTATTCAGTCGACGGGAAGTAGATTACGTCGACGAATGAACCTGCATTTAGAATCCTGAGCCTAAACTGCCTGTATGGAATTACTGAGCGTTTGCTGTGGGAACTGAGTGAAACGACGCGCTGTTGTTTACGTTCCAGTCATCCAGCGAGAGACTACAGTACGAGCAAACTCTTGATTCGTGTGAAGTCGGGAAGCGTGAGTAAAAGGCTATATAAACTCAATAGCGGAATTAACTGACTTTGTGGTTTATTTACTGCCCTTTGAACTGCCGTAGAAAGCTTGATGGACTAAATGACTCTGACTGTTCCTCTGAACTCTTTTCCCTACACCACAATACTATACTTTTGTGAACTGTGTGAGGTTGATTTTATATGAATGAAACCTGTGTGTATTGTTCATATTGGGGTGGTGTGGTTTGTTGTATTGAACATATTGGGATTGTGTGTATAATTTCTCTTTACTCTGATGGTGATGTGACAAATTGGGACTCTGTCATGGTAAAAATAATCCACTAAAATATTTGCATCATGAATTTATAGTGTTTTGTTTCCTAGAGTCTACTCTTATATCCTTTAAGGGTTCATGTTAAGTAATTTCTAATACATGTGACCTGTGTATGCTTCCCTTCTTGACATGACTCACGACCTTAATTAAGATAAAATTTTGGCAGAATACGTATCTGTCTGGCACCCCGGCATAAATCAAGAAGGAAAGTGTTACATAAAAATGGCACCCCAGATGGGACTTTTTATAAGAGTAAGACATGTTTTTTGAAAACAAAAAAACCCACAACCCTACATAGTTAAATCTGAAATGTCACATTCAGTTAAGGATTGGCTTAATCTGTTTGATCAGCCATATGGTACCCAAGAAGTCACATCAGAGGATCAATTGACAATTAATAGGGAAACTATTCAAATTGAACCTAGTATGACTTCTAATGAAGATGGAGTTTTTCCTGTTGCTAGTGCAGTGGCCACAGGTTCCATAGCTACCACCACACATTCTTTGTTGGATATGGATTTGACTGGAGATTTGAATTTGATACCTCCATTGCCACCCTCTTCAACAGTGTTACTGGGAAATGTTACCGGAACTATGGAACATATCACTTTGCATCAGTTAGTGGTTAAGCTCGGAGCACAGCAAAATAGTTTGGTAGAATTGGTTAAGAATCAAACCGAAGAATTGAAACGAGTTGTTAAATCAATAAATGAACATGTCAATTCTGTTTCTGCTCAGCAAGGGACAGAAGTTAAACAGTTCATAGAGAAACAGTGGGATTATATTCGCAAAGAATTTACTCAGCTTTTGAACTGGCGACTGAACCACCATCATACTGAGGTGCTGAGGGATTTTAATAGTGTGTTGTCTCCTATGGCTATTACATTGGATCTCATTCAAACCAGTGTCGATCAGTGTTCACAGCAGGTTGCAACTTTAATTGCAGAGACTGGTTCAAATAGTCCCTTACAGAATGAGCTCCATCAGTGCACTCAACGCTTGGATCAGCTGGGTAAGGATCTTGATAATGTACAGCCTTTACAGAGTACAGCTATGGCCAGTGTTACAGCCCCAGCTCATATCACTTCTACCGATGCAACGAAAACTCCAAGAGTGATTTCTAGGCTGCAACATATTCATTCTGTAATTCAACAAGATGGTCTGACTACGAATGATTCTTCAAATTCTGGTGAAGTAAGACAACGACATCTTGGAACAAATCCAATTAAAGTTCAGTTTCCATGCTTTGGACGGATGGAGGATAATCCAGATCCCGTGTTCTTTCTTGAAAAATGTCAAGATTTCTTGGCGGTGTATCCAATCTCTGAAGACGAGTTGCTTGCCACCCTTCGAAATGTATTGCATGGGACCGCAAGAGATTGGTGGGATGTTGCTCGCTTTGAAACTGTTACTTGGCTGGATTTTGAACACAAATTTTTGGCTGCTTTTTTATCGGAGGATTATGATGATGAGCTTGCAGAACGAGTCAGAACTCGTGTTCAGAAGGAAGGTGAAAGTATACGTGATTTTACATACATGTACCATGCTCTTTGTAAACGTTGGAAGCCTGATATTGGTGAAAATGAGGTGATTAAAATGATTTTAAAGAACATTAATCCTCACTTGGCTAGCCAGCTTCGGAGCAATGGAGTGATCACTGTCGAGAGTTTAGTGCGTTTGACCAACTGGGTTGAGAGCACACTGAAGACTCTATTTCGCAAGGGCCTCACCTTAGAGCTGCAATCTGAACTTGCCTGCCGTGATGAAGGTAAATCGTTGTCTGAGTATATTGATCTGGCTATTCAAGTTGATTCTCTGATTCGTTCACGCCGATCGGTCCGGTTCAGCCAACGTCCCCAACCTGAAACCTCCGCTGAACTTGAGCCCATGCAGGTCGGATTCTCTCATCTCTCTCCTGAGGAGAGAGAACGCCGCAGACAGCAGAGACTCTGCATGTACTGTGGTCAGCCAGGACACCTGAAATTCGCCTGTCCAGTTCGTCCATCAACTGCTCCTCGCTCGGTGAGTTCATGCACAGAAACCCCATTAAAACCCTCTAACTTTAAATTGCCAGTTGTAATCGCCATTAGAGGAGAACAGTTCAGAACTACGGCTCTCATAGACTCTGGAGCCGCTGGAAATTTCATATCTCATACTTTTGCTGACCATTGCAAGCTTAAGTTAATCCCTTGTCTCTCCTCCTTGACAGTGGAGGCGCTAGATGGTCGACCCCTAGGGGCAGGAAGAATTCTGAGTATGACCGAAGAGATTGAACTACGTGTAAGCTCCCTACATACTGAACTGATAAATTTTTATGTGATTCAATCACCCCATCACCCCATTGTCTTGGGTTTTCCCTGGTTACGAGCTCATGATCCCCAAATTTCCTGGACAGAGGGGCAAATTACACGATGGAACCCATTATGTCACGACCACTGCCTGACTCCCGTGATCTGTGCCCCTCACCATGCAGCAGAAGAAGAGTCTCGAAATGCCAATAAGATGAATCCACCCCGAGTGAATCCAAGCTCTTTGTCCAGAACTGATCCAGAGACAATACCTCACAAGGAAACTGAAATTCCTGTTGTCTATGCTGACCTCCTGGAGGCATTTAGTAAAAAGAAAGCTTCCCAGCTTCCCGAACATCGCTCCACCGACTGTGCCATTGACCTCCTTCCGGGCACATCACCACCCCGAGGCCGAGTGTTCCCATTATCTCAACCCGAATCAGAAGCCATGAAAACTTATATTCAGGAAGAACTCGCCAAAGGATTCATTCGGCCCTCAACTTCCCCCGCTGCTGCTGGATTCTTCTTTGTAAAGAAAAGGATGGAAGTTTACGGCCCTGCATTGACTACCGGGCTCTGAATGACATCACAGTGAAATTTCGTTATCCTCTTCCTCTAGTACCAGCTGCACTTGAACAACTTCGACAGGCTAAATTGTTCACTAAGCTGGATTTACGCAATGCTTACAATCTGATTCGAATCCGAGAGGGGGACGAGTGGAAAACGGCATTTTCTACCACTAGTGGGCACTACGAATATCTCGTCATGCCCTTCGGTTTGTCTAACAGTCCATCTGTGTTCCAATCCTTCATGAATGATATCTTTCGAGACATGCTGGACAAGTGGGTGATAGTTTACATAGACGATATCCTGATCTACTCGAATTCCATGGAGGAACATGTTCAACAGGTCAGGTTAGTCCTTGAACGACTCATTCAACATAAGCTCTTCGCCAAAGCCGAGAAATGTGAATTTCATCAGACGAGCACTTCGTTCTTGGGTTACATTATCAGCCAGGAGGGGGTCGCCATGGACGAAAAGAAGGTAAAGGGGGTTCTGGAATGGCCGTTACCTCAGACTCTGAAGGAACTACAGCGGTTTTTAGGATTTGCCAACTTCTACAGAAGATTCATTCGTAACTTCAGTATCATTGCTGCTCCTCTCACGGCTATGACCAAGCGACAATCGTCCAAACTAAAATGGTCCAATGAGGCGGAGCAGGCTTTCGAGGAACTCAAGTCTCGATTCACTTCGGCACCCATTCTCCATCATCCTGATCCTGAAAGACAATTCATTGTGGAGGTTGACGCTTCAAGCACCGGTGTGGGGGCCGTGTTATCTCAGCGACAAGGTAATCCCGAAAAGATGTATCCATGTGCCTTCTTTTCCCGCAAACTTTCACCGGCAGAGCAAAATTATGATGTGGGGAATAGAGAATTACTGGCAATGAAACTAGCTTTAGAGGAGTGGCGACATTGGCTGGAAGGAGCTAGTCAACCCTTTATCATTTTCACCGATCACAAGAACTTGGAATATCTACGATCTGCTAAACGTTCTCAATCCTCGACAGGCAAGATGGGCTTTATTTTTCACCCGTTTCCAGTTCACCGTTACATATCGCCCTGGGTCCAAAAACGTCAAGGCAGATGCACTCTCACGTCAAGCCGAAGGTACCATTCAAAATTCCTATCCAGAAAACATCATCCAGCCCAGTCTACTGGTGGCTCCCGTCCAATGGGATATTATCACAGAGATCCAACAGGCTAACAATCACACGCAGACCCCATCGGCATGTCCAGACAATCGACTGTTTGTCCCGGAAGCATTCAGAGCCAGACTCATCGATCACGTTCATTCAACTCCCAGCTCAGGGCATCCAGGTATTACTGCAACGATTCAGCTCCTACAGAACCGCTTTTGGTGGCCCACACTACCACTTGATACCACCAAACAAGTGAAGAGTTGTGTCAATTGTAACATGTCCAAGACACCCAGACAGCTACCGGCAGGCCTATTAACCCCACTCCCCACACCCCAACGACCCTGGTCTCATATTGCAATCGAATTTCATCACCGATCTACCCAAATCTCAGGGACACACCACCATACTCACCATAGTGGACAGATTCTCCAAAGCATGCCGTCTCATACCTCTACCCAAACTCCCTACTGCTTTTGAAACAGCCGAAATTCTTTGCAACCAAGTATTCCGTCTTTATGGTCTGCCTGAAGACATTGTTTCCGATCGAGGTCCTCAGTTTACTTCTAGAGTCTGGACTGCATTTTTTAAAAGTTTAAACGTCAACATTAGTTTAACCTCTGGATACCACCCTCAATCCAATGGACAGACTGAACGCCTGAATCAAGACGTCACACGTTTCCTAAGAACTTATTGTCATAAGGAACAAACCGAGTGGAGCAGATATTTATTTTGGGCAGAATACGCACTAAATTCCTTGGTCAAACCAGCTACAGGTGTAACCCCTTTCAAATGTATACTCGGCTTTCAACCTCCCCTGTTTCCCTGGTCCGAGAACCGACAGAATTACCTTCTGTGACCGAATGGCTACGCAAGAGTGAAATAATCTGGGATCAGGCCCATACACATCTCCGTCATGCTGTCCGAAGACAAGAACTACAGGCCAATCGTCATCGGCGCCCTGGTCCGCAGTACAGCGCTGGTCAATGGGTGTGGCTTTCCACTAGAGATCTGAGACTCCGTCTTCCCTGCCGTAAACTCAGTCCCAGGTATGTTGGTCCATTTCAAATAGTGAAACAAGTTACCCCTGTGTCTTTTCGCCTGGATTTACCTGCTGATTATCGTATTTCTCCTACATTTCATGTATCCCTATTGAAACCTGCTGAGGGGCCGAGGGGAGTGTCGGAAGCGGGAGCCACAGCCCCAGATCCTGCACCGCTCCTGATCGACGGCGAGGAGGCGTACCGAGTACATGAAGTGCTGGACTCCAGGCGCCGGGGTAACGTTCTTCAATATCTGGTGGACTGGGAGGGGTACGGTCGGAGGAACAATCTTGGGTCAACGCCAGTGATATTCTGGATCCATCGCTCACGGAGGAGTTTCACCGCAACCACCCGGAGAAACCGGCCCCTAGACCCCGTGGAAGACCCCGGCGTCGTCAACCTTCTCGCCTCAGGAGCTGCTCGCAGGAGGGGGGCTCTGTTACGGAGCAGGCTCCCGCACCGCCTCCTCTCAGCCAGCAGAGGGAGCCATCACCTGAGTACTAACTCTTAGTAGGACTTCACTTACCATAATGCACCACCCCTGGGACTGATTACACACACACCTGAACCTCATCAGACTTCCTATTTAAGCCACACTCAAACATTGATTCAGTGCGAAGTATTGCATTGCCACGGCTGTAATGACTGAGCGGTTTTCCCTGATCTGCCTGCCTTGTGTACCGACCTTGGATTGTTCTATCACCCTTGTTTGCCTGCTGCCTGCCCTGATTCGGATTGTTTTGGATTACTGTTGTCTGCTGCCTGCCCTGATCTCCTGCCTGTCCCCGGACCCATCTCTGTGCCTGTTCTGTGATAACCCTGCTCTGCCGATCTCTGACCCTTGCCTGTTTGACCTGTCTTTAATAAAGCTGCAAATGGATTCCAATCTGTCTCAAGCCTCGTTACACCCAGGACTTGTGTAAAGTGAAATGTGAAGTAGCATTGCACAGATGTTTCACCGCAAGCTTTGAATGCACTGGACTGAACGTGAATCATCTGCTGTGCTGCATATACTGAAAACCTGAAAGTTATTTTTAACACTCTGGGGTCTAAGGTGTTTTTGGGGTCATTGAGATGTTTTTGACATGCTGTGATGTGTTTTTTTTTCTTTTTTTTTTCAGTTGCTTATAAACATATTAATGGCACAGGTGAAATTACTCTATATTTAGGACAAACAGGGCTACCATAATTTGAGCAACATGTATGTACATGTTTGTAGTTCTGAGAGAATATTGTGTATGCATGGTTATTTAAAAAAAAAAAAAAAAAAAAGCTTTTCTGAAATAAGGCCATAAAACACATATGAAATATGCATCCACATTACTTTTGACTAATAGATGGTGTTGCCTAGAGTTTTTTCTTCAAAATGATCTGAAAAATATCCTGCCTAATCATTCACATAAAACTGTGAATTGGGATTTATTGTGAAAAACCTTTTTTTTTTTTTGCCAAAGCAATATGCGAATGGCCGTGAACAGTTCGAACCCCATCTTCGAATAACTAGGTGATTCTCACCTGACCCGAATAATAATGAGCCTTTCATTCAGGTGTCACACAAGAAAAAAAATTAAAGGGCAACATACATATACATATATACTGTATATATATGTATATATATATATATATATATATATATATATATATATATATATATACATATATATATATATATATATATATATATATATATACACTGTATGTATATGTTACGAACTGCTCCGAGACAAGAAGATGGTTGAGGAGCCAAATGCAGTTTATTAAGGGTAATCCAAGTTCGAAATCAGAATCAAGGCAAAGGTCATACACAGGCAGGCAATCCAAACCAACAGACAAATCCAGAGGGTGAGGCAGGACAGGGAAAAGCAGGACACAGGCAGAGAAGAACCAGGAACAAAGAAAACAAAGGAAACGCTCAGAAATGAATGAAAGTCAAAAACCCATTTTCAGTCATACCTGGAAACAAATCCTGGTCAAATAGGTTAGATGGGTCATTGTATAGAATTGGTTCAAAGATAGAGCTGGAAAGATCTTGAAAATAAAATACTTCTTCCATATAAAGTATTATTTTTAAAGTAGGCCAATACATTTTATCATACATATTTTAAAGTTAAGGATTCATTATTTTGATATGTGCATTGCATTAGCTTGCATTGGATAACAGTTGATTAGTTTATTTTTGACCAAACATAGGCTACTATATATTTAACATATGAGCAGAAACTGTCTAACCAGTCCTTGGATTTCTTCACTCAGAGTAATGCCTTTGTCTCCTGGCTGACAGTTACCACACTGGCATCCTCCACACATGGGTTTGCAGGCCGCACCAATGCTATCCCACTTCCACCTGCCAAAAACAGTGGTTCTGGTTTCAGCTCTAGATTCTTGCATCTCAGCAATTTCTTTATACTTCACTTCTGTGATTCTCATTGATCGTGCAAAGTGAGTTTCAGAATTGTGCAGGGCCATACCAGAGACTAATTATATAGAGACATGCCACTTCCTCAATCCTTAATACAACTATATAGGGAAAGGGAAAACCCGTAGCACCAAAGATGGCGGTTGTATGCACATAACCCCCAACCCCCTTGTGCATGCGTGAGTAAAAGTATAACCTGTGGGAATAAAGGCATTTTAAACCTTATTTTGGGGCAAAGTCACATGCAGGCTGCATCTCCTCTTGGCCAGAGGTTGGATCGGACTGCTCTCACGGATGTCCCCTAGTCTCACGTTGCACTCCTCCATTGTCCTTTCAGCTCAGCCTGCTGGTGCTTGTCGAGGTTGACTTCCTCATCCTCCTCAGTTCCCGCTTCAGCCAGTAGCCCAGACCTGTAGTCCTCATTTACATCACTGACATACCTTGCCAGGGAACTGAACTTGCTAAACTCTTATTGAAGTTCATGCTTAATCATACCATCTGCAGCTTTGCTAAGATAGTTTGCTTGTTTGCTGAAAGCAGATTTAGCTAAAGTCTGCCCTTGCTTCAGTTGCTTGACTGTTTTCCCAAGAGTTTATTTTGCCATGGTGCAAAGTTTCCAGTCAACTCTTCCCTTGCGTCGACAGCTTGACTTCAGGCCTTTGATCCTTGTTCTCACTGCCACGCTGGTTATCACCTGTCAAGGTGTGTATGTGTTTTTGTATTTATTTATTTATTTATTTATTTATTTTTACTGACCACAGCTCTGCCTAAACTTGAAAACTGCAAACGCAAAGGACAACTCAAATCTGTACACTTTCTGATTTTTTTTTTATTTCTTCAAGATGGTTTGATAGATTAGGGGTGAGACAGAATAGGTTGATAACCTTTAAAACACACAAACCAAAAGCATGAATTAGTTACAAATACATCTCAATACCACTTTCTTAAAGTAATTGTAACCATGGGTCAATTTCTACAGATGCATTTCTTTATTATTATCATATATTTATATAAATATATATATATATATATATATATATATATATATATATATATACTGATATATATATATATATATATATATATATATATATATATATATATATATATATATATATATATATATATATATATATATATATGTAGTGGAACAAGAATGAATCATACCCCTGGTAAATATGATAAAAAATGGCGGTAAAAAATAAATCCACATTGTTTATCCTTTTGATCTTTTCATTCAAAAAATGGGCAAAATCCTAACCTTTCGTTTAAGTAAAAGAATTGAAAGTGGGGGGAAATCACATTATAAAATAAATGTTTTTCTCCAAAACACGTTGACCACAATTATTCATACATGAAACAAGAAGTCATGACTGGACAATTTCATGTTCCTAGTCACCCTAGTGTGCTAAAAAAAGGTAAATATTAATGGGAATATATACTTCCCAGATAGCACACGTACGTCTGGCGACATCGGCCAAACATCGAGCGTCGGCCTCCCTTCCTATAACGTCGCAGAGGCATCGAGCCAGGCATAGGTAGCTCTCCTGTCAGTCAGTGCTCTATTTCCTAACTCCGTTACAGCGGCTTTGGGTCGGGCCCACCATACGGAGGGCCGACGTTTGCGCGGGTCCGCTCTTTGCATTCAAACAACCAAAATGTATTTTATAATTAAACATTTTGATAAAGGATTTGATATAAAAATGAGAAATGGCTGGTCTTTTTAGACGTAGTTGAGCTGTAGGCTGCACAATTTAAAACTCTCAGTCTCTCAGACATGATCAGCTTATCATTGCACGCGCTGAATTACATACATTCACATTCATTTAGCAGACGCGACTTACAAATGAGAACAATAGAAGCAGTTAAACTATCAGTAGGACAACAAGTAGGCTACTATAACCCCTCTCAGTTTAATTTTAGTGACGTTTCTTTTAATAGAATAGAAGAGAAAGTGTTAGTCCTAGTGAATCCAGTGCTGCCGAAAAAAGAAAAGAACGTTTTGAAGTGACAGTGTGAATTAAAGTGATAGTGCATGGTTCATGGTCAAAATTAACACAGATTGACATGAAAATGTAGTTATCTCACAATAAATGAATTTAATTAAATCATACTAGGCCTACTTTTTTTCACAGATATATTTTTACTTAAGCCCAGGGAAAAGCATTAACACTTACCAGAAGTAGGCTAGACTTTAGCAAAAATAACTTTTTATTTTTTTATTTAACAAATACTAGTTTGTATTTTATATTATTAATTGTGACTGCAGTTTGTTATATTATGTGTGGGCATGTGCCATTGCACATATGAAAGGGTCATAGATCTCCAAACTTAGTTTTAAATTAATATTTGAATATTTATGAGATTTTTATTTTAGTCGGCCTAATGTTGTAATTCTAGATATTTATATTTGTAAATGCTGCATGCTTTTGACGTGGTTTAATCAATGGCCGTGCGCGTGAACTTTCTAGTCGCTTTCAAACACTGGAGCTGCGCACAGGAGCTGCGCAGAGTTGCCATGGAAACGGCGCGGGACCACCGCCACAAGCAGCAAAACTCCCCCTCTCGCTGTTTTCACTGCTTTCATGTGAGGTTAGTCTCTAAAATGCCACAAATAATACACACAACTGTTCTTGACACCTCTCTTACTTGTAATTGACACGCTTTTGGTGAATATTTTCTTTAAAGACATGCTTTAGTGTCTTTGGAATAAGTCCGTTAGCATCTCAACCGTTTTCAGCTAGCAGCTAGCACTAGCGCTAGGTTAGGTTAATCTAACGTTAACGTTAACTCGGTTGAGCTTTTGTTTTTTTTAAATTTTGGGCTTTTAATCGACTCTTATGTGCAGATGAGAGTTTTAATAAAGGTTTTTATTTGGAAGTGAGCTAATTTATTTAACGTTAACACGTACTGTTGATCGGTGACGTCACTTACATAGAGCTTGAACATTGTCTGAAACTAGCTGCTCAATGGTAAACTATTGATAAAAAAAATGTTCTGTGATTTCAGCAGCAACAAAATAATTCCTCTAAAACAGAGGGGAAGCTCCACGGCTTCAACATTTCTGAAGAAAGCTGCTGCCAGAGATGTAGGAAACACAGGTGAACCTAGGAAGCTCATTAAATAACTTCATATCCATTTTGTCAAAATATTTTTCACCTAGCTGCTATATCACCGTGTATATCATATGTCATTTTCTTATTTCTTTAATTATTTCTTTAATTTCTCAAATTTACAGTTTTAATTTGTATGATTTATTTTAAGAAGGTTTTGACATCCAAAAGTAAGTGACACCGTATGAGCAATAAATGAATAAGCATACCTAAAACAAATTCTTTTATCTTAATTAAGAAATTATTTTCTGTATATTCTTATATTCTTTCTCTTTTCTACATTTCCCCTCTGCTGTAGCTTTTTTACCCTTTTAATAAACCTAGCATTGTATAATAATATTGTTGGCTCTGTGACATGGTTTGTTGTGTTCGTAGATCCTTCCACGCTGAAGCCCTGCACCGTAGCAGATGAGTTTTTGTCCTGATCATCATCTCTAAGATGCTATGAACCATATGACTCGTAAGTAAAACTTCAAACATACATACATAATGTCAAAAACACACTAATTGTGTTAGTACAAATTTGAATGTTTTGAAAGAAATTTCTTATGTTCACAGAGACAGCATTAAAAACAATAATATTGTGAAATATTATTATTATTATTTTAATAGGTTAACTGTTTTCTATGTGAATATATTGTAAAATGTAATTAATTCCTGTGATCAAAGCTGTATTTTCCGCATCACAGCTTCACATAATCCTTCAGAAATCATTATAATATGATGATTTGATGCTCAAGAAACATTTATGATTATTGTCAGTGTTGAAAACAGTTGTGCTGCTTCATATTTTTGTTTTTCAGGATTTGATGAATTTCCATTATTTGATTAATAGAAAGTAAAAAAAAATTTTTATTAGAAACAGAAATCCTTACTCTCTCTTTTTGTCATTTTATTGCATCTTTGCTGAATAAAAATATGAGTTTCTTTTTCTTTTTTAAAGCAAAACTAAGTGACTTTTCAACCTTTATAATAAATTTCCAAAACCCTTGTGATGGTACATCGACTTACAATAGGTTGAATGACATGTCTGCCATAGCCTGAATGTGGTCTGTATCGCTTTTACTTGCACTATGTAACTTCGGGTCAGGTAGGAACAGGAGCACAAAAAGATCTGCTTTACGGCTTACATCACTTCCCCCACCTCTTCCTCAAAATGTCTGTGGCCATTGCAGACATCCTAAGTCTCCCAGGAGTTTCCCGCATATTGATAGCATCTCCCCGATGCCCGCAAATTACTTCAAATCTCCCGGAATCTAGAGCGCGCATGCGAGACAGAATATACTGCGCGCATAATATACATAGCACGCGCACGTCACAGAGGGAGAGAGGGAGAAACCTTGCGAGTGTGCCTCACGAAAGCTAGTCAACCCCTCCGTCAACAATCCAGTCACCAAGATATACCTCCCTGAAATGACTATTGGTCTTACGGGGTTGGTAATTAATGACTTAATTTTCATTTTTGGGTGAACTATCCCTTTAAAGGTCCCGTTCTTCGTGATGCCATGTTTCAAACTTTAGTTAGTGTGTAATGTTGTTGTTAGAGTATAAATAATATCTGTAATAATATTATAAATAATATTATTATTATAAATAATAAAAATTATAAAGCTCAAAGTTCAATGCCAAGCGAGATATTTTATTTAACAGAAGTAGCCTACATTCGAACGGCCCGTTTGGACTGCATCCCTCTACTTCCTTCTTTAATGACGTCAGTAGAACAGTTTTTGACTAACGTCCGCCCACAGGAATGCTCCCTCAACTCCCTCAACATAACTACTGTGTTTACTCAGCTCTTACAGTGATTTTCTGAAGTAAAACTGACGCTTCATCTTTTGTGTGATGTACAATAAAGTTTATTAAACTCATCAGTATATGTTTGATCATCATTCGGACCTGGTCCGAAACAGCAGACTTGTAGGCTATTAATAAATAATGGATACATACAAGCAGATGACAAATATGTTATAATAACCGTAATTAAACTACTAAACACCTGTCCATCTCTATACAGCACTCTGACTCTGTAGGCATTATTGTCCAAAATGAACACCGGTACTATGAGTTTCTGATATTATCATCATTCCGTGAGATGAAATTGTCCTGAGAGAGTGAGCGCGAGCTCGTGAAGCTCCGCCCCCTGTGCCGGCAGCAGCAGCTCATTTGCATTTAAAGGACACACACTCACACAGCGCGTTTTTCTGAGCCCCAAAAATGACAATTTAAACATGCTGTGAAAAATGATCTGTTGGGTATTTTGAGCTGAAACTTCACATACACATTCTGGGGACATCAGAGACTTATTTTACATCTTGTGAAAAGGAGAATAATACGGGACCTTTGAGAACGACGTAGCATTAAGAAGGTTTCGGGAAACTCACTCCTTTAAGTGACACCCTGCACACAAATTTTTTGGGGGATTCTTGGCTCATGTTTTTTTTTAATTTGTTTTTTTTAAGTTTGGTCTTGATGCGTTAAGCTAGTTAAGAGTTTTCTACCAATTTTCTATAGGAGGACAACACTTAACTGTACATAGTAGGTTGCTAATAATTGTTGTTTTTGGAGTTATCATTTATTTCTTTTAATATCACAGTCTATACGTTGAGTCACGTTAAGTCACGTTAGTCCCCGAGGACAAGTGTTTTGCACCAACATCATCTGCAAGTCCAAATCTCTAAATTCAGATTTAAGAGTTGTATTTTACAGGTTTTCACATCGGAGCTGTAAGTGTTCATTTTAGCATACAAGTACGAATATTTATTGTACAAGTTCTCAAATTCACATCTTTATGCTCTCGAGTTTTGCCACTCTTTTACCTTCATAATAACCTTCCTGATAATTTTGGGGGCTCAGACACACTCTCCCAGTTCAAATCTAGATTAAAGACACATCTCTTTAGCCAAGCATTCAATTAACAATCTCATAATACTGTTCTACAGTTAATATGATGAAATGGTAAAAAGTTCACATGATCATCTTTTGTCTGAAATAATATGAACTGCAGCTATGCTAATCTTTCCCCTGTTGCTTCCCTGTTTCTATCTCAGGATGCTCAGGAAGTTTACTAGAGATTACAGTAGCTCCAGTTTGGATCCAGTCTCACTTGTGAAGACTTCAGGAGACGGCAACTATAGATGAACAAAAGGTGGGGTAAGCAATATTTCAAAAACGCTGTTGGAATTGTTGATATTTGGAATATCAAACCCCTATCTTCAATGCTCCGCCTCCAAAACTCACCAGATTGTTCAGCAGCCGCATCACATTATTGGTGTAAATTACTAATTCCTGTAATTCAATGAATTGCTGAACACACGGTGTGGTGCGCTCGTTTTTCCAGGCGCGCCTATGCCACGATGAAATTAAAATATCTCAACTTTTCAGAATGTCGCAGCGCACCGCAGATCATGCAACAAAAACCAACCGTTGGCTATGGAAAGCTCAGCCGGTGTGGTGAAGTGTTGAGTCCCACTGAAGAGATGGGTCCCAGTTTATGGCGGGCATACACTGTGATTTTCGTCCGATTTTGAGCCGAATTCTGACTCGTGCGACTCATGATTTTCAGCTTTGTCGTGCAGTGTACAGGGAGAAACGAGAGGTGATTAACCTCTCCCGATCGACAACCGCATGGTCGGATGAATGTCTGGCATGTCAGAAAGTTCGGTCGCTCCTCGTGACTATATCGCACAGTTGAAGCAGAGCTAGGAACCGATTGCCCTAAACTCACTGCGCCTGCGCGAAAACAGAAGTTTAACCATTTCATCTGCAGCAAAAATAAAATAAAAACGAAAAGCGGGAGATCTTAAAAGCTCTATAGTTCAAACTAGCTACAAATTACTGATTCTTACCTCCAGTTCGTGTTGCAAAATGGATTAACCATATATACCAACGTCTTCCAAGCCACCTGCGATGAAACACTTCTTTTTAAAAAAAAAAAAAAAATGTTAAACTATGTTCTTGAAATGAACCTGTTTTTAATTTTCATTGATGACTCATTATTGCAATGTTCGGACATATTATAGACTGTTAATAGTTAATTATGCCTATAATTCATTGTAATCGACCTAAATGTTTTAGACAATTTTCAATCCTCACGGCATGTTGGATGTGTGCTGGGAAATTATTGCGTGGCAAATTAATTATAATAGCAGATTAATTTAATAATAAAATTAGCCTAGGCCTCCCCTAATAATGATAATACAATAATACTAATAATTTAATACATAAATTGGAAATGCTATATCATCTTGATATTGATAGCTGATGCTTGTTTTAACAATATCTCTGGATAGATGATATCGTCTATAGGTTCAATCCAAGGGTTTATCGCAGATATTTCACACGTATAGTGTGAGCAGTGAAGTCGCAGCTCGATGATTGGACCATATCGTGTGAGCATATAAATCCTGAACTTTGGCTTTACATCGCATGCGATTTACTCGTTCCAGTGTGAGTAGGTACCTTGCAGAAATCACACAGACATCGCACAGTGTATACCCGCCTTTAGGAGGAGCCAAGCAATCCGATTGGTTCCAAAGCACGTTTTATAGGTAAATCGCTTTAGTGCCTGGTTACAAATCAGATATCACTTTATTATATAAGTCTTTTGAACTATGTTATAACGACCATTAATATATTTTAACTTATATGTTTTATATACTAGTATATTACCGAAGATATAGATTGTGAAATTGCCTAATAAGAATGTCGCAAAACATACCTAAACATGTTATTTCTTTCACTTTAACTATATAAATAATCAGGATAAAAATAAAAGATTGTAACATGAATTAAAGTTTGATTGATTGCATTAAGAATCGCGAGAACAGCTTTAGATCAGGCCTACTACTGTACTGGGGTCCTGAAGCTGGGACTCAACACTTCACCGGACAGCTGGTCATAGCTGTAGCCTACAGGCGGGTTTTTTAATTTCTCATCTCCATAAATATATCTAGTAGTTAAAGCTAAGGCAAGGGCTAGAAATACATTTTTGCTAATACTTCCTTGTCATCATTGACGACAGACGCCACGAAAAGTGCGAGTGCTTGTGGAAAAGAGAAAGTGGAAAGGAGAAAGTGGCACGGCCGCGCGGGCTTTCCACGCATTTTTAGACGTGATATGTGAATGGCCCCTAATTCAGTATAAACTGAGAATCTATTTGGTTTAAAATCTTTTTTTTTCTTGAATATATGATTAAATAAAAAAAAAAATCTAACAGTCAATTTTTGCTGGAGTAATAATGTAATCAACACAATTTTTATTTGAAGAGACTCCTTTTACTTGAGCCATTTTATTGGTTACTGATGTTACAGCTTGCGATGCAGACATCAGACTAAAGCTCATGATCTGGCTAAAGGAAACAGTTTAAATGTATTTATTGATGCATTTGTTTCTTAAAGCAAAGACCTAACTGCTTTTCCCCACTGTTCTTCACTCTGTTACAGGCTGCCAGGAAGAATCCGTCTCTACTATGGGTCTACATTGTTGCTGTTCCTCTTTATCCCTTTTCTTCTGGAGTTTTTTATCGTGTCATTAAACTATCTTAACTTGAATTGTGTCTGTTCATTATAGAGACAGTTACACACACAAAATTAAGAAGATATTTTTTAATGTCAGTATAGCCTACTTTTTTCATATTAGATGGTCAAGTAGCCCCAGTGCTTTATATCACCATAGACATTGAGGGGGAGAAGTTCTATAATGTCAATAATAATAATAACAATTATGTCAATAATTAGAAATGGCCAAACTTTTCCCCAATGTTGGAATCTTTTGCTCTGCTTTGTACTCAGTACGCAAACTTCTGACTTGCGTCCTTGGTAGTTCCAGACTTGCCAAGTTCGACTCAGGAGAACGAGTCCCGAGGACTGAGAGGACGTGAGTCCAGTTCTTCTGCAAATGGAACATATTCGACTTATTCGCGCCTCACTCAGCACGCTCTGGCTACTCCTGTTATCTCTTTATATATATTTCAGCTAACAATAAAACGAAATATTAGGGCTGGATCGATTAACCGGAAAATAATTCGAAACCGAAATTCAGAGCCTACAACCGACGTGATTCTACCATGTCGGTTATTTCGGTTTTTGAATACTATTAATATATCCGCCGCACTGTGTGTTAATCGTACTTTCCCCTTAAACATAGTAGTCACGCCACTCCACCCCGTCCAGTCAGCGACATTGAAACAACATGAGCCCCTTTCACACAGCCTGCGTCTTATCCCGGGAAATTGCCAGAACAAACACCTCACCTCTAATCTCTCTACTGTGAGACAGAGAGTCATGTGGGTATGACACAATCGTTAGCCTACTTTCACTAAAACTGCTTCTACGGGGCCATAACATAAGCTACAAGGTAATGGAGCATTTATACATTGTCGTGTTTCTTTAAGAAATAAAGGACAAATGGGGTCTTCAAACACCTCAGATGTAAAGTTATTCGCTGTCGAAGTGACGCCAAAATGAATGGGAGTCAATGGGAATGCTAACGCAAGTGAAAGTTCTGCTACAAGACGGTCAGCTCACGCGAGACTTCAACTTCCGGTCGAATGGATTACCCCCTTGGAGTTATCAAAAGGCTAGTCTTCATCTACAGCAGTCTTAGGCCAGATGTACAACAGGCAACCTGAAAATATAATGTAAATACAAAAAATATAATTAAAACATAACAAAATACGACAAACACACACACACACACACACACAAAAAGACAATCAAATAAAAAAAATCAATGTCTGACATATTTGCATGCTAAAGAAGCCAAGTTTTAAAAGAAGAACGAAATTGATTATAACTATTTAATTCTCTAACAGATGTTGGGATGTCATTCCATTATTTTGAGGCTTTAATAGAGAAAAGCAGTTTTCCTGAAATTAATAACACAGTCCCTTCTAACTGAACCTCTAGTGAGACGACTGTTATCCAACCTTAAACTCAGAAACTCACTAAGCCAGGCCATTAAGAATTTTATAAGCTAAACAGCCATTTGAAAACTTAACAAAGTTTTCCCAACTCAACAAATTTTATTTTGATAGAATTTTACAATGATGAAAATGACGTGGTTTCTTATCAAAACATTTTACACGTCTGTTCTACAAAGACTGTATTGGTAGCAAGGCGGAGTGGTTGGCCTGAGACAATAATTCATATGAGAAAAAATCATAGAGGGCATAAACATTTTGGCAGCTTGGGTAGACATTGAATTCATGATATAACGAAAATTAGATAAATTGTATTTTATTTTCTTAACAGTATTTGAAATCTGGGAGTTAAACTTAAGATTGGAGTCAATGATAATACCCAGATATTTAAATTCTGAAACAATTTGAATTTTCTCACCGTTAATAAAAATGTCCGGATCAACTGCAGAGTTGGTGGTTTTACTAAAAAACATACCCACTGTTTTGGGGAGATTTAACTGGAGGCTACAATGGTTTAAGCATTCACTAATTTTAAACATAGCCTCTGTAAGTTTGGCTGCCACTGCTGCTTTAGAACTTCCATGCTAATCAGAGGCTAAGTCCCTCCCTTCGGCTCGACCACCATGGAACCTTATTTCGGAAAAATATTGTATGGTAGTCAATGGCGAGAGATAACAAATATTTTGATTTCGTTTAAATTGATTCCTGAATTACACATATGATGTTTGTCAATTTAAAAGATACATTTTAAAGTCAAGAAAGTCGACATTTTAATGTAAAACTGTTGAGATATAAGACTGTGAAAATGCGTAATTACAAAGACTACAAACCCAAAGGCGCCACATTTCTCTCAATGAATGAAGTGAACTTTATGAAGGCTGTGTCACTGTTTCTACAGTCTTCCCCGTATATTGAAAATCGTGAGCGCCCCGCCCATGAGTGTGTTGTTCCAGACTGCGCACACACACACACACACACACACACACACACACACACCAGCTTCTACCAGAACTTAGATTATGGTCCGAAGTCCCTGCTGTGATCGTATTAAAGGATTTTGTAAATTCTTTCTGGTTTATTGCAAAATATTAAGTCAATCTGTGTTTCAGTATTATCTGAGTTTTTCTTGTAGGACCCTTGACTACCTGGTGCTGAATCAAAATTATCACATATTTGTTTAAGATTTTTCCTGGCTATACTCTGGACTTCTAATTAACACTTAAATTCTCTATTATTAAATACCTCTTTTTCAAGGTTGCATCTTAATAAGCATTCTCTACGAAAATCTTCATAAAATCAACCTTGGCAGAAGGGAAGGCGATAGATTACAAATTCAAACTGCGATAAAATAATTTTCAAACCAATACATTTCAGTCATGAATTCACAAAGCTAATTCCCCACATTGAATGTTATTTTTTAAATACACCAAAACACTATGACATTTTAGATCTAACTCTATTCATTTCTATAAATTTGATAACCTGGTATGGTGATCGTGGCAGAAGGTGAGAATTTAATTTAAGCCAGGTTTCCGGAAATACATAAGAAATCCAAGTTGCAGAGTCCAGTAACAAATGTCCCATTTGTTCATTCTTAGATATGAGACTACGTACATTCAGATGACCACCAAATAAGCAGCCTTTGGTTTTATGCTGGGGTCCCATAATAGTTACAATTGTTCACAGTTCTGAACGTACATTCAGTTTCTATTTTTCAGCTACTGCCTCGTGTATTGTCGCAGACTCCTGGTCCCATTTGAAAGTGCTTCCGAATGGTAGCTATAGCTACCCGCTTAGACATTACCTTCAGAAAAATGAAATTGTGACAAACAAATTTCAAATTGCCAAGAGCCACCGCCCTGCATTCACCACCCCCACACGGCGATCCCCTTACGAAAAAACAAAAATATATTGCAGTATATTGGAATATACCATGTGATGTATTAGGCAATATATTTCCATATATAGGATTTAATATTTATATTGTTCCAATATATTGCAATATATGCATAGTCCATATATTTATATATATTTGATACATACATTGCAATCGAAGACCAAAATTCACTATGCCATATTTTTTACATATAGTTTGTCTTTAAAGTTTGCTCCATATGCTTTAATATACTAATATATATGTGCTATATTTATATATATTTATTTATTTATATATATAGCACATATATATTGTAATATATTAAAGCCCTATGCTTGAGTGTAACCCAAGCCACGTTTTAATCTTTAAATGTGCTCCACTTAAGCTATGTATAAATGTTATTCTTTCCTTTAAAGATCTAATATCTATGTAACTGTGCTCTACTAATTAACTGCAAGCAACACTAGCGTAAGTATAAACAAACAATAACATTTATTCTATATATATGAAATAAAAAATAAAATAAACAAATTGAAAACCCCTTGTATTGAGTCTTTATATACCAATAAACTTCAAATGCACATCAACACTTGTCTCTCAGGCCCGGTTTAGTAACCAATCACTGAGGGTGCTTTTGAAAAATAGCGAGGGTGCTCAAATGTTAAACAATAGGCTATGCAATAACCATGAAGCCTATATTATTTCATCATAGCCTAGTTAAGAAATGTTAGATATATAGTGCTTTTCCCCAAATAACAGCAGTATTGCAAATGTGTGAAGAAGATTGAACTGATTTTATCTAGTCAAGCAATACTAAGTTAAATATAATTACGCACATTTTTAGACATTGAAGTTTCCCAAATGACAATGAATTTTGTCTTTAAATCAAAACAGCTATCTAAAATATTAATGCCTGGGCTCATTTTTATGGTGTTCACTTGCTGGGATTATTGTCGGTGTTTGAATGGATTAGTAATTTTGTACCCACCACTTCGTAAACATTTATAGATATTTAATCTAAAATTACAAATAAAACATCTCTGTTAACTACCAGAGCATTCATTTAAGTTTGCTTTAATTAAGAGATCAGTGAGTGTAGTTAAATTTGATGTTTTGGAAATCAGCTTAGCGTTTGCCACTTGTGGCCTGTCAGTTCATGGATAGTTCCGTGGCCTTGGTATCTTCATCCTACGTGCACTGCGGTGTCACACACACACATAGCTGGCTATTTATTGGCTATCTAATATGAAGGCAGCCCCGTCTCTCGAATGAATTTCCTGAGTGGTACGCACACTAAACAAAGTGGGCAATCAACACAGCTTTACCTGCGCACGCGTTTCGGTGAAGGACACAACCAATCCAATGCATTAAACATGAAAATACTGAAGTAAAAATATTTTATGTGAAAAATCGCGTTAATGGATTTAGTTTGTGGAACCTAATATTTGTATGAGTGTGAAATCCGTCTGTGTTTCTTCTGTCGGCAAAATTCGTGTGCAAATAAAAAGTAATCCTGAGGGTGCTTTCACTTTCCCTGTTTGAGGGTACTAGCACCTCAAACACCCCTAGAACCGGGCTGACTTGTCTGAATTTCTCTTCAAAAAAACAAACTCCAATTTGAACATTTCACTCTGTGACTTAGAAAATCAACTCACTTTAAAATTATTCAATAGAATGACTAAACACAATTAGAGATAAACTGTTCATTACCCTCACATAAATCTCAAATAACACTTCTATCTTTCGTAAAATGTAAACACTTACCGTACTTTCAGCCACTCACTCGTTATGCGCGCACATACACACACACAATGTAAAAGTCACCAACTGCAACCCGTTGCAGGCCTTGTATTGTCTGTGGTGGAGAAACAACAAATGGCTCTTCAACTTGTCAGCAAACAAAAACAAAATCACCTAATTCTCTCCAGCAAACGCACCAGCAACTCTTCATCCACCACGGCACCTGCACACACTGGCTTTACTTTACCATCGGATTTACTATCTTCTTCCAGCTTATCCGATCAAAGTCCAGCGAACCGGTGCCTCTTCATATTTACTAACGATAATCACGTGTAGTCTGCATAGAAATGCCGTGATTCTAGTGCGTTTCCTTTCAGTGCAGTCCACCACACTAATGGTGCTACACCATTTGGCCTGCTCCGCCCATTTAGGACTCGGGCTGCCCATTTCAGGACCGGGTCCGCCTATTTGACCCAGGCGGGGATTCTTCTTTCTTTTTTTTTGCAAGTGAATGAAACATACCAATAACAGAAAACAGAAGAGAGAAAAATAATAATACAATAACAATAAAGGGTTACAGACATCAAAATAGATTGCATTAAGTTACACAAAACAATACAATATTACAATTTGTCAAAATAACAAAATTAAAGGTTCTTCCACAAACAGACTCCAAGACATCATGAGTTTGAGAAACCTTAGAGTTCAAAGGTTTCGAAACACTTTTAAAGGAAGAAAAAAGGGACTTTAAATCTGATGAGAACATTCTAAAATCCGGCTTGACAATGAATGGTTCTGGCTTTGTGAAGATGAAACTTGCCCAGAAGACAAAGCTAAAATACAGTATAATTAAAATGAACATCATTAGAATGAAAATATGATTAAAAAAAATTATAGACTCTGAAATTTGTACCAATTTCTTGCAACAGTAAAAAACTTAACAAGGTAACATCTAGACCAGAAAGATTTAGAAAATGGGCATTGATAAAATATGAAATAAAGAATAGATTCTTTCTTCGATATTGCAAAAGGAGCATAAAGAAAGATACATCTCTCTTAGAAAACTTGCTCAAGAATATATGGAGACAAGGGCAATCTTATTGAACAATTTTCTAATGGAAGTTTTTATTTTATTAGGAATAAAAGTTTACTGAGAAAAAGCCCACAGAGGTGATTCAAATCAGAGTTTCTCAGAACAGATATAACGAGCTTTAGGAAGAGTCTGAAGTTGAAGAAAGAGCATTCTAATAAGAAGTTGTTGCATTTTTATCTAATATATTAAAACTATTGAAAGCAGTGTAGGAAATAAAATTGCTTTAAACGGTTGTAACTTAAATGCCGCTTTAAACAAAGTCTCTAAAATGTACAGGAATGCTTTTTTAAGTCACTATTAAAACCTCCTTACAGAAATCACAACACTTTTAGGACATAAATCATAAAAGGAAAAGAAGGTCTCCTCAGCACTAAAACAAATCAGAAAAAACAAAAGAACATCATCTTCATTCACCTATTCTTTGTAAAAAATAGATTGTCACCACACAGTACATTTTTATTATCCAAATAATACACGTGTGCGGGAGAAATTATGTTTGAAAAGCAATCTTCAGGATTCAAGGGCTTGTTTATGGAAATTTGAGAATTAATAGGTAATTTGCTGCACTTAA